>JAJOZX010000586.1:0-332500 GCA_023014485.1 Bathynomus jamesi | reverse complement strand
CCTTGCAGAGTTACAAGGAGTTACAAGGAAAAGTACTACCTCAAAAAGCCTTGCGGCCCATACCGAGGAGGTACCAATGGAAACGGGTGCCAGGGAAAAATTCATACACCCTCAAATAGTGTGCAAGATTCGGTCTAACCTTTTCTTGAACAGATCCACAGAAGAACTGGTCACAACTTCTGAAGGTAGCCTGTTCCACGTGTCACAGATCTTATATGTAAAGTAATTCTCACACACACTAGTCCTAAATCGTTTCAAATCCAACTTCCAACCATTGTTGCGAGTTGAGTTATCATTTAAACTAAACATGCTTCTAAAATCGACATTGTTGAATCCACATAAGAACTTGAAAACCTCGATGAGTTGACCGCGCAGCCTCCGAGTTTCCAGCGAAAGCAAATTCAGGGCGCGTAAGCGTCGATTGTAGCCCATATGCCTAGCGGAAGGGATTAACTTTGTGGCCCTCGCCTGCACTCACTCCAGCCTCTCAATCTCTTTCCTGAGGATGGGCGACCAGAACTGCACAGCATACTCCAGGTGCGGCCAAACCAGAGAATTGTACAGAGAGAGCACAATCTCCTTATTCCGAAATCGGAATTGCCTTCTGATATAACCCAACAACTTCTGGGCTTTCTTTTCCACCTCTACGCACTGTTTGATAAACTTAAGGTCGCTGCTAATTAGCACACCCAAGTGCTTTTCCAAATCAGTGGCCTCGATATTACTCCCCAACATGGAGTAGTCCGACTTGGGATTGGCGTAGCCAATGTGCATCACCTTGCATTTACCAAGTTAAACGGCATTTGCCATTTTCCGGACCACTCTCCTATCCTACGTAGGTCCGCACGCAGTTGCTCGCTCACCTCTGGCTTCCCAACATTGGCCCCAAGCTTGGTGTCATCAGCGAATTTGGCGATCCCACTGACGATGCCACCTTCGATATCATTTATGTAAATGATAAACAATAGTGGCCCCAAAACGGAACCCTGAGGAACCCCGCTAGTGACCGAGGCCCAACCCGAACTAACCCCTTTAATTACAACCCTCTGCTGCCTATTCTTCAGCCAGTTTTCAATCCACCTACCTACTTCCCCACCAATACCCAGCGCGCGCACTTTCGCTATTAGCCGGCGGTGAGGTACCTTATCAAAGGCTTTCTGAAAGTCGAGATAAAGTATATCAATCGCCCTATTCTTATCATACTCACTCAACATGACGTGGAAAAAATCGAGCAAGTTGGTGAGACACGACCTATACCGTCTAAACCCATGTTGGGAGTCCCCAAGCAGCTTGTAGGAATCCAAATGGTCAACGATCCTATCCACTATTATCCCCTCTAATAATTTACCTACAACCGAAGTGAAACTAATGAGACGATAGTTCTCTGGACTTTCGTGATCCCCTTCCTTAAAGATAGGGGTCACGTTGGCTTCCTCCCAGTCACCAGGCACCTGGCACGTCTCCAACGATTTGTTGAAGACTGTAGCCAGGTGGGGAGCCACCTGGTCGCGCACCTCCAGCAACACTCTAGGGAGGAACTGGTCTGGCCCAGGAGCCTTAAACGAGCTCAGTTTGTCTATTCTATCGGCAACGACTGTCGCGGTACCGAACACTATCCAGGCCAGCACCTTCGTGCCAGACGCCTGGCTCGGGGATTACGCGGTGTCCTCCCTGGTTAACACTCCCGCAAAGTACTCATTCAGCGCATTAGCGATGTCCGCGTCGGAGGTCCGCAGGATGCCGCTGGAGTTCTTTAACGGGCCTATTATGCTTCTAATGGGCTTTCTACTA
The DNA here is from genome assembly GCA_023014485.1 of Bathynomus jamesi. NCBI lineage: Eukaryota > Metazoa > Arthropoda > Malacostraca > Isopoda > Cirolanidae > Bathynomus > Bathynomus jamesi. The sequence goes on along the minus strand of JAJOZX010000586.1, from coordinate 330,709 downwards.
TTAACATAACTGAAGAACTACTTAGGGTTCCCCTTGCAGAGGCTTGCCACTCGGAGTTCTTCGTTACGTTTCGCTAGCCTAACTTTCGCCTTTACTTCTCTGCACAGGCGGACATACGACTTAGTGTTCTCATGGGGACGATTGGCCTTCACCCTCCTATACGCAGCTTTCCTATTTCGGAGAGCCGAAGCGATGTCACGACTGAACCAATTAGGCTGCTTTGAAGCAGGGGTGACCGGTTTTGAGGGTATGGCAGCAGACTGCAACACCATAAACTCGTCCCGGAATACACTCCATACTTCCTCAACATCGCTACCGACCTCTAACCCCATCTCACCTACGCTATCCCGGAGGCCAACAAAGTCCGACCGCCGTAGATCGAGCTTACTGCCTCTAGAGTCACTACGCTTCACCCAAGGGACGCAGACACAGAACCTAATCATACCGTGATCACTCCCGCCCAACGATTCGTCAACAGTGAGGCCAGTGACGAGGTTGTCTTCGGTCGTGAATACTATGTCTAGAACGCTTTCGCCTCGTGTAGGCCCATTGACCCCCTGAGTGAGAAAGTTCTCATCAGCAAAGTCAACTAGCCTCCTCCCTTCGGCATCAGCAGTCCTGTCTTCCCAGTTTATGCCGCGACAGTTGAAGTCTCCTAAAACTACACACACCCTGTTCCTTAGCAGGCTACGGAACCAAGATTAACTTATAGTTCGTCCGTCCCACGTTCAGATCGACGCCAAGCAGCTCCCGTTCCGATCGGAACTGGCAGTCAACCGGACTCAACGTGTCCCTCACGTATATTAGTACCCCTCCCCCCCTCCCCATGGGTGCGGTCTTTGTGAAACATTCTATACCCGGGAATCTCGAACTCTCCAACGTAGTCCCTACGATCAGTATGAATCCAGGACTCGGTGATAGCAACGATATCCTGGTATTCTGATGCTAAGAGCGCCCGTAGCTCGCAAAACTTATTCCTAATCGACCTAGCATTAAAAAGCACTGCACGGAGGGAGCCTTCCCTCTTCAGACCGGCCCCTAACCCGACCCGTTTCCTGAACAGCCAGGGCTGTCGGGAGTTGAAGGGCCCCTCACCAACGAGGGGGCAACTTCCGCAGGTGGCTGAGCCCCCTCCAACGGGGAAGGAGGGTCACCCACCTGTACATGGACGCACCCTTCAGTTGAAGGTACGTCCGCCACCGGCTCAACATCATCTTTCCCCGGTGGGGATCCATCATCAATCCCCGGGCTTGACCTCACCATACGGTATAGGTGCCGGTCAAGCAGCGTGCCTCGCACACCTTTACCCTTAACATTGAGGTGGACACCATCCCTCTGATACAGGTCCCACCTACCCGAAAACGCGTCGAACGGGTCAACAAACCTGACGCCCAGCAGGACGCACAAGTCTTGCACCCTCTCGTTGATGCCAATGACCTTACTGAGCGCGTGGTCACCACTGGCATTCATCCACGGTAAAATACCCAACAATATTCCCGTCTCTCTTCACTGAGTCTTCAGTTTTAGATCATCCGCAAGAGAGATGATCTCGGTGATGATCCGTTCTGTCAAACCTACCCTACCGCCTTTGAGGAACAGGTCGTTGCCATCAGCGTGGACAACGATCGCAGTCCTCCGACTAGCCACGCGCAGCTTCTCTAGCTCCTTCCTTAAGTGCGCCGTCCCCCACCCAGGTAAGCACCTTACCTTCCTCCTGTCCCGGTTTGCAGAAGCAAAGTACTTCTCCTGGCCCCTGATCTGCGAATCTCCAATCAAAACGAGACACAAAGAAAAATATACAAATGGTCCGAAGATAACAATATGACATTTAACACGGAGAAATTTCAGCTCTTGAGATATGGTAGAAATGAGGAACTTAAAAAGACTGCATATTATGCTCCAGATAGACAGGAAATTCAGAGAAGCACGAAAGCGGTCGACTTGGGGGTAATAATGACCGATGATGCCAAATTCGAGACACAAAATCAGATAGCAATAAACAAAGTAAAAAGAGTCGCGGGACAGGTACTAAGAACGTTCAAAAGGAGGGACAAGAGAGTAATGATTCCCCTGCTGAGAACACTGATCATACCAAAACTAGAATACTGCTCACTTTTGACGTTCCCATATAAAAAGGAAGAAATTCATAAACTAGAAGAAACGCAGACATTTCACAGCAAAGATTCATGGCTGCAAAGAACTCAACTACTGGGAAAGACTATGTAAACTAAATCTGTACTCCCTGGAAAGAAGAAGAGAGAGGTATACCATGATCTACATATGGAAAATTATCGAAAAACTGGTACCAAACCTCAAACTAAACCCAATTACCACGCAGACAACGCTGGAAAATGGGAAAGGCAGAATGTGTAGTGTTCCCAAATTAAGGGCCCGACAAGGGACCTCAGAAACATTACAGGGGTCAAAGTTGAAGTCTTCAAGAGAAGACTAGATGCCAAAGGACCTCAGAAACATTACAGGGGTCAAAGTTGAAGTCTTCAAGAGAAGACTAGATGCCTGGCACAGGACGGTACCAGATGAGATGGGTGTACCTGCCTATGTACGATGGAGAGCGCAAGAGAGCAACTCGCTCCTCCACCAAGCCAGGACTAGAGGCGGGGCCACCAGCTTGACCTTCGTGTGAAGAAAGACCGACGCACGGAACCCAAACAAGGTTAACAAGGTGTGTGTGTGTGTGTATATTATATATATATATATATATATATATATATATATATATTAAACATGTGTTGCCTATTTTTGTTGTACGGGGCACCAATAAACCTTAGTCCCCCCGCCCATGGCCTAAACCATTAGAGGTACAGTAAAACTAAACATACCTTACAAAAGAGAATTTAATCATGCATTTAATGAGAAACAATTAAAACTTGGTGTTCCCGCCATTGGCTTCCAAGACAGCCTGAATTCGCTTTGGGTAGCTTGCCAAAAGTGACGTGAATAGATCTTGATCGTTACGCAAATTTGCTAAAGCAGTTTCAATGTGTTGCGTCATTGTATCCTTCGAAAATCGATTTGCTGCAGGTTCTTGAAACAAGAGACATTCAACCTTGTCCTTTATAACTGATCCAATGTGTTCACAGACGTTCAGGTCAGGAGAATTTCCTGGCCATTCTTCATTTCCAAAGAAATCGATCTCATGGTTCCGCAACAACTTTTGAGTGGCTAATGCCTTAAAGCAGCGGGCCTTATCTTGCAGAAGTGTGACCTGATCGACATCCATAACATTGTTTGGGTTTCTTAGAAAAGGAATGACATGCTGGGATAGAATAATATCACGAAAATACTGTCAATCCCAACTCTGACCATTTGGCTTCAGCACTCACATGAGCTTCTTTGCAGTGAACAAAACAAACACACCAACACAGTCTGGACTTTTTAATAATTCGCGATAATGTTCATTGTCATCGATTTCATCTAGTGTTGTGGCCCACACTCGATCATTTTGGTAGTTACGCCGACGTGTTACGTAAGCAAAAAATTAATCGGAGACAGCTAAATGCATGAAATCATCCACATCCCAATCTTCAAGATAATGGGCAAACCACATTCTGTCATCGATGTTAAGTTGAGTTTTTCTTGGCTTTGGAAGTTCATGCCAAGGCTTTAAACCTTGCCTATGACGGTACAGTCGAATGATCTCACCAGTAACGATCTTTCCTCTCAACACTTCGATCTCTCTAAAAAGTTTAGCACAGCTGTTTTTCCGCTTACGCGTACCGCTTTCAATGATGTCCTTTGTTTCCTGAGAGAGTGGCAAGTTTGGGCGCCCAGATTTGGTTGTATCCATTTCACATTCATCCAAAGTTTTATTCCAATTTCTTTTGACGAAGTCCTCACTTCTTCGCAACTTTTTGGCAACCCATGAACGTGTTATAAAGATAGCTCCAGCATCACGAACTTCCCGAAATGTTATTGCTCGTATGCGATCTATCACACGTTGCCTCTCCGAATCACCAATTAATTGAGAGGCCATTATATTATCACTTTATCAGCTAGAATAATTTTAATACCTGCAATAAATACAGAATTTTATATATTTTTATAATCACTAAAAACTATTTCGATATAAGTAAACATGTAAGCTGCAAATGGGGGCTAAGGTTTTTTGGAACCCCTTATATAGAATTCTTCTGTATTGGATGTATAAGGTTTTTTTGATAAGTATATATACATGTACATACGTTAAATAACACCAATTATTCCTGTATTTGCGTCTAATGCAATTCTCCTCTATTAGCTTTATTGTTTTTTTTATGTAAATAAATATGTGTGTGTGTGTTTGTGTTTGAGGCAAAGCGATGGTAATTCACCTTTATATGTACGTACAAGGAAATAGATGTGTACGCGAAATACGACTGGTTGTATTCTAAACCAACTGTCTGTGATGCTAAAGCCGCCTAGGAAGGCTAGTGATTAGTGAAGAATTAAAAATGCTTCAAGCCGCCGCATTGAAAGGATCTCATCTCTCTACTCCTTCTTGTGTTTTATTTTAGGCTAGGCTACCTACATTTACATACATACACACCCATATATATATATATATATATTTGTGTGGGGGTGGGGGCTGAGGGGGCACCTAATAACACTTTCATCATGTTGCATGCAAGTTGCAATGTTGCATGAAGTTGCATTGCACTCGACATTTTTTCACACATACTACTTCTCAACCGGTCAACTCTGGAACAATCTTCCTGAATCCATCTTTTCTCCTGTCTATGACCTCCCATCTTTCAAACGCAGAATGTCTAGGCATCTCGAAAACCCCGGACCTTGATTTTGGCACTCTTCTTCTTCTATGGGAGGGGCGCTTTTGCGGGTATTTGCTCTTGGCCCCTCCTTCCTGAATAAAAAAAGCATTATTGGACGCATCAAACTGTACCCTCTTCCTACCTCAGAAATAATAATCAAACACATACTTCTCCCTCTATTCTTCACTAGACATACACGCATCTTACACACTACACATTCTTTTCAAAATTTATATATATTAAAAAAGGCATCGTTGAGCCCCAGATTTCGGTTCTCTTCTTTTTTCTATGAAGGGGTAATTTTTGTGGGCGCTCATCCTTGGCACTTCCTTCCTATATAAAAAAAAAACACATGGAGATCTAAAACTCCTCTTTAGAATATATGAATATTTTCCAGATGTCCGTCTGAAATTACGCGTTAAACTCGTAAAAGTTTCATTTCTTGCAGAATGATTTAAGAAAAGATAAAATTATGTGATAATCTGGAACATTCTCAGTTAAGATACTGTACATTTCACAGAAATTATAATCAGTACATAACAATACTTCATTACTGTAAATCAGGTATCTTTACCAATCATAAACAATAAATTACTGAAGATCCTCTACAACAACTCTATAGATGACAGCAGAACGATCTATAATTTATTATTATTATTATTATTATTATTATTATTATTATTATATTATTTCTGTTTTTATAGAGATTGTAACAACTTCATTTCAAAGTCAAAAAAAATCTGTAGGCCTACATAGAAAATACAGAAACATAGAACTGTTGTTTGACTTAGATACAATGTATTCTCAAATAGGAAACAGATGTGGGTACTGGGTATGTGGGTATAGTCCGTGAAGTTCTCATTTCAAACTCAAATCTAAAAATAAATAAGCGCAAATTCCTTAACCCTCTAACGCCGACTGGGTCGAATACGTACCGTTTCAAATACATGCATTTAGACTTGACCCTACAAAAACGTTCGGCGTTAAAGGGTTAAATGACCTGAAATCGAGATATGGGAATAAAGCGAAATAGTTAATATAAAATAGTTGCCATGCATAACAGTATGAAACAACTAAACACAGTAAAATCCCAAATATAAAGATAAAAACAAATAATGTAAAGAAAGAAATCGGAAACATAATATGCAATAAAACAACGTTCAATTGTAATAAGATGCCGATTGTTAATGTAATCAATCTTGTAAGAATCACTGAGAAACACGTGATCGGCGATAGCAGTATGCAGAAAAATAGTAGTTTAATAATAGTGCTCATAAAATATTTAAAAGTAATCAACATTAAATATATGATTGTATTGTATAATATGAATTTAGTAAAATTATATATATATATATATATATATATATATATATATATATATATTATATATAATTTTTTATATTTGCCTTGAGGTTAAAATGCTGAGCTGTGAATCTGAAGGTCATCGGAGCGAGTCTTGTATAGCGGAAACTTTGTGATTTCGGATTTGCTTGGCTTCCACGATAAGCCTTTAGGTCCAAGGTGGGACGACACGCCTGACCTTCGTAAAAATGAACATTTTGGACTGAAGCACAACCAGAGTTAATCAGGGTATAAATATATATATTTTCTGGCGTGAAAAAAAATGAGGACATTTTTCTAACGAACAAATGATCGAACAACTGATTTCAATGTTTCACTTCACACACACACACACACACACACACACACATATATATATATATATATATATATATATATGTGTGTGTGTGTATATATATATATATATATATATATATATATATATATATATATATATATATATATATATATATATATAGTACAGTATAGCAATTTATTAAGAGCTACATTTAAGTAGTATAGTGTCTTCAGAGGTTTGTCACCAAAATATCCCTCCTTGTTGGCAATCATTGCAGCAATTACAGTTTATATGTTACAAGGAATCTGTGTAACTAGGGATTTCATGAAATCCCTAAAATGTTCAGAGATTTAATGCAAAGTTAAGTCGTGATATTTTCGTGAAACCTATGGGAAAATTATTGAATGCCAGGTTAAGTCAACTGTACGCCCTTGACGATGGTTAGGTTAAGTCGTGATATTTTCGTTAAAACTTACGAAAATATCACGACTTAACCTTACATGAAATTCCTGAACATTTTAGTGATTCATGAAATCCCTAGTTACAGAGATTCCCTGTAACATTCCCTGTAACTAGCGAAAAAAAACCAACTCTACTCTACAAGGGATATTTTTGCTAGTTCCTGCGGAAGGCTGTTATTACCCTTCAGGCAATACATAATTATTTACTGTACACTCATTGTACAATAGTCAAGCAATAAAATGTAATGAAAATTATTTAATTATTTTAAGGAAATTTTAAGCGAGTGAGGGTTTAGCATTTGTAGTTAGCTAACGATTCACTTAAATTTGGACTGCAGCTTCACAGATTTTACTTGAAGCTCACGAAGCAGTTAAATTTCAAATACAACTTGTTACATTTTTTTTTACCTATCGTGACTTCCTCAATGCGTAGCTAAAAATTTTGATGGTTACATTCTTTTCTAAATTTATTCACCAACTTCCTTTTCTTCATTCCACGAAAGTGTATAAAACTGTAGAATTATGTTGGAACTTGGTTTACTTGTAGACTTTAATGATAAGGAAGACCGCCATTTCATGGTTCTATAAAATTTTATATTTTTCTAATAGTCAGAAAAGCAGATCAACAAAATCACGAAAGAAAGTAACCATCAAAATTTTGAGTTTCACATCTCAAGACCAATGGGACAAAATCTTGAAAGCTAAGTTTTCCCTGTTTTAGCAAATAAATTTTTTGGGTGGATAAATTGGGCTAAATTTTTTGGGGGGGGGACACTCGATCTAAAAAAAAAAAAAAATTGTTGGAAACACTCCAGGGATCTCAGAGGGGGTTGTCATTAAGTTTCATGAAAATTGGTCCAGCCATTTGGAACTAAAAAGGAGACAGACAGACAGACACACATTCAATGAATTATAGTAGTAATGATGATGGTGATATATATATAAACTAGTGTACCCGTGCCGTCAAGGATGACGGCAAAATATATATGAACCACGAAAATGGAGACTGCTGCAGAAATAAGAAGACGATTGGCAAGAGAACGACAACGTAGGAGAAGAGCAAGCTTATTAAGTCAGGAATGATACCTTGAACACTGTTAGTATAAAAAAGGATAGGATCATTATAAAATATATTTATTATTATTCCCGTCGCTTCGCTGACGGTTAGACAGGCTAAACTACAAAAAAGAACCCAGCCGTGAAAATTTTGAGCTTCACATTGTGTCAACATTTCTGAATCTGGTATCTCCCAAAACCTCCTCACCATTCATACAACTTGGGGGCTAACCCACTCCCCCATTACCCCACCCCTCCCCATTACCACACCCATCCCCCATTACCCCCACCACCACCCTTCCCCCCTGCCTCACCCTTCCGCCCACCCCAACCCTTCCCCCCCCCCCACCCTTCCTCCCACCCTACCCTTCCCCCCACCCCAACCCTTCCCCCCACCCTCACCCTTCCCCCATTGCTAAACTACAGAAAAGAACACAGTCATGAAAATCTTGACCTTCACATTGCCGCCCGTAATACAATAATTCATAGCTTCTAATTATTCCTATCTAATTCCTTCAGAGCGTGACACAATTCTGCAACAAACAGACAGACATATAAACAAACAAACAAAACTTGGCTATTATTATAATGGGGATATTGAACCAAACTCAGGCCCACTAACATACACCTGTACGAAATGCCACAGACATATCACCAGACACCACTTCTCTATCCGATACAACAGCTGCAGGGAGTGGACTCACCTCTACTACTCAACACTTACTTCCATAGAACAATACACAGCACAGTGGACCTGCAACAACTCCACCCACTTCCCACAACAACCTCGTATCCATTCACAGCCCCAGACACGGACACTTAATCTCCTCCAAGTAAACATAAATGGCATCAAGAAAAAACATGCAGAACTCGACAGTCTCCTACAGAAACACAACATACACGTAGCCATCATTCAAGAAACCCGGCTCACCCCCAACACTAGATTACCCAACTTCCATAACTACACGACCATCAGACAGGACAGACAACAACGAAGCGGAGGCCTCATCACCCTTATCCACAATGACATACAATTCACTAACTCAGCAGAACACACAACAACTCATAAACAGCGACAATACACTAGAAATTCAAACAGTAAGAATCAGAACAATGAACACCACATTCAACATAAACCTCTACATCCCACCACCAGCCTCTTGCCCCCAGGATATACACCAGAACTCCAGACCATAGCCGAACTACCGAACCACTTCTTTGGTGGAGACTTCACCACCACCATCCCAGACCCTAGAGGAGTAACCCTTCTCGACCAACTCAGCTCTCTCAATATTCTAAACTACAGAAATCAACCTACCAGAAAACCTATACAACACAACCAGCAACCCACGTCACCTGACATCACCTTCTGCTTACCCATACTACACACAAGAACAACATGGCAGACACTATATGAACTATCCTCAGACCACCTACCAATCATCATTACATATCAACTGACCCACCCAGTCCATTCCACTTTTAAGAAAACCTACACGAACTAAAAACGTGCAAACTGGCAAGCATTCACAGATCACATCGAAAACAACCTACAAGATTTCACACGAGACTCGTTTACCTCAATTGACCAAGCCACATCACAATTCACTAACATGGTTAACCAAGCCAGCAAAAAAACATATTCCACAAGGACATAGGAAACAATACAACCCACATTTTTCACCACAAATTGCAGCCCTTATTAAACAACGAAATAGACTTCAACAAATCGAACACCAACCATTCAAGAAACCGAACAGATCCAAACATTGAACAACACCATCACAAACCTCATCACTACACAGAAAAATAAAAGCTGGCAAGAATACATCGGCACTATAGACCACAAAACTCACAGTACCCAGCTCTGGCGCACCATAAAGAAAATCCACACCTCCCACACCAACCCCGCTCCCACCAGATATTGAGATATTTTTCTTAAAGAGATAGAAAGAATAAAGCAAAATTTAGTAGAATCCATTCTCTTTATTCTTGATTGAAAGAAAATCCTAAAAGAATTTTTTATCAAAACATTTGAAGGACAGAACCGGAAATAATTTCATTATATACTTCTAATCCCAAATTGTTGGACAAATTAATAAAAAAAATAAGGTACAAAAAGAAATGAGAGTATTAAACAGCACATTTTGACCAAAGATAAGAAACTGATAGGAAGGAGCTAAAAACCTCAACGTATGTCGACAGTTAGCAGCTGACGAAGAAGCTTCTAACAGTGGCTGTATCCTCCAGCGCGGGACACGTCAACGCGAAGAAGAGACGACGTCAAACCGAAACATCAACGCGCTGGCGGCCAAACTTCCTCAAATCTCCGTGCAGCGGGCTGTCTACAGTTGGCCAGACTGGCAGTCGGCGGCCTGTTGCGTGGCACGGTCAGAGTGCCGATCGGCTCCCGGGGCCGGACCTATACCAGTGTGCTATTTTTTCATTTACGGGGAACAATTGCGTCATCCCCGGACTACTCTTACTCTCCGGCGACATTAACTAATTGGGCCACCATTACACATGACATAGACATAGACACAAGACACCATGAGCAACGAACAGAAGTATAATATTAACATATTACAGTACAACGTAGATGGCCTCAAAACAAATCATGCAGCTTAGGGAATTCGTACACAAACAAAACATTCACATAGCACTTATACAAGAAACAAAACCAAAACGCACACACAAAACACCCATCATCCCTGACTTCACGGCGATCCGTGAAGATCATACTGGGGGTCACGGGGGTGGACTCATCACTTACATACGGGAAAGCATTAGCTACACTGATGCCACCCAAAACATTACAAACACAATCCAAGCAGATAACACGATGGAAATAGAGGCAGTTAACATTAAAACACGCGCAAAACACAACACCACACTCATCAACATTTACATCCCACCAGATAGTTCACCTCAGGTGCCAGCCAATTACAATCCACAGTTACACAATCTGGCCTCTCTCACTAATGTCATCTTAGGAGGAGACTTCAACGCTAAAGACACTAGTTGGTACCTGCACAACCAAAGCAACACCAGAGGCGCCAACATAGCCACACAACTAAACAGCCTCTTCATTCTTAACATTGCAGAAGAACATACACACATACCACATCAAGCAGGATACTCAACTCCTCCCCAGACATAACGTTCTGTTCCCCGTCACTAGCAACACATACACACTGGAGAACAGAAAAACAACTGTCATCAGACCACCTGCCCATCATCGTTACAACACGTTCTGCACTCTGCCCCAACAGCCTTAGGCACACTTACAGAAATTACAAGAAAGCTGATTGGGAACAGTTCAAAATACAGACTGAGGAACAATTCAACACATTAAACAGCACACTCATCATAAACATCAATACAACACTCAAGACATTTAATCAGATCATCAATAATGCAAACAAATACATACCCAAGGGCAACATTAGGAAATACAACTCAAATTACTCTACAGAAATAGCCCACCTCATAAGGCAGCGTAACAACCTCAAACATAACACACAAACACCACACACAGAAGCCATAAAACAGCAGATACAACAGCTCAACAGAGAAATAAACGACACACTTAAAGAAAAACAAACAGAAACATTTAGGGAATTCATAACAACACTAAACCACTCCACAGATACATCCAGGCTATACAAGACTATAAACAGCATTACCCACTCTAACAGCGACATTCACACCTCACACGCGGCTATCTGTCGCAGCCAAAATAATATCCCAACATATACACAACAAGCTAACATTCTAGTTAATCACTATGCAAAGATAAGTCACTTAAACAGAGACAACAACCAGAAACACGCAGACAGACAAACAGCGAGACACAAGAAAACCTACAGACTCGACATGACCATTACACCCTTCAATACAGACCAGACCACCGAGATCATCAAAAACATTAAGAATTCGGACTGAATTCTACTGGACCAGACAACAGGCTACTGGACCAGACAACATATCTAACATACTGTACACCTTAAACACTTGGGCCCACAGGGAATACTAGCTCTCACAAGCATCAGCACATATTCATACCAACATTGTATTATTCCTGACATATGGAAACAAGCTAAAATTATTACACTACTCAAACCACACAAAAATCCAACAAACCAGCTTCCTATAGACCCATTACTTTACTATGCGCAACTTCCAAAGTCACAGAAAGACTCATCTGATAAATCACCAACCAACACCTACCACTATCGCCTACTCAACATGGATTCAGACCTCACCACTCAACCACGACATTACTCACTAACCTCACGCAGCACATCATGGATGGCATCAACTCCAGACGACCAGCTCAACGTACACTATTAGCAACAATAGACATTAGTAAAGCATTTGATGTTATCCCACGCTTCCCTCTCATAAACAAAATACTCAACATAAACATGCACAATAACACCAAAAGGTAGCTGAGCAACTATCTTTCAGGAAGATACTCACATGTCACATTTAATGGCAAATCATCTAAAAACAACCTTTTTCCGAACGAGGTCCCTCAAGGCTCTCTTCTCTCACTAACACTGTCTGTTCAACTTATACATGCATGACATTCCAACACCCATAGATAACAAGCTTACCTTATCATCATATGCAGATGACATCACTCTAATATCCACCCATAACAACATCGACACCGCTACAAATAACCTACAAACATACATAAACAGTATGCAAGAGTGGCTCACACACGATAGACTCAAAGTAGCACCCACAAAATCAACCATCCCCTTGCTAACAAGCAACACAAAAGAGCACCAGATAACTCCACAGCTTACACTAAACAACACCAACATTCCACACACTCACAGGACCAAAATACTTGGGTCACATACAACACATCATTATCTTTTGCAAACCACATTCAGGACATTAAAAACAAATGTACAGTGTGTATATATATATATATATATATATATGAGCAATCCAAGAATAAGCACCGTCGTTGGACCTCAATCCAAGAAAAAGCACCCTAAATTGATTTGGGGTGCTTATTCTTGGATTGCTTCCAATTTACAGTACATACGTACTTATAATACATAAAACTTAAGACTGTACTACAGCCATTAATACATTATATGGTAATTCTTACCCGTATTATCGGGCTTCAATTTGTAAATCTCTCCAATCAGGTGCCGAGACACGTTCAAAGCCTATACATATAAACACCAGTAAATATTTATTCATTAATCATATAGGTCGTTTTTAATATTTATAATCATTAACGTGAAGAATAAAAGTCTTAGGTTATACTTTCTCTGTTCTGAGGAAGTTCAGAAACATTGACAAGTGTTACTAAATTCATTTATCCTGCGGTGAAGAAGGCATTGGGCAACCACTTCACTAATATGCCCTTGTTAAACTCATGAAAATGTCCACAGAGAGAAATAGAAATAACAGCGTAAACGGAGTTGCCAGTCAAAGGATAGGCAATGTCGCGCTCGGCAGGGGAAGCAGCAGGGCTTCCCAGGTCGTCATCAGGCGAATTCCCTGCAACACCAACAAAGGAGTAAAGATTGGGACGTGGAATGTAAGAACAATGAACAGACCAGAAGAGTTAGAGAACATCAAACAAGAGATGAATAGGCTGAGCATAGATGTCATGGGGTTGTTGGAAGTCAGATGGCGAGAAGGAGGAGATTTTATTAGTGGAGACGTGACTGCAGTGCCGGATTTAAGGGTGGGCAACATGGGCGCTCACCCAGGGCCACCACACAAGAGGGCCCCCCCCCCACAAAGTACCTTAAACTTTTTTGTCTTATCGACATAAATAAACACTGCGAAGAAATGTTTTGGTTTCTTTCAGTATCCACATAAGATTTATTCTTGCTTCATTGAATAGTAAAGATAAAATATACTATTTTTTGGTTTTTATAATTTTGCAGGTTTTTACCATCATTTGAAAAGTACAGACTAATCATTGAAAAATTTGTTAAAGACACATTTCCCAATGTTGAAACAACCCTTCGTATGTATCTTGTTTTAATGGTCACTAACTGTAGTGGAGAAAGATCATTCAGTAAAATGACAATTATCAAGAACAGGCTACGAACAGCAATGACACATGAACGGCTTAGTAAGCTAGCGATAATGAGCATTGAGTATGACATACTGCGCGAGTCGGACTTCAGTAATATTGTCAAGGATTTCGCTAAACAAAAGTCACGAAAAGTTCCTGGTTTATTGTAATTCTTTCTACCCCACACACTTTCTATTGAACTATTCTGAGTCTGAGAAACAGTATGCCAAAAACGCATATATTAGTAGTAAAGTAGTAAAATACGGTAAAATTCAATGTTTTTTATAATGCTTTAATATAATACACACTGTTTTATAATAAACACATTTGTGTGAGTTTGAATTAATGTATAATTTGTGTAATTAATAACCTGCTGATTTATTAGGGAGTTTGTGGCTAGATATGAGTAGGACAGTAAGTAGAATTGGTTTGAAGTGGACATAATAAGGCTGCCCAGGGCCCCCACATTGCTAAATCCGGCATTGGGTCACGTGAGAGTGATTTATTCTGGTGGCTACAGGGCTGAGAGAGGAGTTTCTATTTTACTTATAGGAAGGATAAGAAACACCGTAGAAGAGTTAGACTGTGTCAGATAGAATCATGTGGATAAGAATGAAAGGCGAAAAAGTAGATACATTTGTCATGCAAGTGTATATGCCAACAAGCGCCCATCCGGAGGAAGAGGTAGAAGAAACGTATGATAGAATAGAGGAAATAATTGAAGCCTATGGAAAAAATGCTAACGTAATAATCATGGGGGAATGGAATAGTGTGATTAGAGAGGGGAAAGATGGAAGGGAGGTTGGACCATTCGGATTATGTAGAAGAAATGAAAGACGAGAAAAGTTAGTAGAATTTTGCAGAAGGCAAGAACTCATGGTGACTAATACTTGGTTCCAAAATCACAAAAGAAGGCGATACACAAGGAAAAAACCAGGAGACACTGAAAGATTCCAAATCAACTTTATTTTGGTAAGACAGCGATATAGGAATGCAGTGAAGAACTCGAAAGCTTATCCTGGAGCAGATGCTGACTCCGATCATAATTTGGTGGTACTGGAAAATAAGGTGAGGCTGAAGACTCTGAAAAAGAATAAAGTAGGGAAGAAATGGGATACTGAAAAAATGAAGGGAGAACAAAGCATAGTTTTTGCTAAAAAAGTGAATGAAGAGATAAGGAGGCAAAGAAATGACGGCCACATTCATATGACAAGTGAAGAAAGATGGTGTAGACTGAGGGATACAATAAAGGAGAGTGCACAGGAAAATATCGGTTATGTGAAAAGAGAAGCAAGGAAACCCTGGGTCACTACAGAGGTGCTTGACAAAATGCAAGGAAGAAGAAAATGGAAGAGTATAAATACAGAAGAAGGGAGACACCGATACTGACAGTTGAATAACGAACTGAGAAGAGAAACTGATAAAGCAAGAGAGATGTGGCTTGGAGAGTAGTGCAGGGAATTGGAGGAATTAGAAAGGAAAGGAAGAAATGATTTAATGTACCAAAAAGTTAAGGACATAAATAGATGGAAAAGAAGTAGCTTGGGAGTGCGAGAAATAGAGGGGAGAAATGGAGAAAAACCGAAAAGACCAGAAGATATAAGGAAGAGATGAACTGAATATATTGAAGAACTGTATGATAAAGAGAACAAACCTAATAAAATCGAAATGGGGGAAGAAGATGAGGTGGAAGTAGATTGTATGGGACCGGACATATTGGAAAGAGAAGTAGAGATGGCTGTAAAAGACCTAAGAAATGGCAAGGCCCCAGGACCAGATGATGTACCAGCAGAACTTCTGAAGAGTCTTAAAGGTGATGCTAGAGAGGTGAATGTATTGTGAAAAAACATGTATGAAAGTGGAGACTGGCCTGCTGACTTTATGAGAGTCTCTATGATTACTATCCCCAAGAAACCGAGAGCCACCAAGTGTTCAGAATTTCGGACCATAAGTTCGGTCAGCCATGCATCAAAAATAATGCTAAGGATACTAACCAGAAGACTAACGAACAGAGCTGAGCAGTACATTGGAGAGGATTATTTTGGATTTAGGTCAAACTGCGGAACAAGAGAAGCTACAGTATTGGTATCATGAGGATGAAGGGAGAGAGACTGCTGGAACATGATCAGGAAATGTTTGTTTGTTTTATTGACTTTGAAAAAGCTTTTGACAGAGTCCACTGGAGGAAACTAATGGAAATATTGAAGAATATTAATGTTGACTGGAGGGAACGTAAGCTGATAAAAAATCTATATCTTGGGCAGACTGTGAATGTTAGAGTTGCAGGAGGAGAATCGGAGCCTGGATTGGTTGGGAGAGGGGTCAGACAAGGATGCTCCCTGTCCCCCGTGTTATTTAACATCTATGCGGAAGCAATGATAATAGAAGCACTCATACATATGTGTATTTTCTGTTTTTCTGCTATATAATCGATATTTATTGCCAGATGTGCTTTGTAATATGTCCTTTATAGGGTTTTCAGGGTCGCAGAACACGAATACGCATTCGTAATGGAACTTTGAAAAATCATTATGGCGGAAATCCAAGGTGGCGGTGAAAATCACAAATTTTTGGACATTTGAAAATGAAATGTGGATGGAAATACTACAAACATCCATTATACTATATTTAATTGGGGATTTGCGACAACACTGAACAGGATTATGCAGTTGACAAGGTATTTATGAGAACTAATACAGTTAAATCATGAACTTTCAACCCATCTGAGACCACCAAGGACAATAAGGAGAGTGCTAAGTGCACAAAGACCGATTTCAAGATGATTTTCACACATTCTATACTTGTATAAAGATCATAGTATATTACCATACACGCATATTGTTCATTTCAGTAAAGTGTCTACTGCATGGTTAATCTCACTGATTGTGACCTGAGCTTTACAGCTGACATTGCTGAGATAAAGCTTCAAATTAGTGGCATACGTTGAGAGGGGCAATTTTCTGTAGTCCTTCATTAGAAGAAATATATCACTAGTCTTTGGCACAGAAAGAGCGGTATCTTGTGCATATCTGACTTCGAGATAAAGACGGTTTAGCTTCTGCGAATCGTCCACATTTGATTCTTCGAGATAATTATCCACTTGCTCACTAGCCGTGAATGGCCCTCCTAGTCTTTTTAATTCTTCCAGGTCTCTATTTCTCCTGCGGTTTACAGCGACATTCGCAATCTCTTTAGTCTGTAATCCTTGCTTCTGTAATTGTTCTTGTCGTACGCTCTACTCTCTCATTATTTTCGGAATTTTTGCAGTTCCAATTTTCCTATAGTCTTTGAAAGACCCTGCTGGTTGTTTTTGAATCCACGCAAGAGATTTAGCTTTGACCTGCGCTGCCGACGCGCACGCGAGTTGCTTGGCGCCTCTTCTGTCGAGTTCATAGTTGATGAACCCTACACTGCGCTCAGAGTCCAAGTTGTGAATTGGCGCCTTGTCCAATTTTTCACAGTCCATTTTTGAGAGAGCATGTTCCGCTGATTCGTCAAATCCTCTGAATCCAAGGATATCTCCCTTTTGTTTCTGAAATCCTTCGGCAAGCTTTGGCAATATCATACCCAAAACCTTTGTGACTTTAGTACTCATTTGGAGAGCTGTAGCTTTGATAGCATTGCAAATATCATTGTCATATCGTGTTTGTTGGAATCTTTCAACAGCTTCAAACTCAAATGCTGGCGTATGCACTTCCAACAGTTTAGCTGGAGCAGAAGAAACGAGGTCTTGGTATAACTGTTGGAATGCTGGAATTAGCTTTGAATAATTTGTACTGGTCGATATCGTCAGTGAAAGGAACGGCTCCACTAAATGAAGTCCAATGAGAGCTCCAGCCGTGTACACAACTTTCAAGAAGTCCAGATCCAGGCAGCATCGTACGATGCAGGCCAATTGGTTCGTCACATGCTCATATTTTCCGAGAAATGTTCCCACATCGTCAATGTTATATAAGGTTATGGCACATGTCAACGTCAATCTGTTGAAACGTTCATCTTTTAGACCAGGGGTTCCCAAATTGGTGTTCCGCGGAACACTTGTATACCGTGATAAGTGTTCCGCGGAACAATTTGGGAACCCCTGTTTTAGACTGACAGATTTGTTTCGCTTCGGCGCGATATGAGCGTCGAAATCGTTGGCTTTGTTCGACGGTTTGTGGTCAGAGTCATGATTTATCAATCTGGTTATATAGTCCAGCGCTTGTTCGGTCACACTCGAGGATGAAGTTGTGGCATTGACGAGAAAGCTGGAATATATTTTATCTCGCCCAATGGCATTTTCTATTTCGGTCCATTGTTTAGTGATCACTCGATTGAACATGAGAGTTGGGTGGACATTGCAAAACAAATGATCCGGGGCATGTTCTGATTCTAGCTTCTCGGCCACCATTTGTTCGACAGAGAGATTATGGGATGTCTGATCAGTGATCACAAAGTCTATCTTTTCAAACAGTTCCTTCGAACTAACTCCGCTCACTGCTTCCAGTATGTTCAACATGGCAACTTTCAAATCCGCCAAGTTCTTTCTACTTTTCGTAGCAATCGGAGATGTTGGGAGAGGTCTGTATTTTTCATTTACCGTCATTCCCTGCACCGAGAAAGAATCAGCTCCCTGTTTTTTGGAACCATTAACAGAATAGGTAACTACCGACTTTTGATCTGATTGCATGATCTCTTTCGCAATTTCATGCAATGCTAGCGCTTCAATGCTCTTTCCGGCTTGTCGAATATTGCTAGACTGTGGTAGAGTTTCTAGGTCTACTAAGTCTGGCGATTCGTCATGAAATTTCTATTTCCGACCAAATAGTTTACTGCCAACAATCACTACGGCTCCCGCAGCTTGACTATCTGACATGTCGTGACACGACAATTGGGCGCAGGACAAATGAGCGCCGACAAATGAGCGCCGACAATTAAGCGCCAAGACAATTAAGCGCAAGACAAAAGAGCGCAAGACAAAAGAGCGCCAAGACAATTGAGCGCAAAAACAAAAGAGCGCAAAACAACTGAGCGAGAGCAAGCAAATAAAAACTGGATAAAAGAAACAAAATAAGCTTGAACAAATATTTATTAAGGATGTTAAAAAACAATATTTATTAAGGATGTTAAAAATAATGTAGTTAGGTTAAGTTAGGTTATGTTATTGTTTTGCGTAAAAACAAAAGAGCGCAAGCAAATAAAAACTGGATAAAAGAAACAAAATAAGCTTGAACAAATATTTATTAAGGATGTTAAAAAAACAATATT
Organism: Bathynomus jamesi; assembly: GCA_023014485.1. Taxonomy (NCBI): domain Eukaryota; kingdom Metazoa; phylum Arthropoda; class Malacostraca; order Isopoda; family Cirolanidae; genus Bathynomus; species Bathynomus jamesi. Next base: position 311,479 of record JAJOZX010000586.1, on the reverse strand, counting down.
TATTAAGGATGTTAAAAATAATGTAGTTAGGTCAGGTTAGGTTAGGTTAGGTTATTGTTTTGCGCTTTATTGTCTTGCGCTCATTTGTCGGCGCTCATTTGTCCTGCGCTCATAAGTCGGGGTAGCCTGACATGTAATGAGAACTTTTGAGCTGGTCCATTGCTTCGTAAACCTCGGGCCTTACGTTCCTGACACTTTCTCTTATGTGCTGGTACTTTGGCGGCAACTCATCCTTTTCAATTTTTTTTTTGGTCTAGGGGACAGTTTACGACGCTTCCGACCCGTAGACGTGGAAGGCTCATCTGATTCTGATGTGCTAATTTGGAAGTCACTATGATTCGGATCATCCTCAGATAGTTCACTGAAGCCTTCAGCTGAAGCCATTTCTTTATTCCTCGCTCTTTCCATCTCTGCTTCCTCTCTCATTCGCTCCAAACTCTGCAGATCTCTCTTCCTGCGTTCCATGGTCTTATTCCATTTTCTGTCGACAAAACTCTCGCAAAACATTTTTCTATCATGTCTTTGGTCTTCCAGAAAGTCCCATTCTTCTCCAGTCATTTTCACACCATAAAAATTTTCTAAGCGTTTCCTTACTTCATTGTCCGCGCAGAAGATATCAAAAAGTTCTTTCGCTTTTTCGTTGAAATCTTCAACTTTTTTTATAATAGTTGTCGTTTCGGCGGTTTTTTCTGGTCTGAACTAATTTGATGAATCTTTCATACAGTTCCAAAATTTTCAGTTTGATGCGTTTAGTGGTCATTGTGTATATATATTACAAAAAATCCAGTGTTCTTGAAGGACGTCCGCAAGAATTCCGGCTGCAACTTCCTTTGACCTCTCAGTTTTACCGGCTCTATCCGGTCGAAGTAAGTACAACATGTTTTCCAAAATGTCCTTTTTCGTTGGAAGCAAGCTATTTGAAAAGTCAGCAGTTTCTATGTAGGTTATTGAACCCAAAGTCTTCTGGGTGGACGAGCGTGTACTTGGCGTCCGAGCGTAGCTCATTGTTCACTCAGGTGTGAAGTCTGAAAATAGAAAAAAAAACAAGTTGCATCAGAAAAACCTTGCGGCATGAAATGTAAGTCTTACGGAATAAATAAAGGCACATACAACAATGTAATGAAAGCACAGTGAAGCATAATAATATTTTCGGTCCCTGAAACCAGCATTAGATGTGGTGTTTGGATGTTGGTCCACTAGGTGTCACTTATGTGCTGATGGATGCTAATAAGGCTGACAACTGGACAGTGTGGTATGAAAGGTGAGCGTGTCTGTGTGGGGTCCTCACTCAGGAATTCCAAAAAATTCAAAATAACCCCCCCCCCCCCCCCCTAATCAGAGTGGGAGGTAAATTGGTCAAATCTGTAAGGTTTGCAGATGACAAGGCATTTGTTTGTAGTACTGAGGAAGGACTGCAAAGAATGGTCAATAGCTTGACAACAACGGCGGAAGAATTTGGAATGAGAATTAATGAGACCAAGACAAAGGTAATGAAAATTGCAAGAAGGAAAGGAGCACAAATGAACCTAACGATAGGAAATCGGACCTTAGAAGAAGCTGAGCAGTTTAAATATCTGGGAAGTTTATTAACCAACAATGGAGATTGCAATAAGGAAGTAAGATCTAGAATTGGTGTGGGTAAGGTACCTTTTGAGAGACAGAAAAGACTACTTACAGGTAAACTCAACTTGAAGCTGAAGAAAAGGTTAGTAAAAAGCTTGATATGGAGTGTGGTACTGTATGGAGCAGAAACATGGACACTGAAAACAACTGAAAAGAAACTCTTGGAAAGTTTTGAAGTGTGGATGTGGAGAAGAATGCTAAAGATAAGCTGGAGGGAACACCAAAGTAATGAGGAAGTACTGCAACAGGTGGGGGAGGAAAGAAGACTCATTAAGGTGATAAGAGAAAGACAGAAGAAATGGATCGGACTTGTGTTGAGAGGAGAAGGATTGTTGAAGGGGGTGATAGAGGGTAGATATGAAGGTAGTAGGCCGAGGGGAAGGAAAAGGAAAGCAATGCTGGATGATTTGAAGGCAGGCAGGAGCTACCATGAGAAGAAAAGGAGAGCTCAGGATAGAACACTTTGACGGGACACATGAATTGAACCTGCCTGATAGGCAAAACACGATGGATGGATGGAATCATTAACATCAATACAAGTTTACAAAAATTACATTACATTCAACAACTTCTGTAGTCTAACATTAGTCCAGATAATCAAAATATCAAGATATCACTAAAACGTTCACTTTATATATAAACAGGTATACCCCGTTATTCATAGCTTCGATATTCGTAGCTTCGCTTATACGTAATATATTTTTGACACCAAATTCCGTTATTTGTAAACCCAGCTCTGTTATTCGCAATGCCAGATAAGGGAAAAAATAATTCACAATTCCGCCTGCTACCAAACGCAGCGCAGCATGCCCGTATCGCAGGCCATTATTCAAGAAAAGGCACGGTCTTTGTGGTGAGATGTGAGGAAGGAAGTCGTTGGTGAAGGTGAGAGCAGTGGTAGTAAAACTTTCAGTGCGAGTCGGGGGTGGTTTTGACCCCAGTCGCGGGTGGTTTGAGGAAATAAAAGTACACTACAGGTATGTTTATTCTTTTATTGATGTTATTCATAACTTACTATGCTAATACAGGTCTATATTTGTGTTTTATACTTGCGTTTATGAATCGTATGGGAATGTATCCAAACATCTTACCTCCTGAAAAATGGCCACCGTTATTCGCAATTTCGCTATTCATAATGAGTTTCAGGAACATAACTCTTGCGAAAACCGGGGTATACTTGTACTGTATACTGAAAAAAATGTTCACTTCATAAAAATATCCATGCGAATGATTTTCAAAAAACCTCTCGGCCATCGCGCCATGCTCAACGATTTTAAATAACCAACTACCTACCTACCTACTCAATGACCCTAACATTATCATTTCCAATTTATTAATTCAACACATATTATACACTACTACAATATTTTGCTTGAAGCGCTCGTAAACGTTTCCGTCATTAGACATACTTCAGTTCTTTGCTTCTGCATAACTGGTTTTGCTACTTAGGGGTCATTCAAAAACTACGTGGTCCTTTTTCGGGTGGTTTTCAAACCCGTCCCCTACCCCTTGTGGTCATTTGTGGTCAATAACTTAAAGCCCCCCCAAAACCACGTGGTCTTCTGAGGTCAGCCTCACCCCTTCTTAATCTTATGTAAAATGTACTTCCTTGCGGAAAAGACGAAACCTACATACGCATGCGCAGTCATTTTCATTTAAAATAAATATGCATAGGCTTATCACCCCGCAATTTAGCCCTGTTCAAAAATCAACTTTTTCTTATTTTCATAGGTTTCTGTACTTTTTCCCATGCTTTTTGACCTGAAAAGGCCGAAAATCACAACCATTTTGACCTAGGTTGTTGGGAAGCATTGCCGCATGGAGCTTTAAGTTTTCTGCCTTGAAATCGGCCAAAAGCACCAGTTCCGGGGTCCCTTGAATCATGTTTTGCACTATAACTTTTTATCTAAACAAGATAGAGCAACAAAATAGGCACCAAATTAAAGTGTTTTTAATCCTCTTTCTAACTTATACAATTATGATAGTCTTGGAACAAGAAATGGCACATTGGTACATACAAAGATTTCAGAAATATCACAAAATTCGTTTTCTCACACTCAAGGCAGACAAGGCGCCTTATTCATGACACAAATTTGAGATTAACATTTTGTCACAAGTCTAATCGATCAAGAAGTGAAAGCATTACATGATGATTAATTTCATAATGACATTTACACAGTCAGTTGTTGAGAGTTTGTTTCTTGAAGCTGTCAAAGCGGCGTCTGTTGAACTCCACAGCTTGAAGGAGATAGTCCCTTTGCTTGGCATCTGTTGTTATGACATTTGCAAAGTCGCTCATCATCTTGACACCACGTTCAGCAATGTCATTCACCGCTTTCAGATTCTTAACATAGTCCAACGCTTTTCTGTAGTCCTCATTCTGTGGCCAAGACGTGACAGGTTCCAGAAGCCACTCGGATCCAATGTTCAGTGTGTCCAGCAGGAAATGTGATTCTGGGCCAATGAGATCAACTAGGGTGGTCTTAGCTGTGACTCTCTGGAATAGAGGCTTTCCTGTTCTGAAGCTGTCTGGCTTCTCAGTGGCATGTAACTGGGCAGCAATGTCGTGCTTCAATGTGTCACTCAATCTACTGCTGAACAGGGCAAATGGCACGACTTCCTGCGTCAGGTACCATTTGTGGTTTTCCATCTTATTAAGTACTGCATCAGCAAGCTCTGGGTCAGTTTTCTTGTACTTCAACATGTCCTGGATTAGACTTAGATCATTCACGGGAGCATCTGCAGCAGACATTGACATCATCCATACAGGAGTGTAGAACAGCGCAAGGAAGGTGTTGAGTCTTTCCAGCTTTGATACAGTGCCTTCGTCGTACTCAAGTTGATCTGCAAACATCAGCATTTTCATGGAGTACAGGTTTCTGGCCATCCATCTGGCCTGATGAATGGCGCCTGGTCGACTCCAGTGAATACCTCGAGGAGGCGTTCCTCCAAGAACAATGACTGTCAGTTCAGCCATTTCCCTGTAGTCGGCTCTTGGAAGCCTTTCTGCTGTTAGAATGTCTTGGAGTATTTCTTCACTGTTCTTCTTCTTTTCCTTCAGCCATTTGCTGTTGATAGCCAGCATCTTTGGGTTTTCCTTGGACAAGTCCGTCCAAACATCCTTCAGATGCTCAAACCAGGGATTATCTGGCCCCTTCACCTTCCCAAACAGCTTCTCCCAAACTGCTCCTACTAGGATTTCCAGGATGTGATGTCGACAGGCCAGATAAAACACCTTTTTGTTCAGCATTTTCTCTAGCAGTTTGGCAGCTCCTCTGTGAACTCCACTGTTACTGGATGTAGTGTCAAAAACAAGGGCAGTAACATTATCCGTAAGTTCCCATGTCTCCAGTAAATCCATTGAAGCCTCAGCCTGAGCTGTGCCAGAAGAATTGTCGATGACAGGTACTCCCAATAACTTTCCTTCAGTGTATGAAGGTGGACCAGACACTAGCACAGCTAAAGTCTCTGAGGTACTTCCAGGTTCACTGCCCAAGACATCTTTGAGCAACTTTCCATCCCAGTGTAAGGCAGCGTACTGTGGGGGGTTTTCACAAAACTTGGACATGTGACTCTGGCTGATATTATACCTGGACAGCATTCTGTTGCGACGTGTTGTTGAGGTTGAGATGACGAAGTTATCCAGATCAGCCCCTCCAGCTTTCAAGGTGGCAGAAACCATGGCAGTAACTTGATTGTCTGATAAACCAAGACGATCAGCTGTATTGCAGATGACATCACATTCCATGACCTTCCTTGGAAACGTCAAAGTCACACTAGTCACAGTGTCTTGATGGTGAGAACATCCAGGACGAGGCTGATGGTAATTCATGTCCTCTGTGTTAGCGTCGTTGTCAGTTGAGTCACCCCAGGTAATGTCATCCACATGAACAACTGCCTCTTGTTCTGCTGCAGCTGTAAAATAGTACAACATGTTAAGACAGTAATTGTTAAGTAAATGCTAAATATCGCAATGGAGTAAAACTTAAAACTTTTTGTAACGTTCAAAGTAATTAGTTTTACAGTACCTTGTTCTTGTCTATGCTGCAGTTTTTCATTCCTCGCTGCTTGCTGCAGGGATCTTGTCTCAAAAATCTTGTCATGACCAGACATATGACCTTTCCTCTCAGTCTTTTGGTCTTCGTAGAACCTGATATCGTCATCTTTCTTCTCTCTGGATAACAGTCTGCTGTTCTGTATTTCCTGGATTGCATCTGGAGCTCCTATATCGAACAGGCTGTCTAATTCCAGCACAAATGCTCCTCTTTTTCCTCCAGGGTTACTTGCTCTTCCTTTGCTTTTCACCAGAGCACGATGTTTCTCATGTAGTTTCATGAAGAGCTTCATTGCGTTGTACTTGGTCATTGTCTTGATCCTAGCCATCTGCCAGAATGGGATGATAGATTCAACTGTTTCATATGCAAGGTCTTGAACCATGGGCCTCCCTGCATTTTCCGGTAAATTCTGAAGATTAAGGAAATACTGGAACGCCTGTTGGTGGGAAGCTGGGAACCACTGATAAAAGCTGAAGGGTATCCAACCAGGAAAGTTTCAGTGAGAGATCTGGTAGATGGCCCAGTTGACACCTGCCTGTGGACAGTACGTGGAGGTTCTGAGATATCAACTGTGCGCCCACGGAGCTCCCTCAGCTCCTTGCTTAATGCCATTGTGAAGTTGTAACTTGTAGATTGTTTTCTAGATTCTGATTGAGTTTCTCTTGTTTCCTGAAAAATGATAGATAATTATTATTATTATTATTATTATTATTAATTATTATTTATTTATTATTATTATTATTATTATTATTATTATTATTATTATTATTATTATTATTATTATTTATTAATTTTATGCTCTTTCATTTGATACCTAATTTGTTGCTCTATCTTGTTTAGATCAAAAGTTAAAGTGCAAAACATAATTCAAGGGACCCCGGAATTGGCGCTTTGGCCGATTTCAAGGCAGAAAATTTAAAGCTCCATGCGGCAATGCTTCCCAACATCCTAGGTCAAAATAGTTGTGATTTTCGGCTTTTTCAGGTCAAAAAGCATGGGAAAATGTACAGAAACCTGTGAAAATAAGAAAAAGTTGATTTTTGAACAGGCCTAACCCCGCATGGGCGTTTTACCCCAGTCTATCCTATATACATAATATGATATGATAAACAATATTATAAACAGGATATTTTAATGCTTAGTATTGGCCACGTGGTTAAACGTCAAGACCCCCCCATCCCCAATGTGCCCTTGGTGGTCAAATAAGAAACCCTCTCCCCCACTTTAAGGACCACGTGGTTTTTAAATGGCCCTTTAGCAGGTTTTGGCATATCACCAGTGGTATATTCACAACTTCCTTCTCGAAAACCCTGGACCTTGATTTTGGCTCTCTTATTCCTCTATGGGGGTGGTGGCGTTTTCGCGGGCACTTGTCTAAGCTGACAAAACTGACACAGAGGTTAAGGAGGCGAAGAATTGTATGGTAGGCCAATAACCGAGAGGTGTTTTCTGCAAGGCGAATGAAGGAAGACTGCCTTATACTTCAACTGCTAAATCTTGGAGACATGACACTTCAGTGATTTCGGCTTATAATTGTCACCATTTTTTCTGCGTTTATGACTGGGTCTATGGATTCTTTAATGGCTTTTCAGTCTGAAGGTTTTTGGAGCTCGCTTACGGTATTGTAGGAAAGCTTTACGAGCCTGACATCTGATTCCAGGCCGTTACGAAATTGAGGTGGCCCTTGGTATCCGAAAGAACCATTCTCGTCGTTAGTCCGACTGTGATACTCGTTAATGAAAAGACCGTTTCTCGTTGTAACCTCACACTGGTACCTGAAGGGCCTTCTTCGGTATAAATTTCTGCTGGTAACCAGGACTTGCGGGTGTCTTCGTTTATTAAGAAGTTTCTAAGGACATCTGGATCTCATTAACCCTTAATTAACCATTAACCATTAACCCTTAAAAGTTCCACTAGCAATACACGGGATACTGGGGTACACCAGTACTCCTGCTAGGGTTTAAGGTTAAGAATATTGTACAGGCAGGAATCGCCTTCGTAAGAGTGACCTTTTATAATGTCATTCGATCCGCACTTGAGAAGTGTATTACCATACTGACTCACTGAGTCTACGAAGTTTCGGAAATAAAACTTTAGACCTATAATGAGGTGCTTTATAACCCTCTCTCTCTCTCTCTCTCTCTCTCTCTCTCTCTCTCTCTCTCTCTGTATGCATATATATATATATATATATATATATATATATTCCCCGTGCATGAGGCTCCCAAGAGGGAGGAATAATTATTGTTGTGTTATGATGAAACACTAATTATACACTGGGGAACAAATTTTAACTTTTTTTTTGTTTCTTGGACGTGAATAGGTCGGTCTTATAGGATTTTTTCCGCTGATTCCGAATATAGCCGTAGAATTTCTCTATCACCCAAGGTTACTGAGAAATTTGTATTTTAATATTTATTCAAAAAGTGTATAGAAGTTAGTAAAAATACTTCATAAAAATTATATTAGTGGCAGATTGGCATTTAAAATATTCTTCTTAAAACTTCTTTGTCACTGATTTTCTCTTGTAGTTTTCATTAGGAGCTTCTCGCATCAATGTCCAGCAGTAATCAGCTCACATTGCCGGATCCCACCTCCCTTGGTAGCGTTTCTCCATAGTAGCTATATCTTGGTGGAACCTTTCTCCATGCTCATCGCTTACGTCGCCAAGGTTTTCAGGGAAGAAATCTAAAAGGGAGTGCAAGAAATGGATTTTTAGTGACATATTATATCCCAATAACCTGTATGCTTCAATCATGTCCTGCACTATTTTTTCATAGTTAGAGGCTTTGATGTTCCCTAGAAAATTTGTGACAACATTCTTCATGGCCTCCCATGCCACTTTTTCTTTTCCTCTCAAGGCATCATCAAACTTTTGATCTTTCATGATCTCTCTGATTTGGGGACCAACAAAGATCCCTTCTTTTATCTTTGCATCGCTAAGTCGTGAAAACTTTTTCTTCAAATATTTGAATGCCTCATCTTCCTTGTTCATTGCTTTGACAAAATTTTTCATGATGCCAAGTTTGATGTGAAGTGGCGGTAAGTATATTTTCTTGGGGTCAACTAAGGGTTCATGAGACACATTCTTCAGTCCTGGGATACATTTTTGACGAAGTGGCCAATCCTTTACAAAATAATGCGAATCTCTGGCTCTGCTGTCCCATTCACAAAGGAAGCAGCAGAACTTCGTATAACCGAGCTGCATTCCCAGAAGAAGCGCGACGACTTTTAAATCCCCACATACAGTATATACCAACGAAACTGGTCATAATTAATCTGCTGAAGGGTGAGTTTTATATTTTCGTAAGATTCCTTCATGTGGACAGCGTGCCCTACAGGAATGGAAGGGTATTTATTTCCATTGTGAAGTAGTACAACCTTGAGGCTTAGCTTCGAAGAGTCAATAAATAAACGCCAATCTTCAGATTTGTGCTCATGACCGAGAGCTAACAGCAGTCCATTTACATTATTACAGTAGCATAAATCACCTGACGAGGAGAAATACTGCATCAGATCTTTTTGGCGAGTGCGGAACGCCGATATGCTTGTATCTTTTGCCAGCAAATTCCGTTCACGTAACCTGGAGCCCAATAATTCCGCTTTCTTTTTCGGAAGGTCCAAATCTCTCACGAGATCATTCAGCATAACCTACGTTATCATACGTGGTTTATTTGATTCAGGTTGCTGAAAGTCTGTATCTTTAGTGTCATCAATTTCCATTGGTTCAACTTCAGACTCTTCATCCAGTGTCCATGACTTTGGGGGAGTTGGAATTGGGTTATCATCGTCATGTAGTACTGGTCTCATGGCAGATGCAAGATTTGGGTATTGAATTTTATGTTTATTTTTGGCAGAGAATCCTGAAACGTTAGTCATACAAAAATAGCAATCCGTTAGGTGATCCTTGGGCTCTCTCCAAATCATTGGTATGGCAAATGGCATAGATTTGCGGGTACCTTTAATCCAACCCCTAAGAGTGACGGCACAGGAAATGCATGAGATATGAGGTGCCCAGGATTTGTCTTGGTCGCCTACCTTACATCCAAAATAAAGTTCGTAAGCCTTCTTCACGAGTGGGGTCATCGTCTTCCTCTGTGCCATTATGGTCAGTTCTCCACATACGTAGCAAAATGTATCTCTGGGATTAATACAGTTTCGATTCATGCTGGCGGAAAATTATTGAAATCACGGAAAACTTTTTGGAATGAAAAACCAATTTTTTCTACTATGAAAAATTTTAAAATTTGAGCAAAACTTGAAATTTTTTTTCTTTTTATTAAAAATCTGTTTGTTTAAATAGCTATATTTTTTTAATGCAAAAAATACTATTAAATATAGTTAACCTGGAAAAAAAAGAAAGTAAAATTAAATTAGTACACTTAATTTTAACTAATATTTTGGGAAAACTCTGAGTAAATGGAAATATTATTTTCTCGAAAACTATGGGTGATAGAAAAATTCTGAAACCATATTTGGAATCAGCATCAAACGTTGTATAAGAAACACCAAATAGTTTTCAAGAAACAAAAATGTTGTTTCCTAATGAATTATCGCTTTTCCTAAAATATCTCTTTTTCTCTTTTCAATTATTAATAGATTAAAATAAAGACAAGGTTCAATTGATGAGTCAGTGTAAGAAATTTGAGAAGTTAAGAAATTTAATTCACTAACTAGTAAAATCAGTTTAATTAAAATTTTAATATCAAGCTCTAAGCTCTGATATCACCTCTCAATCTCCCAAAACAAACAATTTACTGACAAAGCCATTTGTATTTTTAATAAGTTTGTGTATGTTTATATTTGGCAATATGTAATTATTATAGCCACATTTTATATTACGTAGTTATCTATATAGTTATTATAATTATTATTATTATGTGTATAATAATTATAGTTAGTGATATTGCATTATAGATGAGATTTTATTTTCGTTAAAGGGTTCCACGGTTTGGAGTTTCTGTTGGTTAAAGAAACTTAAATGGTTTAATTGGAGAATTCACAACTTTTTAGCTTGTGTAAATAAAACCAAAGACTACATTTAAAAAGTTCTTGGCATTTTAACATTCATATCTGACTCTATATCTATATCTATATCTGATTCTTAATTTGCGTTATATTTTTAATGTTTCTTGTGTTTGTGTTCCAGTAAATCAATTCAAAACCAAATTAATTATTGGTCTAATTGGGGATCAAATTAGGGATTCGATCGTCAAGGAAATAAAAGAAGCAAAATTTTTTTTAGTTCTTTGCGATGAAGTGACAGACAATGCAAATCTTGAACAATTCTCGCTTGTTTTGAAGTTTGTTGACAAGAATTGTATCATTCGCGAAGAATTTCTAGATTTTAAAACCACTGAACGCATAAATGGGCAAGTCATCTCTCAATTGATCCTAGGAAAACTGGAACAGTGGGGTCTAGACATAGCAGACTGCCGTGGACAAGGGTATGATGGCGCTTCAAACATGTCCGGCCAGGCCCGAGGGGTCCAATGCATAATAGTTCAGCAAAACCCCAAGGCAATATATGTGCATTGCAAATCTCATGTCCTCAATCTCATCGTCGTAAAAGCTTGTAGCCTACCATCTGTACGCAATATGGCAGGAACCATAACTGAGATTTCTAACTTTTTCAATTATTCTCCAAAGCGACAGAAGTGTCTGGAGAAAGTAATAAGCTTGGATCAGCCAGAATCCCAAAAATCAAAGATCCGAGACCTTTGCCGCACTCGTTGGGTAGAACGCCATAAAGTATATGAAACATTTGTGCTCTTGCTGCCAACAATTATTAAGACATTAGAAGTTATTACAAATGAACCACAGTACCAGCAGTATAATTCTGAAACACATTGGAACTGGGCTAGAGAGACACTCCAAAAAGCACACAATTTCTATCACACGTGTTGTTCGTTTCAATTTCTTATTTCCTTGACTGTTGCCATTAAAACTTTGGCAATCATCAAGCCATTAAGCATCAAGCTTCAGAAGAAATCAAACGGCATCCAGACTCTGTGCTAGATTCGTCAGCCAGACTCTGTACTGAACGGACGCATTTCCTGAGCTCTCTGATATTGCATCTACTTTTGTATATTGCTGAGAATTTTGCCTTTGGATAGTTTTGAATTTTATATACTTGCGTTTAAATTTACGTTGTTATAGTTAAGTAATTGAATATTACTGGTTTTTAGCGATTTAGAAGTTTTCATAGCGTGCCGGCTTAATTTAACTTATACCTGTGACGGTTTAAACTAATTTTTAAATGCACGATGCCGTCGCAGCAGGGCCGGCTGAAGGTACCGGCAACTCGGGCAGTTGCCCGGGGCGCCACGTGCTAGGGGGCGCTACGTCATGTGTTTGGGATCTTCCAAATACAAAGAGAAAAATGTGAAAATAATAAATAAAATGAACTAAAAAACCAAAATGTTAAAATTCCTTGAGTGGAGTAATATTTTCGAGAATCTGATTATTAATTCTTTCTGTTATGGTGACCAAACTGTGAAAAACAATTGACAAAGGAAATTTCCACTACCGTCAGCTAGTACACGTCACCTAAGGTGGGACTGGGCTGCGGGCGGCTCAGGACGCGGGAAACGGGTATAGTGATCGATATAAGACTTTGCATATCTGTAAGTTTATTTGCAACAATTAATGATGTTTTAGTGACCTTTGAATTATATAAGATATTTAATAATGCATTCTAATTTTATTTATTTATATTTTATATATTAGCCAATATTTATGTAGTATGGCTGATGGATCATGAAGGAAAATCCACGGGCATTTTATATGCCATGTGGATGTCATAGCCTGAACTTAGTGGTTGGTGATAGTGCAACAAGTTGCCTGGAATCCACTTAATTTTTTGGTACTGTCCAGCGCTTATATGTTTTGTTTTCTGCCTCTCCTGGGCGATGGCATATACTGAAAAAACATGTTAAATGCATCACTGCAAAACCTTTATGCGAGACTAGATGGGAGTGCAGATTAGAATGTGTCAAAGCCATTAAATATGAAATTATAGGAATCCGAGAAGCTCTTTATGAACTTTCAGAAATGCCTGCTTCTGATCCTCCAATGCGACATGAAGCAGAGACTCTTGTATCACAAATAGAAGATTACAGTTTTCTAGTGGTGATGAATGTCTAGTATGATGTCTTAGGCAGAGTAAATGTTGTCAGCAAAACTATGCAGAACACCTCTGTGGAACTGTCTACCGCAGTTTCATTAATGAATAGTGTCACTAATTACTTAATTGATTATCGTGCAAATGGATATGAAAGAGCATTAGCATCAGCAAAAGAATTAACTACATAATTAGATGTAGAGCCCATTTTTAAAAGTAAAAGAATAAGCCGAAAAAGAAGGCAGTTTGAGTATGAGTGCATTGACGAGGTTCCAAATACAGATGACCCAGAAAAAAAAATTTAAAAATCATGTGTTCAATGTAATACTCGACACAGCTATTAATTCTTTATCAGAGAGATTTGAACAGTTACAAAGTTTCAATAACACATGGGGATTTTTAAATAACATAAAAGATTTGCCAGATAAAAATAAACTGAGATTAGCATGTCAAGGTTTGGAGGATAAGTTAAGGTACCAAGAAAATAGTGATATTAACGGATGTGATCTCTTGACTGAACTAGATATTGCAAAAGAATTATTTCCTGGAGATGTAAAGCTTCCGATAGAAGCCGTTAGATTCATCAACAGTAATAAGTTACAGGATGTCATGCCAAATCTGTAGGTTGCATTAAGAATAATGCTTACGATACCTATAGCTGTGGCCACGGAAGAGAGAAGCTTTAGTAAACTAAAACTTATAAAGACATATTTACGGTCGTCCATGACACAAGACAGATTAAATTCTTTGGCAATTTTGTTAATAGAAAATGAGCTTGTAAAAAAGATAGATATAGAAAGTGCTATGAAAACATTTGCAGATCTAAAGTCGAGAAAAAAAATGTTTTAGTTAGGATAATGTATGTTTTTCAGCATCTGTTCTTTTGTTCATATTCTTTAATTTATTAGGAGAAAATTCGTTACGTCTACAGTTTTTATCATCATGAACTTAACGGAATATAGTATGCTTCTCAATTTGTTCAGATTCTGTACCAATTTGAATGCCTCTTTTTTGTGTTTGCTTTTAATTGTTTTTAACTTATTCTTATTAAATTCTTAATTCACTTTCTTTTCTTTTGTACCATGAATACAGTATGCTAATTTGTCAGCATTCATTAACTATCACATTGAGTTTGATTATGGATTTATTTATAAGTCATATATAAATGTAAGTCATGTAACTTGTTGCAGGCTTCAGAAGCTAGAAGTCCATCCCTAAGACCAATGCCGAAGTGCTACGGCCTCTGTGGCTTGCACTGTTCTGCAGAGGCCATAGTACAGATCTCTAGGAGATCAACGGCACCCTTCGGACTTTCTCTCACCCAACCATCCTCCACTCAGTGTTTGTTTGTAACAGAAATGTGTGGAGATCATTGCCAGTAATGTAGATACGGTCTCTCTCTTCTAGTTATATTAATGAAAGGATTTGAAACTTTGATGCTGTGTTTGAACTGTTTTCTTTAGCTTGTATATTGTAATAAACTCTTTATTCCTACATTTTCAGTTTTTCCTCCTTGTGAAAATTTTTAAAAATTATACTTATAAGGGCGCCGAAGTTCAGCTTGCCCGGGGCGCCAGCAACCCTAGGGCCGGGCCTGCGTCGCAGAAAGCGTCGAGTGTTAGGTGTAGGGTAAACCGGTGGTATTCGGAATTTAAGGATTATAACGGCGGTCCAATGGCGATTACCGAGTGATCAGTTTGTTTCTTTTGCGAGTTCATGGAGGAATTAGTCGACATAAAACGCAGTGTACGTGAGGTAGCGGAAAGACTTGCAACGCTTGATGAGGGCAGGGGTAGGGCTACGGTTGACGGAAGCCGAACCAATACTAACGTTGAAGACGTTAGTAATTTGAAGGGTGAGGTGCGTAACCTAGTTTCTAGTTTAGGTAGCTTGTCGGGAAGGTTAGATAGAGTTGAGGAAGAGGTTAAGGTTAGTCCGAGAGTAGTAGATAGCGAGGGATTTAGAGAGGTTAAGGGTGGAGCTAGGCCGCGTACGTTGGGTGATAGGAATCCCCCCCCCCCTATCGAAGTTTCGAGCCCTTTCGCCCATTTGGAAAGGGACGTGAATGAGGTGGAAACTATTTTAATCGGGGACTCTTTAGTGCGCCACATGGACAAAGAGTTCGTTGAACGGCATCCAACCAAGAGGAGGAGGGTCTGTCTCCCAGGGCCAGGGTTGACAGAGTTAGAGACGAAGTGGATAGGATTGACGTTGCCTCCCGTCACTCAATGTTGGTGACGATGGTAGGAGGCAACGACTCGTATAGGCCCGATACGAGAGTGCCTGACCTTTTGGAGAGATATAGGCGGTTAATTAGGTCCCTGAAGGCGAGGTCAGATAGGTCTTTAGTTCTAGGTATTACCCCTAGGCACGGGTTGGGTCTTAGAATTACGTCAAAAACAATATTTTTGAATAACAAATTAGAAGAGATTTGTGCTGAGGAAAATGTACCCTTCGTAAAGCTGTGGTCCGAATTCAGTGATCCTAGCCTTTTTGTAAAAGATGGGGGTGCATTTTAATGAAATAGGTAATGCTAGGCTAGGTAGGTTAATAGACGAAAACTTGCGAAAGCTGTATAGGTCGAAGCCTTCTTTAAACGTTGTGGGTCCGGGAAACGCGGGCCCGACGTGATAAATAGTTTAAAACGCGGGCCCGTGGTAAAAAATAACTTAAACGTCTTTTATTGTAACGCGCGTAGTATTAGAAATAAATTAAATGAATTTAAGGCGATAATTTATTCCGGCAACCATGATATAGTTGCTATCACTGAAAATTGGTTAAATACCGTGACTCGGGACTTGGGGGTGGGGGGAACTTGATATACCGGGTTTTAAACTCTTTACTAATGATAGGTTACATAGGTTTGGTGGAGGCGTTTTGCTGTACATTCGTAATTCCCTTAGGGCTATCGAGGTTAAGTTAGATTTTCCGGCAGCAATTAATGCGATGTGTGTTGAAGTTAGGGCGCGTAGTATTAGTTTTAATTTTGTTGTTGTTTATAGACCTCCCGTTCAACCCCTCGATACAGATGCAAGATTTTACTCACTTCTTGGTAATTTTATTGACAATCGGAATAGTATAATTGTCAGAGACTTTAACTGCCCTAATGTTACTTACGAGAATTTTACTAGTAATGAGGAGGGTTTGAGATTGGTTGAGTTTATGGACGATAACTTTTTACGACATAGTTACCGAACCAACGCGCGGTGATAATATTTTAGATTTGGTGATGACGAACGGCGAGAATATAGTCGAAGGTTTAGAAGTAGGCGAGAGTTTAGGATGTAGTGATCATCAAATTCTTAGGTTTAAGTTAGCGATAAAAAACACCCAGGATAGTAACGTAATAGAAGTCCCTGATTTTCGTAGGGCTAATTTTAATAGTTTTGCTGATAGGATGAGAGTAGTGGACAGGGATAACTTATTTATGGGCAATGACACAAATTTGCATTGGGTGGCGTTTAAAGAAAGTTTTAGGAATATTGAAAGGGAGTTTATTCCTCGTAGGCCCAAGCGCGCTAGAAATCGTGGTAGGCCGAAGTGGTGGACTAGGGAAATAGGAGAGTTCATAAATGAGCGTAATAGAGAGTATAGACTTAGTAAGCGCAATGGCACGGCAGCTAATTTCAATAGATATATCGAGCTTAGGCGTCAGGTTAAAAGATCAGTTAGGAATGCCAAGCGTAATTTAGAAATACTTATAGCTGCGGATAGTAAACATAATCCAAAAAAGTTTTTTGAATACGTAAATAATCGTAAGCCGGTAAAAGATAACATAGGCCCTTTAGTGGATGTTAATGGCGCTTTGGCTTTTGACGCTCAGGCGATGGCGGGTATTTTCCATAACCTTTTTGCGACAGTTTTTACCGTAGAAGACGTAAATAATGTCCCCGACGTGGACGATATCGTTCCATTTAGTAGCGAGACTATTTTGGATGAAATAACTGTTTACGAGGCTGAGATTGCGCATTATATCGATAGGCTAAAAGTTAGCAAGGCTCCAGGCCCTGACGCTTTTTATCCCAGACATTTGAAAGATTTGAAAGAAGTTATGGTGCTCTTCCAATATGTGCTCTACCTTAAAATTTACATTCCAATACGTGATCTACCTTAGATTATTCGGATTAGCAGCAGGTACGTTAGTTAGCCTTATAAGGCTAACTAACGAAAATATCACGACTTAACCTAACCAATCGTCAAGGGCGTATAGTTGACCTAACGATTGGTTAGGTTAAGTCATGATATTTTCGTTAGTTAGCCTTATAAGGCTAGTTTCACGGTAGAGCACGTATTGGAATATGGTAGATCACAGTTTCGCGGTAGAGCACATATTGGAAGAGCACCGAAGTTATCGTAGGCCCCTTAACGTAGATTTTTAATCAGTCACTCGAAACGGGGATTATTCCTGAAGACTTCAAATTAGCTAACGTCATGCCTATTTTTAAAAAAGGCGAACGCGCAGTAGCTAGCAATTATAGGCCCATTAGCTTAACGTCAATTGTCGGTAAACTTTTGGAATCCGTAGTTAGGGATCGTATCATCGATCACTTAGAAAGTAGAGATTTGATTAATAGTAGTCAGCATGGGTTTCAACGCCATAGGTCGTTTAACTAATTTGTTAGAATTTTATAACGAAATAGTGCGCGAATACGATAGGCATAGAGCAGCTGACGTTATTTATTTAGATTTTAAAAAGGCGTTCGATACAGTTCCGCATAGGAGAATAATTGCGAAGGTCAAAGCGCACGGTATACGCACGGTATATGCGGTCAGGTAGCTAACAACTGGTTAGAAGAATGGCTTCGTGCTAGGAGGCAGAGGGTCGTAGTTAATGGTAGTGAATCGGGGTGGTTAGATGTAGGTAGCGGTGTCCCACAGGGTTCAGTGTTAGGCCCATTGCTATTCGTAATTTACATTAACGACATAGATGTAGGATTGACTAGTAACGTGTCAAAATTCGCGGACGATACTAAAATAGGCGGTAAGGTTGTTAACGAGGACGATAGAAATAGGATCCAAGACGATGTAAATAGGATTATGGAGTGGACAGATAAGTGGCAGATGCAATTTAACGTAGACAAATGTAAAGTTTTGCATATAGGTTCTCGCAACAATAATTACACGTACACGATGGATGATAGGGAGTTAGCGAGCGTTGACGAGGAAGTAGATTTAGTCGTACGCGTATCTAAGGATTTAAAGGTTACGAACCAGTGCCTGGAGTCTTGCGCAAAAGCTAATAGGATGTTAGGCTTCATAGCGCGTAATTTCGAATTTAAATCGAAGGATATTATATTGCCCCTTTACAAGTCCCTAGTCAGGCCTCATTTAGAATATGCAGTTCAGTTTTGGTGCTCGTACTTGCGTGAGGATATTGATAGGTTAGAAAGGGTTCAGCGTCGTGCCACGAAACTTATTCCGTCATTGCGCAACAAGCCTTATGAAGATAGGATTAAAGAGCTAGACCTGTATTCACTCGAAACTAGGAGATTAAGGGGGGAGCTTATTGAAGTTTTCAAAATCGTTAATAACATCGATAACGTAAATTTTGACAGTGTTCACTTTCGATAATAGTAATACTCGCAATAACGGATTTAAGTTGCGTGGCAGACGTTTCATTACTAATATCGCTAAAAACTTCTTTACGTTTAAAGTAATTGATAAATGGAATAATCTTCCCGCGTCAGTCGTTCATTCTACCAGCGTTAATATGTTTAAGAACCGTCTTGACAGACATTTTAAAAGTATTAACGTTGTTTAAAATAAAAAAACAAAGTTAGCAACAGGAGCTCTGGTGGTGGTGCTCGAGGATGAGTCTGTTAACGATGAATGCCATCTTGTGACATGCCAGCGTGTGATGCCAGCAATAAAATTATTTAAAAAAAAAAAAAAATTCGACTAACACGAACGTAGATGTAGCTCGTAGCGTAAACTAACCCACTTTTTATTTAACTTTACCTACTTTTTTACTTTGCATGTCTGTAACTCTTTTCTTGCATGTTTGTAGTTTGCATGGTATGACTGTGAGTTAAGAATGTGTTTGCATGGTTTGTAAGCGTTCTTATTTCACTTCTTTTCATCTTTCACCCCTCTCCTATTCTCTCCGACTATTTTTCTGACTTGTCGGCAGTGGCCGGCGGATGATGATGGTGAGTCTTTTTTCTCTTTTTCTGAATGAAAGTTAACCCACGAATGATAGGTGTTGCTCCTTACTTAACCCCTTATTCTCTTCTCTTCTCTTAACCCCCTACTCTTTCCTTTCTCTCGGGCTAACCTTAGAGTGGATCTTAGGGTCTTTGTTAGCCTTAGCTTCTGTAGATCTGTTCTGTAGATCTCGGACACACAAAAAGAGCTGAAGGAAGTGAGAGATAAAGCTGACGATGTGTTCAGGGGATGGTATTCGCAAGCTGCGCAGATCAGTTCTGATGTGGGTACTGAACCCAGTGTACCAAGGACAACTGCCGGACAACAGCACAGACCAAATACTCCTCATGACACACCTCTATTTCTTCCTTTTCTGGACCATATTATGCAGATGATGTCTACAAGGTACGTTTGGAACACGACCTTCTAAATTCTAAAAGTCTGACAGTTTTTCGTAACACGGTGGCAACGCCAACCGGTCTGGATCCGCCTCCTGCATTCTCCACCTAATTAATGAACTCTTTTTGTTATAGATTCGTTCCCACTTAGAAGATGGCTGTTCAGTTACTTGGTCTTGTTCACAGAGTCACCGTTGAGCTAGCAACAGACATTACTGAGATTTCTGTGATGTACGAGTCAGACCTTCCCAGCCCTGGGACTCTTGACATCGAATATATATGATGGAGGAGAAAGTGGCAGTCAGAGAACGCCAAACCAGATTCGCTTCAACCTGCATTAAAGGTAGATTATAATTCTTCGTATACTCCGATTATTTAATATTTAATATTTAGTGTAAAATTTTCTAGCTTAATTGTAACTTTATCACGTTTTCTTTCCAGGCTTGCGATGCCGATATATTCCCAAACATTAACTGTTTGTTGCGAATTGCTTGCACCATACCCGTCATTCTGTTGACAATGAACGTGCCAACAGTACCTTGAAACTTGTGAAGGGGTACCTTAGGACTACTATGTCCACGGAGAGATTGTCGGGCTTGGCGTTCATGAGCATTCATTACGACAAGCCTGTGGATTACGAAGCTGTAGTTCAACGGTTCGCTGAACAGCAACCCCGACGAATGCCGCTCGTCGATCCAGTCTTTGAGAGTCGGGAGATTAACTGATATCTCAGTCAATACAAAACTTTGTCAAAAAATATAATAACTTCAGTTATATTAATGAACAAATCTAGAATGATAAAGTATGATTTTCAAATGAAATTTAGGTTTTGATATTGTGAAATTTTTGTAAAGTGTTTCTTTAAGACTTATCACGAATTTTGTCTTTCCTTGTATAATTTTCTTGCAAATCAGTACATAACTTAGATGTAAAAGCTAATAAACTCGAACAAACACCCCGCAAATTGCTTAAAAACGCGTTTCTGAGGGCCTTAATTTTCAAAATTTTCCGGGGAGTATGCCCCAGGACTCCCCTAGAAGCCTTCGGCGCTTGTACCGAACCCCCCCTCCAGAAAATCCTGGATCCGCCCCAGGGGATATCACATTTTTTGACAAGAAACATGGCAATATGGGGATCAAATGAAAGCTCCAGACTTATGTATGAATAAGTACATTATAAATAACTACAATTATTTAAAATGTTTTAAAATAGTGATAAAAGCAATCGTCTAGCTTGTAAAAGGTATTGATAATCCATTTAGATTAATAGAAGTGGAAATTTAAAATGTCCAGTCTTTATGTTCACATGCTATAATCATCCCAATACAAAATCAACACACAAATACATATCAATAGTGAGCATATTATTTATTTTGCAGAGGCACTCGAAAAACAATGTGGATTCCTTCACTGGGATTCATCTGACTCATACTTGCAAAACACGCAACATGACTCCAATAGACGTCATTTCTATAGAAAATTGAAAGTGTCCCAGTATATCGGTCTACATCAGGGGTTCTTAACCTTTTTATGTACGTGGACCACTGAGGGACACCCGCTGTGTCTGTGAACCATCTTCAGCCTTTATAGGGGGTGAAATCACAATCAAGAAAAAATAATAGCACCCAAACCCTTACTAGAGACAGTATTGATGGCAAAATATATAACAAATACAACTGTTTCATTATCAATGGCCTTTATTATTCAGACTTCAGCAACTCTGAAAACTAAAGTTAAATTGTACCATTATGCGAGGACATTTTTTATCATAATAGAAGACAAGAACATTGAAGTTGCTTTTTGTTTATTTTTATCTTTCTGTGGACAACTGAGAAATGGGCCATGGACCACAGGTTAAGAACGTATGGTCTACATGCTATAGTCAGCCCAATACAAAAACTGACACTCAAATACATATCAATAGTGAGGATACAGTATTATCTATTTTGCATAGGCACTTAAAGAACACTATGTGGATGCAAAAAACTTCTTTTTTCTACGTGAAGGTCAAAATATGAAAATAAAAACCCACTCTAATAGACAGAGTTTATTTCCACAACAGTTTCGACGCCCACTGGCATCCTCCTCGGGTGGATACAGAAAAACGAATGAACCAAAACAAGAGGGAAAAACAGTCCAGGGACCGACCGTTAAGAAATTCGCACCGAAAGGGCATTTTCATTAAGTACATTCGCGCAAATTTAAAACTATCTTCCTGTTCTAAACATACAGATTCTATTATTTTTTTTATTTTTTACATAATTATTACATTTATTATTAAATTTATTACATTTAATATTGCATAATTATTTATTACAGAAATTATACATTTATTATTACATTGGTTATTACATTGTTGTTTATTATACAGAACTTATAAACCGAAAAACGAATGAAAAAGGCGATTAGGAAACAGTCCAGAGACCATTGAGAAATTCGCAATTAGGTTAGATACCGTTCTCCCGACACCGGAAGGGCATTTTATTACAGGGTTCGCTTATAAGTACATTCCCACACATTAAAACTATCTTCTTGTTCTATACATACAGATTCTAATATTTTGACATAATTACTGCATTTATTATTGCATTTGCATTTTTTAACATTTATTATTATTACCTTCACCCTAATTATTAAATTTATAATATTACCTTTATTATTACATCTGTTGCATTTATATTTATTTCCACATTTATTACTTCCATTATTACATTTACTAAAAGCGAGTAAGGAAACAATCCAGAGACCTTTAAGAAATTCACACTTAGGTTCGAACACGTTCCCACGACTCCGTAAGGGATTTTTTGACCAAGAATCTCATTAAAGGGTCTAACTTATAAGTACCTTCGCACAAATTAAAATTATCTACTTTTTCTATACACACAGATTCTATTATTTTTCTTTTGACATAATTATTACATTTATAAAGTACCTTACTTGATTCCCAATCTATAGCATGATTATTTTGGCTGGCGTGATAAAAAATGGCATTATTAGTATTACAACTTCTGAAGGCATATTTGTGTTCTTTAATACGGGTTTCAATATTTCTTCCAGTTTCTCCCACGTATACTAATCACAACTTTTACAGGGAATGCTGTAGACACAGGGCTTGTTCCTCTTTTGCAACGTTATTCCTAACCAATTTACTTTTCATGGTAGACGAATATTTGAACGCCAAAGCAAACTTAAAATCTTTCGTCAACGGTTTTACTCTTTCTAAGCCGGCAATGTAAGGCAAACTCACATATTGTTTTTGGTTAACTGAAGGTTCCCGAGGGGCATAAAAAGATTTTCTGGCTTTAAAATATGCCTTTCTGATAAACCACTCGGGATATTTTAAATCCTTAAAAATGTTCAAGATCTTTGAATTTTCCGGGTCCAGCAAATGTGGGCTACAAATCCTGAGTGCTCTTAGAAACATGGAAGAAATAATTGAGCTTTTAACCCTTTCATCATGATACGAAAAATAATGAATGTACGAATTACAATGAGTAGGTTTTCTATACACCGTGAAATTGGGCTTTCCGCTTTTGTTAATGACCAAAACATCTAGAAAAGGTAATTGTTTGTCGTTCTCCCATTCATATTTAAATTTAATAGAGGGAACAAGATTATTTAATGACTGAAAGAAAGTGTCAAAGTTGTTCCAGTGGTCAGGCCAAAATGAGAAAATATCATCTACATAACCAAACCAAATTAGATTCCTGGGACATATTGTTTGCAACAATTCCGACTCATAATATTCCATGTATAATGTACTCAGTATTGGGGATAAAGGGGACCCCATTCCCATACCAAAACGTTGCAAATAAAATTCTTCACCGAAGGAGAAGGCATTATTGGTGACACAGAGTTTTATCAGTTCTAAAAATACAGATGTGGGCATGCCTAGTTCTACGTTACATGTTGGCAATTTTCTATCTAAAAAACTAAGTACATCATCAATGGGAACTTTCGTAAACAAGGACTCAACGTCAAAACTGATCATTCTTCCCCGTTTTAAATCTAAGGACATAACTTTGTTAATAAAGTCACAGGAATTAGTGATGTGCGAGCCTGAAAATTTACCAACTAATGGGGATAATTTATCTGCAAGAAATTTAGAT
The DNA here is from genome assembly GCA_023014485.1 of Bathynomus jamesi. Classification (NCBI taxonomy): domain Eukaryota; kingdom Metazoa; phylum Arthropoda; class Malacostraca; order Isopoda; family Cirolanidae; genus Bathynomus; species Bathynomus jamesi. Next base: position 288,028 of record JAJOZX010000586.1, on the reverse strand, counting down.
AACCTGTAACTAAAGGAACCCCTGTGTGAAATAATGGGACGGAGTGGTATATTAATCGTATGGGTTTTGGGTAGGCCGTAAATGTGGGGGAGTTCGGGGTTAATCTGTAGAAATCTTTTAGGATCAATCGCCGGGACATCTTTTAATAAGTTCCTGATGGTTTTGTTGAATTCGGCAGAAAGACGCTTTAGGGGGGACGATCTCACTTTGGTGTAGGTGAATTCATCACTAAGTAACGCTTCCATTTTTTGTTTATAATCACACTTGTCCAAACTAACCACAGTGTTACTTTTGTCCGCTTTAGTGACAAATATTGCTTCGTTCTTCCTGAGCTTGTCTAAAGCTAACCGGAATCTTTTGGGAATAGAGTCCATTGAGTTGAAATGTTCCAGAAACTTGCTCAGAATCAAACCATTTAAACACGGAATATCCACCCTGGAATTAACTACGGAAGACACAAAATCTAAAACAATGTTTTTATCGGGTTTAAGGGCAAACGACAGCCCTAAATTAAGAACTTCCTTTTCGGATTTGGATAAGACATATGTCGATAAATTTAAAACGGAACCTTCCACCGCACACTTTGACCAAGCACTTTCATCACATAAATAGGATAGCTTTCTGTTAAGTCGTTGTTCAGTGCGTCTAGTCTCCTCGTCGCATTTATAATCTGCAGTTTCAAACAGCGCCACAAGTAGTTCACACGACAAATGCGATTTAAGGACGCGTAGACAATTTCTTAGTTTGAAATACGTATGGTCAATTTCTCTTTTAACACACGGAATACGCTCCTTCAAAATTTCCCTGGCAAAATTCGGAAACGGTGTATGGTCCTTCCTGAAGGTAAACGGTATCAAGGACATGTGTTAGAATGTTGTGCAGCTTTGATTCCCGTGCTGAGAGGACATTGAAAGGATTCTCCTGAGCCTCTATGTAAGTGATCATACTGCCCAACATTTCATTTTCATCTGTCTCAGCTTTGTTGAATTCATGTCTTACTAGGCTGACCATATTTCCTTGAGACAAAAACGGGACATTGGGATGGCAAAAAAGGGACGGGGGTTATGTAATATTCTGTATTCATGAAAAAGTAAGTACATAAACATATTGAGCTTACAATTATTCTTCAGTGACAGAACCAGAGCTGGGCACCGCAAACTCAAAATCACTTCCGCAATCGCAAATCCGCAAACTCAAACCTTACCTTCTGCAACCGCAAATCCGCAAACTGCTTGCCATTTTTGGTGCCGCAAACGCAAATCCGCAAACGCAAACCATATTTCCAATTTTTACAGTGCTGGGCACTTCCGCAAACACTTCCGCAAACCGCAAATTCCGCAATCGCAATTTTAACTATAAAAAGTATCCAAAACATTAAAGAGGTATAAAAAGTTTTTATATCTTTTTAATGTTTAATGTTTTAGCCTTGTTTTTATTAAAAACAAGGCTAAATAATTTATTACAATAAATCACTATTGTAGAAGAAATAAAAATACTACATATATTGATATATTATATTGAACAAAAACACCTCCTGCAAGTAAATAGTAAATAAATTAAATAATAAATTTAATCATTTGAATTTCATAAATTTTGAGACTTAGACACGCTAGAGAAGACTGTACTGTAACTGTAGTAACTGTACACACATTACATTACACAAGTTAAATTAAGTTAACACTGTGACTGTACACAACTTGAACTCACTGTACAACTCAACCCCTCTAGCCTCTACAAGTGTACGCCTCTGGCTTTGTCAACAAGTTCAGTCGTCCTCCTCCAGTAACTGAGCCAAATCCAGTTTTAATAAGTCCATGTTCCCCTTCATGAACACGAGACGTTCGAAGTTGTCAGAGGCCAGGCTGGCCCTTTTGGGCTTCATTATATCTGACCCCTGGGAGAACAGTCTCTCCACGGCCGCAGAGCTGGGGATGGCCGTGTTATACTTGAGGAAAACATGAACCCAGGCGTTGCGGTGAAGTTTGGGGAACATGCTCTGCTCCAGCTCCTTGTTCTTCTCCTTGTCAGAGGACCAACTGTCCAACTCTTTCGCCAACTTGTTGGAGAGGCGATTGGAGTTGCTGGCTTGTGTGAGATGGCGGGAAGATGCACGGGGCGGCGGAGTGGCGGGAAAGATGACGCGCTGCCTGCCAGCCAATTGGCGGCCAGTGACAGCAGTGTCACAGCACTAGCGGGCTTGGCCAGTGGCCACGTGGGAAATTTGCGGAAAGATTTGCGTTTGCGGTCTTAGTTCCGCAACGCAAATTCACTAATTTGCGATGACTTTGCCGCAAACGCAAATCCGCAAACGAAAAACATACTTCCGCAATTGCGGAATTTGCGGTTTGCGGAAGTGTTTGCGGAAGTGCCCAGCTCTGGACAGAACCCATACAAAAACCCATACAAAACGGCACTGTCCCGTTCGAAACGGTACGTATGGTCAGCCTATGTCTTACTATCATCTGAAAGTTGTTTGGTTTAGATCCACTTAGCTCCCTGTGTAAGTTGCTAACTGCAAGCATCTCATGATATATTATTTCCCACTGTGCCACAAGTTGCTTTATTCTTGAAGTGCAAATGATACCTGCACTACTTTTCTGTGAGCGATTGATTGGTTGTGCCAAACACATATCCGCCCAACAGCTTTGAACAGGTTTTGAGTTCTTTTCACAACAAACTTTCCAGCAAGGAAACACTGGTGAATATCTGGTACAACATCTGGAAGCTTTCTCATGTCCTCAATATACAGACTGAGGACAGATTTTCCCAGCTACTTTTTCTGTCTTTCTGTGCCACTTTTTCTTTCAGGTCTTGAACCAAATAAAGCTCTTCCTGGTACCTTTGTACACCACGCAAATTGAAGAACTCCCTGCACTGGAGAGCCGCTTCATTGCCTCTGCCAGCAAAACATTCCCTTCACAAATCTTACATAATTTGATCCATTCAAAATTGATTCAACTGGTACATTGACCCCAGATACTCCACTCTCGATCCAAACATGCTCTGCACTACTTCCACGCAGATACTTTCCCACACAACCAAACACGACTTTGGTTATGTGAAAGATCCTTAAATTCCATTGGTTTCTGGAGCATTATTTCTCTTGCAATGTGATGCACACCCTCATCACAAGTAATTGCCATATGAGCCTGTTTCAACTACCTCAGAACATTCTGGAAGTTCTTTAGTGCTGTATAAACAGTGACATATTCTGTCACTGGGTGTGAAATTAATGGAATAAATTGAACTATTTTCTCTGCACTGTTTCTTCAGACACAAGAGAATTGAATGCGCTCCATGAAGGATTTAACTGCAGCTGACATGTGAATACGACTGACCCTTTGTCTACTTCTGACAAGTCCAGTCATCCCAGGGACCAGGCAGCGTCTCTCTTCTTAAGAGTATTATAGGAGGTGTTTTCCATTGAATATAACTCCTCAGGCACAACAAAGTCTTCTGATAGGTCTGGTTTCCTTGCTGGTTTAAGATACTCTTGCAATGTTTGATATGGGAAGTCTTGTTTGAACACTTTAGACCCATGAACAACACCAGTCTCAGAGATGTTTGGTTTTGAACAGCATTTGGGAGGTCTGTCCTGGAAGAGCACTGACACTGTGTCATGACTCCCTCCTATACCAGAAAGAGTACATTCCTCATGGTCGAAATTGTCAAAAGTTCCTGTGGTGAACATAGCTGGGTCAAAATGGCTGGGCAAAGGAACATTCCCTTTTGCTGATTCTACTATCAAACTTGCCATATCATTATGATATCGCCGAAGCTCACTGTAACTTATTGTTAGCCCAAAGTTGTTTAAACTCTTGATTAATGTGCTGTTCTTACAAGCATCATGTATTGCTTGAGCATTCACAATGTGAAGAGGTGTTCTTTGACGTCCATTAGTAGATTGAAGTGTAGGATCTGGTAAAGCGCAATCATTCTTCTTTGCTTTCTCTCTGAGAGAGTTGATGTTCCACCTTCCTCTTCATCACTTTCATCTTTGAGCCTACTTGGGCTACTTCCATCGAATTGCCTGGGGTCAAATTTGAACAGTGCTCCAAGAAAATTCAATGAAGGTGGAGGTATAACAATACTCTCCTATGATTCTTCAAGGTCATGTGCATCACAGAATTTGTCTTGTAACTGGAAATCTGCTAGGACTTTATGCAGTTTTTATGACAACAAATCTGCACCAAATACAAATTCAGTATCTTGACGGTCACATGTACAAATATATACCTCATCCTGAAAGTACACTGTAGCCTGTAGAAATTTTTTTGATCTCTCACATTCAGACATACGAAACTTTTCACAGTCACCCTTCAATTTTATTTGTCCACAAACCACACATAGAGTACTTTCCTATACATGTCAACATTGTAACTACTAGGAGGTGCACGTGGCTTAGTCTTTGGCCTTGTAGACCTATCTGGATTATCAGACTCTGACGTCTGTGTGTTTTGGACAACTAGGCACTCTGTGGTATTTGATGATGTTCTCCTTTCGACAATTCTCTCCAGAGATTTCTTCAGAGTGTATGTTTTGTAGCATTCATTGCATTGCTTACAAGATAAACGAAGTGATCTGTGTTTCCATTAATCAGTCTTTGATATACATGGTCATCCATAATTTTGGCTGCATCTGAAATGCGTTTTCTCCCTCGTTCTGTACTAGACAGATCTTGTCTTGTATTTTGTTTGCATATGATGTATTTGTTATAATCTGTTTCCAAAGAGTCCCTTCGACTTCTCTTCAATGGCTTGCCATCCATCTTTATTTGTCAATTTCTTTGATTTCTTCACCAGCAGGAAGGAACACATTCGGCGGCCTTGTCATTACTGAAACAGAAGAAAAAAACCTTTGTTAGAACTATCAAAATACAATAAATGATTATGATTCACATCAAAATGTAAAAATACCATTCAGAAATATTTCACGACAATCCATGCAAACAAGCTTTCATTTGATCCCCATATTGCCCTGTTCATTGACAAAAAATGTGATATCCCAGTGTCAGTAATGCGTGAATATGGTGCCATGTTAAATGGTAATTTTCCAAGTTGCTACCATGATCCAGGAAGTCTACTCTGTTTTTTTTCATCTTAGGGGATCGTCTGAAGGAATTGAAAGAAAAACTTAGGGCACACAGGACCCTCGTCAGCCGAAAGACAAATTACACTAGGCCCAAATTCCCAACGTCTGAAAAACAATTTCGGAAACAGATTAACCCTTTGAAGCCAAGTATACAAAAATTAATGAAAATCATACATACATCATCAGATATATATAATGACAAGAAAAACCTCTCGACTAAAATTAAAAAACTTATTTTCCACCTCTGAAGATATAATTATGCAGTTATATATGATATTACTTAACCAACCTTGTGACAAAGATTTAGGATTTATGATGTAAAAGTTAAGGCCTAAACTCAAGGGCTTAAAAAATACGAGGGCCTAGGGCTACAGCCTTATTAGCCTAATGGTTAATCTGGCCCTGAGTGTGACGAGTAGACATGAAGGAACTGAGTTTTTGAAGCGTTGAAAGCTACAAGGTTTTCTCTGCTCCAATCAGATATAGTGGAAAGATCAGAGGTCAGGTGCAACATAGCCGTCCTACGCGAAACACGAAGAAGAACAGTGTCCATCTTCAACTGCAGCTATAGATTGACAAGAAAGGAAATTATAGGTGAAGGCACAAATAGAATGATGGAAACCGAAGGAGGGCAGTATAGAAATTAAGAATTTGTACCAGACTATCAAAAGCTTTAGATATGTCTGACGCAATAGCAAAGGTTTCACCGAAATGTCAAAAGGAGGATGACCAAAAGTCAGAGAGATATGCAAGAACATCGCCAGCATAGCGTCCCTTGCGGAACCCATACTGACGATGTGAAAGATCGTATGTTCATCAGCATCTTCACCAAAATCGTCCATGAAGCCCGTGATTTCGTCAACACGGCCTTCAGGATAGCAATATAGTCTTCTCCGAATTGGGTTCCTGCTACAGAATTCCTGTAATTGCCCTCGAATTATGGAATCACCAACTAGCTTAATCCCTTGTGTGTCATTTTTCTCCGGCTCTAAAACGAAAAATCTATTAGTCGTATCTACTCTTAAACAAGGTTAATGCTATCTAAGTCGGGCCTCAATTCGAACTCCCTCAAACGGTCGATCCCCCGAAGGAGAAAGAGGGCAGGAATGACGACTAGTCGAGGATTCATCGCAGAGCCTTCGCGCCATCTCCGCCCTGTGTGGGAACTCGCGTCCAAAATCTCTGAAACGAAATACTGCAGTGAGTCAAACCTAGCTGTCAAAGCACTAAATTCCTCCTTCAACGCCGTCGCCTCTCCCCTACTACTTCGAAATTCATCTCTCGCCGAAATCACCTCGTTTCGTAGTTCTTGTCGGTTTACGAAAAATCTACAAACTAAAGGGTTAGAAGAGACAACGTTAACATTCTGGACTACTTCTTACGCGTTTCGCGTCAAAACTCTGTCGTACCCTTGGTTCACTTCTTACGCGAAACGCGTCAAGTTGATCTGGACAAGAGTAAATGCAAAATTTTTGTGAGTATTGTCGTCTTGACGCATGTAGTGTGTCAGCTGTGACGAGGCACAGATCAGCTTGACGCGTTTCGCGTAAGAAGTGACACAAGGGTAGGATAGAGTTTTGACGCGAAACGCGTAAGTAGTCCAGAGTGTTAAAAAAGTACGAAGGAAATTTTCCAGTGCATTCAGAACAGTCGCGAAGATTCGGACCCATGTCTAGAAAATTTTTCTCACGAAATATTAATTTCCCAATCTAACAGGTAGAGAGAGGAAGGAGTCTGGAAAGAATTATGGACTAGTGACCTCAAGATAGTAGTAAACAAAAACCCAGAAATACCAATATATACACAAATACAAACACGAACAAATTTTTTCAGAAGGTAATTGAAAGAGCTATCTAAGGCAGTGTTCTTCAAACTTTTTTCCCACGACCCAATGCAATAATATTACATACCCTCACGACCCTATTCCTGTGTTTAGTCTGAAAAAGTCTGACATGGAATCTAAAACAAAATAACAGGTAAGCTAATTTAAAGCTTTTAACTCATTAGAGTCAGGACGTACTGCATTAATTCAAGGAGATGATAGTGCTACACGCATATCGGCTGCACTGTTGAGTCGGTTTCTCTCTTTGGTTTTTAACCGTGTCAGAGTTGAAAACCCAACTTCACACATGTAACTTGTCGTAAAAGGAAGCAACAGCAAAACACTCATCTTACTTGAGAGTGGATATTTATTTGAAACACTGATCCAAAATGATGACAAAGTTGATGATTTCTGCCTGATTCTTAATGTATTGTCACATGTGAGATGGAGAAGCTCATTTTCTTGTTCAGGTGTCAAGTTCAACCCTACGATAGATTCGGGCGTCTCAAAAGCAAAAGGATCTTTTATCCAGTGCTTTTCCTTTAAAATTTCAAACTTCTCTTCCGGAAAATAATGATCAAAACTGGTAAACAAAGCAGAGAGATGTAACTGTATAGCACCTTTCAGTATGTTCAAACCTTCTTCAGTGATGATGTTTTCTTCAATGTGTTGCAAAGAGTTGGGAACATGTAGGAGTTCGGGCGTTTAACTTGAAGTCTGGCTTGCCACAGTAGAAGTGATTTTTTAAATGCTTTGATTTCTTCACAGTGTGGGAACAAATCATTTTCTTTTCCTTGTAGCTTCAAATTAAGTTAATTTAGACATGAAAATATGTCTGCTAAATATGACAGCTTCATTATCCAATTGTCATTACAAAACAAATCTCCAAATCAGATTTTTTCCAGAAGAAAAAAATGAATCTCCATCCTTAGCTCATAAACTCTTGTTAGGACTCTGCCCCGTGAAAGCCACTGAACTTCAGTGTGATACATTAGGTGGAGAGCGCAAGAATCCAACTTAGTACTTCACCAGGCCAACTCGAGAGGAGGGGCGACAAGCTTGACCTTCGCGAAATCAGAAATCATCGCGCGAAACCTTTGTAAGGTTGTAAGGTAAGGTATGTATATATATATATATATATATATATATATATATAATTATATATATATATATATTCATATATATATGAACATATGAACATCAGCATATATATGAACATATGTAAACATTGTGTATTTACCTGTTGAGGTAATTTAATTTAATTTTAATGATTTTAATTTTTTGTAGTGATGTAATTTTAATGATTTTAATTTTGTATTGATGCAATTTTCATTATTTTTATTTTTGTTTTAAGGTTTTAATTTTAATGGTTTTAATATTGTATTGATGTAATTTTCATTTTTTATTTTTGTTTTAAGATTTTAAGACTTAATTCACTGATGATGATAAAAGATTTGTCGAAACGTCTGAAGTACAAAAATAAATGAAAATGTTTGCCGTTGTGTTGGTCCTTCTGTTCATCTGTAAGCTCCGTTTCCCTAAGGAGAAGTCAATAGCTTTGATATATATATATATATATATATATATATATATAACGGTGGACGAAAGAAAACTGGACACGTTTGTTTTTCCTAATATGTTTTAAATGACATGGGCTGGACCTGTAAATCAAAATAACTTTTTATGAGGTAGTTTTAGTCGCTTTATTCAAATTTGTCACTCATTTTTTGTGCAAATGCATATTAATGGTGAAAATTATGATACTAATAATATATATATAAATACACTCATTTTTGGTCCGACGAGTATAATTTTGGGCTATTCTTTCGCTACTCTGCCACTCAATTAGTTTGTTGGTTTCTGTTCTGGCTATTTTTTTTTCTAATTGGATTCAGTTTGGTGGTGTTTGTGATAGAATTATGACGTGCCGTTCGTGTGGTTTCGACTTTGAGAATTTGCTGTAATGTGCAGGAGCGCCGTCTTGCTGGAACCATGTTGGGAAATTTCCTTCTTCGTTCAAGACATTGGGAAATGCTTCTTCCTTGAGCATACGTAGGTAGGTGCCTCCAGTGACATGTTCATCGAAAAAGAGGGGGCATATGATGCGATCCTTCCAAATGCCACACCATACCATCACCCGAGATGCACGTTGTTCCTTTGAAGAGGTATACCAGTGAGGGTTGTTTTGAGACCAGTAGCGGGTGTTCTGTCGATTTACCTCACCATTTCCATAAAAAACAGCCTCGTCACTGAACAGAATGGTGGACGGGAAACTGGCATCCCGAGCATAAATTATGGTTTGTAGAAATAGAAAAATATGAATTTCTCCTATGATGCCGGACTTATGGGCAATGTTCCCTCTAAGGTGTGCGCGTGTGCGCGCGCACACGCGTTGTGAAACCCGCGCACACAGCAAAATAAAATGCGCACAGGCTCAAGCGTATCATGAGTCACGACAGTAAATGAAGTAATTTCAAAAATTTCAGTTTAATGAATTTTATAAAGAACAAATTAAGAAACCGCTTGAAAGAAAATCATTTGGACACGCTCATGCGAATTAAAAGTTACCTGAATGATGACGGATGTATTAATCTTCATAGAATTTGTTTGGAATGGGCAAATGCTAAAGATCGTAGGGAGAAATCATAATCATACTTAAATGAAAGGCACTTTCATTTAATGTTATTTTGATTATATTTTATTTTATTGAATTTTATTATTTTTTATTTTATCCTATTTTGTGAATGGATAAAATCATGTATTAATTAATCTTGATAGTCTATTTTAAATTGCTAAATGCTAAAAATTGTTTTGAGAAATGATAACTAAAATAGTCATTTTCAAATTAATGTTATTTTTATTTTATTTCTTTATTTTGTTGAATTTTATTTTACTATTTTTTATTTTATTCATATTTTTAGAATGGATAAAATGTTTTCTTTTTTAAGAATATATAATATTGTAAACAGTTTTTTAATATACATTTAATAGTACCGTAATGATCGAGCTATCACCTTATGGAAATAATATTTATTAAGTATTTAATATTTATATATATTTCATTTTGAAGATAATAGCGCTCGGAAAAGTTTGCACAATTTTTCACCATGAATCTAAATGTTTGCACAACGAAAATTTCTTGCGCACACGGACTAAAAAAAATTAGAGGGAACATTGTTTATGGGACACCCTGTATATACAGTATATATAATTATTATTACATATATATCTAAAAAATTGTAATAATAACACTGGTTGATTTTGGAACTGTGATCTTGGACTAGTCTAGATAAAAAGGTATTAATGTATAAAAAACGTTGCACCAACTCATATTTGTGAAAATTATTGTATTTTTGGAGGATTGTTAATTATTTTTAAGTTGTAAAATTGCCGAATTTTACGCGTAAAATCGCGCGCGCGGCATTTGCGCAATGTAAACAAACAAAATATCGGACCTTATTTCATCAAAATAATCAATTAAAATTCGACTTTTTTAACAAAACGATGCTTGAAACTTATTGTAAATGCATTATAGATGTTTATTAGTGTATTATTTTGTATTTTTTAATGATATTTACCTATAAAATGTATATTAAATTAAGTTATTTTATGAGGCGTTCATTTAATTGTGTTTATTTTCAGATATTTCATAAAAAATGGGTAAAAAACGGAAGTCTGCAGTATTAATTCGAAGTGATAGTCAGTGGCGGTCCTAGCTTACATGACGCCCTGGGCGAACCTCACCTTCAGCGCCCCCCCCCCTGTTCGCCAACACACACACATTCGAATCCCCCCAAAATAAAGGACAGACATAACTCTTTCACAAAATAACTTTTTATTGGACTAATTGTTGGAACTTCAGAACCAAAACAAAGACTCAAATTTCTGAATTTTACAAATCCTTCATCACGTAAATAGAATAACTCACTTAAGAGAATGTAATTATGATACTATGAACAGGAAAAATACAAATTAAATTGCACAACTGCCATAAATAAACTAGAGAATCAAATTTCTAAATTGTACAAATGCTCTATCACATAAATAGAATAAGACACTTAAGAGAGGGTAATTATTATGCTACACTTTGAACAAGAAACAAAATAAATTGCACCACAGCACAACTGCCATCTAAAGCCTGACTCTTCTTACCTTCCTTGATGCAAAGTCATGAATTAAATCATCATATGAAATCTGCTCAGCAATTGTATGATTTATACTGATGATGGCCAGACCGGTAAGGCGTTCCTGTGACATAGTTGACCTCAGGTAGGATTTGATGAGCTTCAGCTTTGAAAAGCTCCTCTCTGCTTCAGCAACAGTGACTGGAAGAGTAAGACCAATTCTGAGAGCAGTCCACAAATTTGGATATATTTCAGAGAGCTCCCTTTCATGGATAAATGTCAGCAGTTCAAGCAAGGATATGGTCTTTGATGGCAAGTCAGGCAAGTTCTTCAGCTCCTGTGCAAGCTCTCTGCCATCCAAGTCAGATTGTCCCTTAAAGTGTAGTGTAGTACTAAGGTTCACACATTGTTCTGTCAGCTCCTCAAATGTGAGATTTTGGAAATGTTGTTTTTTAAGGAATAGACCAACCAACTTCTGGTTATATTTTCCCCACTAACCAATGACTTCCTGAAGTATTGATGGTGGAAACTTCTTCCGTCACTGTCGTTTCTAGGGAATACAAAGTCAGATGGTACTTGACTTGGTCCCCTGGAAACCAGTTGTGTCCGAATTCTCTCAGTCAGAACTGAAGGCCAGTTAGCAGGGTCGGTGGACAGAGACTCATCCTCAGGAGGCGATTCTGCTCCAGGCCTTTCTAATAGAAAGAACAAGAGCATTACTCATTAGTATACACACCTAAGTTAGATAACACATTATTCACAGCACTTTGTTATGGTGGTGGTGTTATGGAATTATGGTGGTGAAACACCACACATACCCAGTAACCCAGACCCAGTGATAATAACATTATAATTTATAACTGTTTGCAAAATGCTTTGCAGGGATGCACACACATACACATACACACACACGCACACACTCACAGACATATGTGCACACAAACTCACCTGAAGAGTCCTGCCGGGGAGAAGTAGAAGCAAATGGGTCTTCATCCTCAGGATCAGACTGCATTTGTGGAGACATATGTGAGGCTGAGGAGGTAGATGGCTCCTCAGCCTCAATAATGGCAGAAGTAGACGGCTTCTCATCCTGGCTAGTGGCAGAGGGTGTTCCAAAATATTTCAAAAGTGCCCCTGCAAATAGTAAAATAGAACATAACAGACCAATGCATGAATAGGCGAGTACAATTAATTTAACATGTTATTAAGCACAATTTATTAAACTTTTAGAATAGGAAACAAATGAATAATACAACCTCCTTGGTTAATGGCTAATTATATACATAATAGTACACTTCAAATGACTCAGAAAGCTATATCACAAAATAGCAGTGCAATATAGCAGTGAAGAGTAGATGACATAGCTCTATACCTTTATCTTTTGCTCGTTTCTCCTCTTCTTCTTTCCTCTTTTTTCTAAACTGAGCACCTGATAGCTTTGACCTCTTCTTATCCATTTGCGGTTATTTGACAGACCTTAGTGGCTTAGTGTGAAGATTCGTTCTGTAATAAATAATATACATTTCACTATTTAACCAAACCCAGAAAAATAACATTACATATGTTAAAGTATGGGCCTTTATTCCCAATAATATTAATCTGGAAGCATTTTGCATTGTTTAGGTCTTTTATGGGAAGGTTTATGGAAAATGCAATAGATGGTTTTTTATTAATAAAAATATATTTATTGATCTTTTATTATTTATTTTATTTTATTTTTTTTTTTATTTATTTCTTTATTTATTTATTCTTATTTTTTTTTTTTTTTTTTTTGCAGGCGCTCATGCCGCCCCTCCACAAATGCCGCCCTGTGCGGCTGCCCATATTGCCCATATGAGGAACCGCCACTGGTGATAGTGCCCCAAAATTCAGTGGCCAGCCTTCCCCTTTGGATAAAACAGAGCCTCCTACCCTCCGCCAAGTTATTCAGTGCAGTTATTTCCTCCAAAACAGCCACCCGGACTTGAAAGACTATGATATTGCTTAAATGATAGCAAAGGATGTGATTAAGATCTGGCAGGCAGTGAACCCACGGCTGCCCCTGTATGAGGAATATTATGTAGTGAAATTGGTGGATAAAGTGTGCTTCAAGAAAGCAAAAGAGATAAACAGGAAATCTCTTTCTACAGTCCAGGAGCAGAATCTGGAGGAAAAGCTGGATAAACTTTTTGACATTTCTGCTTGCACCTGTAAGCTACCTGTTCGTCCCTGTGATGACAATGCTGTGAAGTGCAAGAAAGAAAATTGTCAAACACAGCACATAATCTGCACTTGTCCTCCCAGTAAGAAGGTAATGCTATTATTTTTTTTAACTTTTAACTGGCCTAACTTAGTGCGATTAGGTGCCTTTTAAATGGAAGGAAATTCAATGCTTGTAATTGAAAAATATCTGCATTTTCCTCCTGTAATCTTTCTTTCCCCCCTCCCCTGGTAATAGAAATTAATAATCAATTTTTTTTCAGGATTTTATCTCTTATTTTAGATCCGCTATTTAATATACTTTGATATTTCAGGTTCCAGTAGAGGAGAGGGAATACTTGAGAGATCAGAGGGCCAAAATAGGACCCAAGGGCTCTTTCCAGCTGGGATCTGTGGATAAAGCTGCTGTGAAGAGAGACCAAAGGGCTGCAGCTGAAGCAGAAAGATTACAGAGCCAGATTCAACAGCAGCAGGAAGTGGATTTGGCCACTTTTGCCTCCACACCTTCACAAGATATTTCTTTTGAATCCAGCTCAGATTTATAAAATTTATAGAACTCGGTTTTTTTTTTTTTTTAATTTAAGTTAAATTAAATCAGCAATTCTGAGACTAATAGGGATTAAATCTTAAAATGGAATAAAAAATAAATTAATTTTTATTCTTTCAGAAGTGGGAAGCCAGCCAAGAAGAGGCTGAAGAAGATCACAGCCATCAACATTGAAGCTACCCACTGGTCAGAACTAATCAACCTTTCTCAAAGTGGCATCTGTGAACCTGCTCTCACAGAAGACTTTCTGACCAGGAGCTTCAAGAAGCATTGCTGAATGGCACCAAGCTGGAGCTGCCTGATCTGCCTTCACATTCTCAGAGTGTTGAAAGGGCCGTGAAGCTGACATCTGAAGCTTCCCATACTGTTTATGGACTCGAATCAAGGCACAAACACATTCTGACCAAAGCCCTAAGCCGCCAGATGAGGCCTTCCTTTGCTTCTAAGGGCTCTTAGAGTGAAAATTATGATGATCTTGGGATCTAAATGTGTCTATTTGACTCTGTACATGTTTTGTTTACTTTTTTTCAATAAAATTGTAACTTTTTTCAGGATTTTTTTATGAAAATAGCATGATTTTTTCGGCCGAAAATTGCGAAAATGCGGTATTTTTCGGTACGATTTTTTGACGATTTTTGAAACGGTTTCCTCAAAAAGCGGTTAAAGCTAGGGATCTGAAATGTTTTGTCAGTTGTTATCATATTAAGCCCTGACTATCTCGACTAGTCCAAAGTTGATATCTAAAAAAATGCGGAAAATAAACCTACGTTAATTGGTATGTGAGTTAAGATACAATGCATAAATTGTATCTGACACGTCAGGATTGATAGGAATGTGACGTAGGTTATTTCTACCCAACCTCTTCTATTTCTTGAGAAATGTACCTCTCTCATATGACTAAAAGGGCATCTATATTTCCAAGTATGGTTGGTTTGCTCTGAGTTTCATATGCGTAAGCATCTGATTTTATTTCAAAATTGAACTAATGTACATTTTCTTTGTGTCAGATTTGGATTAAATATGCCGAGAGTTTGTAATAATACACCTAATTCATTCTATTATATATACGGACGATTTACTACTTCTAAACAAAGGCAAGAAATGACCATACAAGTACGAAAGCATTACCACGCCTGCTTTGGCTGTAAGATCGGCGACCAGGACAAGGTTTGGGCTCCACATTATGTTTGTAAGTCATGTGTGGAATGTTTGCGTCAGTGGGCTTGTGGGAAGAAGAAAGAAATGCCTTTCGGCATCCCCATAATTTGGAGAGAACCGAGAAATCACTATGACGATTGCTACTTCTACATGAAAAACGTGGCTGGACATAATAATAAAAATAAGAGGCATACCATCTATACAAGCATTCCATCAGCTATCCTCCCTGTGCCACATTCAAAGTGATCTCAATGACCTAGTAAGAGATTTAGCCGAAAGATCCGGCAGAACTTCTGGGATCAAGGCTCAAAGAATGAAATCTACTCGCTCCTTCGACAAGATTCTACTGATACAGACATCGTGAAAAAGACTTCATACATTTTTTCTCGACTGAATCAGGATCACTGGTAATACTGCAATGATATAGTAGGTTCAGTCCATTTTTAAGGAATTTTTACTACTGGGGCAAAAGTCAAAAGGGTACCTAATCGTGTAATAAAAGGGCACTTGATAAATTCAAAAGGGACACAACAGAAGAAAAATACGTATTTATCTGAAACAAACAGAAAGAATAAAGCTTAAGTACCTAAAACTTGAGAAAATTATCGAGGACACCAGCAACTCCCTCCTTTAATTCTACAGATCTTCCATGCTTTTTACAATTGGTTTCCTCTTATGAAATATGGAGAATATCGATCATAGAGAACGTTTGTATAAATAAAAGGGCATACCATAATATTTCTCCTTACTAAGAATTTTCCACAATTGATTACTTAAATTTAAATAATAACATATATATAATAACTGTACTTTTGAAAAAGGGGGACAAGGGGCACATCATTGCTGGGACAAATGAGGCTGACTGCATGGGCAATATGAAGAACCACTGGGACAAAATCCCAGTAGTTTCTATGTAAAAAAATGCTCTGAATAGGTCTGGTAAAGGCGATGGGCAACAAAGACTACCAACCATGTGACTGGCGCCTATTTATTGATTCCTCAAAGCGAAGTTTGAAAGCTGTCTTACTGCATAATGGAAACAAAGTTGCCTCTCTGTCTATAGGGCATTCAGTTCATTTGAAAGAGACTCCTGGAAATCTTTAATTTCTTTTAAACAAGATAAACTATGAACACAAATGGTTTGTTTGTGGTGATCTTAAGGTGATCGGCCTTCTTTTAGGCCAACAGGCTGGCTTTACAAAATACCCATGCTTTTTATGTCTGTGGAATAGCAGAGACAGGGAGGAATGCTATGTGAGGAAAGAATGGCCTCAGAGAAAACAGATTACTTCAGGACAAGCAAATATCATTGCTAATCCACTGATAGATTGTAACAAGATACTGTTACCTCCACTCCACATAAAACTTGGATTAATGAAAAATTTCGTCAAAGGTCTCAACAAAGAAGGATCTGAATACCAATTTTTATGTAAAAAATTCCCTGAAATTAGTCATACTAAGCTGAAGGAAGGAGTGTTCGTCAGTCCTCAAATAAAGCAACTCTTAAGCGATCCAGCATTTGAAGATGCATTGACTGGTCATGAAAAAGATGCTTGGCTAGCTTTTAAGGCTGTGTGAACAACTTCCTTGGTAACAGGAAATCTGATGACTACAAAGAAATAGTTAAAGGCATGATTCCAAAATATCGTTTGCTGGGATGTAATACGAGTGTTAAAATACACTTCCGAGACTCTCATCTTGACTTTTTTCATGAAAACTTAGGCGCGGTAAGCAAGGAACAGGGAGAAAGATTCCATAAGGGTATTTCAGAAATGGAATGGAGGTATCAGGGAAGATGGGATGTTGGAATAATGGCTGACTATTGCTGGAGTCTAAAGAGAGATGTACAAAAATCAGTACACCAGAGAAAATCGACGAAAAGGAAGTTTCTTTAGCTGCTGACTGCTCTAATAAATTCAATGCGTTACTGTTGATGAATGGTTGGTTCAGTCATTCACAATTTTTATATCATACGTATATAAATATACTGTATCTTACTTAAATCCGTATCTTCAGAGTGTTCGAAAAGTCCCGTCAACCCCTACAAAATGTACATATTGTAATACCAATTTTATTTTTGTGTGATTAATTGAATTTATATGTAATTCATTGACATTTTTTTCTTTTCCAGGTATTAGAGTTGTGTGAACAATGGTAGACCAGTCCACTTACACTCTGGAGGAAAGGATAGTGATGAGCATATGGGTTCATGAAGGGTCACATACTGGCAAAACGATGCATGATATCCAGAATGATTTCAACACACGATTCAATAAGGCTGCACCACCAAACAAGACGGTATTAGAGCTTAGGAATTAGGCATTACACCATACTGAATACATACAAAAATTGCATATCGTCTCGGTTTCGGTCATGGTAGTCTCGACTACATCACTGGTCTTCAGTGAGCCATTCTCCTGGCTCCTGTCAACGAGATCGAGGGAGGAAGACTTCTACCCAGAAGGTCACTGTGCTTCTTCCTCGACTCCATCAGTTCGGAGTTCGGAATCAGGAGAAACTTTCCGATCCTTTAAGATCCCGAAACTCTAGTTACGTCACCTGATCTCTCTCCATTTATTCAGGTCCTAAGGAGTGCGCGGGAAAAGGTGTGTGTCTCTCAACCTCGTCTCTGTCAAAGACGGCCTTGGTAGTCGTTCCCAATAGGGTGTTCACAGACGAATTCATACTTTTGAATTGTTTGGCTAATTCAGATTTTCCTAGAACCTTGGTAAGGCCTTTATTAAATTGTTTCACTTTACTTTCTAATGGGTTATTGGTTAATTTTTCATAAGTATTACTATCACTTAACAACTTATTTAGTTTCTCACTCTAGCTGTTACTCATAGACTCATAATGTATACGTGGGAGAAACGTGAAACGTATAATTGTTGAATCTAGTCTTATAGGCTTTATACAAAATTTTAATCTATCCGATGGTCAATTCTCTTTTAACAAAATTATATGTAATAAAATTAAGAATTTTGTAACATTATCCCCAGGCAACACAGGTGCATCCATCAGGTCAAAGCTGGGTCGGAGGGGTCACTTAACTATCCTCTGAGAAGAAGATGGGACGGGTCAGTCAGCTAATCCCTGCTAATTAATTAACTTCCAGGTGTATATAAATTCTGTTCTCTGTTTATACGGTCATTACCAATTGAGAAGTGCTCGCGAGAATCGAAAATGTACTGGTGTTAAGAAATAAAAATTGACGTCTTCCTGAAGTGTGGTTTCCTTCTTCTTCTTTCACTTTCGTGAAATAATTTTCATATATATATATATATACCTTTCAACCTTTCAAATGTTCCGCGCGATGATTCATCATTTCACGAAGGTCAAGCTTGTCGCCCCTCCTCTCGAGTTGGCCTGGTGAAGTAGAGAGTTTGTTTCTTGTACCCTCCACCTCACATAGCCATGTACGGCGTCTAGCCTTTAATTTGGGAACACGACAGTCTTCCTTTTCGACTTTCCACTGTTGTTCGGGGGGTTATAGAGTTCAAAGTAAGATTAGGGACTTGTTCTTCCATTATTTTCCAATTGTAAATAATGGTGTATCTCTCTCTTCTCCTTTCCAGTGAATATAGGTTTAATTCGCGGAACTTTTCCCAGTAACTTAGTTCTTTGCACCCATTGAATTTGGCTGTGAAGCTTCTCTGAATCCCTTCTAGCTGTGTAATGTCTTCTTTTTTATATGGGGATGTTAGGACCGAGCAGTATTCCAACTTGGGTATGATCAGTGTTTTCAGTAGAGGAATCATTACATTCCTATCCCTTCGTTTAAAGGTTCTCAGCATCTGCCCAGTTATCCTCTTTGCTCTGTTTACTGCTATCTTATTTTGTGTTTCGAATTTCGCATCATCAGTCATTACAACTCCTAAATCTTTTGCCACCACATCGATAGAGAGGTTTCGCATTCCCCATAATGTTTCCTGTTTCAACCAACCACATTCTCTGAGTAGACAAGCGTGCAGGAGGTAAATATAATGTTTAGTGCATATTATTTTAGAGTGAATACATGTGTATACATTTCTATGGGTAATGAGCAGTGTTGGGCACTAAAGCGTTAATCCGATAACAGTTAATTAACGAAGTTAACTTTTTTTAACGGACTATTAACGGAAGTTAATTTCCATTTATCGTTATCGGACCAGTTAACTTCCGATAACTCGATATTTAGTCTGTTAAAGTCCGTTAACACGTTAACTGCGAGGAGTCATTCACGGAAGATCGCTCCGCGAATGAATTCAAACCGCCATAACTTCAGTCTGCCAATTCCGTCCTCTGCCGCAGTGGAACGGCTCTTCTCTCTCGGCAAGGACATCCTGAGGCCCAAGAGGTCAAGACTGGCAGTTGGGCCTAACTTTGAGAAGTTGGTCTTTCTGAAGGGCAACCAGCACATTGTGTCATAGTCTTTAATAAATGTGCCTAAAATTTAATTTTACCTTTCAGTTCCCGCCACAATAATTCTCTGGTAAATTAAAATTTAGTTAATGGTTAGTGGTTACAATGGTTTCAAAACATGTAATCAGTACATTTTTTATTAAAAATAAAAAAAAAGTTATTAAGCAAAAAAGTTGCAAAACTTGATAAAAATACAGTTAAATACCTATTTATTGTTGGATTTTGCATAAATAAACATTTTCTATGAGTTTTAAAGCTTTTTTCCTTGATTTTTTTAAATGTTAGTAAAGAAATAGTTATCGTTAACGGATTATCGTTAACTTCCGTTAACTTTGTAGTAAAATTATCGGATTATCGTTATCGGAGTTAAAAATTGGGGTTAACGGATTAATTATCGTTATCGAAGTTAACTTTTTGGTTAACGGTGCCTACCACTGGTAATGAGGTTGTGCGTGTACTGTGCTTGCACGTGAGTGTGCATTTCTGTGCTGTGACTAGCATTCACACAAACCAGTGCGATTGGCGTTGTTTTTCAAATTTTCTTTTGATTTATAACGGCTAACCGTCGTTTTGGGCGAGTCTACTTTGTGTGTTGCCCTGGCAATTAAGTTTGACAGAGTGAATTCGGGATTGTTTCGTCTGTTTTGTTTGTAGGCTACACAATTTACGAGACTTAAGGATGTCATTTTCCACATTTACAGTAGTGCATAAAATGAGTTATCATGCGCTCTTAGTGATTCCTCGGCATCCCCCAGCCACGATTCGAGACGAGATATGAAGCTCTGGACTATATTTGACAAATTAACAAAGATATCAACTTGAAAGTTGTCGAGATTTGCGTGTCCGCTTATGCCTAGCGCCCATCTTAAATCTGTTGCGATCGCGTCCAGTCTATTGATGTCATTTCATGTTGTGAAGGTGATACCGAAAAAGTTGTTGACATTTTTGCCAAAAAAAAAAAAAAAAAAAACGGCGGATCCTCTTGAAGTGAAGAGAATTTGTTTGGAGGTGTTATGAGATGATACGATCCACTGGCACATTTTTTTCGAAATTCATTCCTCATCAAAATGATATAATTTACAGTAATTCCCTTTATAGTAATTTTACAAGCATTTCACAGATTTATAGTAATGGCAGCGAGCTAAAGAATGGCAGCTGTAAATGTAATTTTAGTTATCTTAACAAACAGAAGGAGTAATTTTTTTCTGGGTTTGGTTGGACGGTAAGCTAAAAAGTGGCTGTTCATTATTTCTATTATCAAGTAAGCGTTTCTTGGATCCGTTTGAATATCAAACGAATTATAGATTAGCTGTTTTTCTAATAAATTAATAATCAGTAAACATTAAACTTATTACCGAGTGTTTGTGTGGGTTGGGTTGCATATTTTTTAGACTGGGTTCAGAACCGCATCTCAACCTAACCAACCCTCACCAAACAAAAATCCTATATACACACCACTGTGTGTATATATATATATATATATATATATATATATATATATATATATATATATATATATATATATATATATATATATATATATATACTCTGGGAATGGACGTTAGGCAGGAGACAGGGAGTGCTGGAACTCCCGTTTCTCCTGTCACTGCCCTCTTTATCTGATCTTTTTCTGTGTCTTATCTACCCTGTGAGCAGTCCAGTATGCTTTCAAACCCACACGTCTCCCTCCATTCCTCACCACATATACCATTATATATTAGTCCAGGCAATCTAGAGCAAAAATAGCTTCAACCTGGGAAAAATTGCTTCAGAAGCTTTCTAAACTGTTTCCAGCTCAGGAACCATTGCAGAATAACATATCCAAAATCCGACAAAATTGGACCCTGGGAACACCCCCAAAAATGAAATTCAAAATGGCGGACTGGCAGTTTCCTACGAAATACAATAAATTTTAATTTCGCTTTGTAGAGAGAGTTATGACGTTTTTCTGCCTTCAAGAATGCAGACCCCTGAAGAATTGTGCGTGATTTGTAAGGAGAAATTGGACAGCGGACAGGAAGTGGTTCACATCTCGCAAAAAGGAGCAGATGGTATAAATGCATCCAGCCGCAGCCGTGGAAGCGATGTTGTTGCAACAGCTGGAATAAGTGTTCACGTTGTATGTAGGAAAAGGTTTACGGATAAAAAGACCATTGAAATAAAGAAGCGACAGACCGCAGCCGAGGCAATACCAAGGAAAAGTGCTCGTTTTCATGAATACGCATTTTCCAGTGCTACTCACTGTTTGTTTTGTGATACCTTTGTGGACTTTTTTTCCAAACACAAACCAAAATCAGAGCATGTCAAAATAAGAACTACAGAGTTCTCCGAAACCATAAAAAGGTGCTGTGAAAGCCGCTGCGATGAATGGTCGTTTAATATAAAAGGCCGTCTGGAGTATTATCTTCGTGATCTTCCTGCTGCAGATTGTGTCTACCATCACACCTGCAGCGTAAATTTTCGAAGTGGAAAAAACATTCCTCGCGCATACTCCTCCGACGATCATGATTCGAAGAAAGGGAGACCAACTAATGAAGAGCAACACCAAGCATTCCTTCAGACCTGTGCTTACCTGGAAGAGAATGATGATGAACAACTGTTGATTGGAGACCTAATTTCCAAAATGGAGGAATATCTTCAAGGAAGTCAGAGCTCTGTCTACGAACGCAGGCACATGAAGAGAAAGCTTTTAGAACGTTACGGAGACAAGATCATAATATCAGGTGAAAGTGGGAAGGCAGATGTAGTAACACTACGAGAGACAGCTAATGAAATTCTTATAGATTATCACAAAAAGTCGAAAGAATGTGATATAGATATAGAGCTACAGAAGATTTACCTAGTAGAAGCTGCTGCAAAAATAATCAGAAGTGATATCAAGTCTGTCAACTCGCCTAGAAAAGATGTGTATCCATCTCCAAATGACATCACTGCAGAAAGTGCTCTTGATTACATTCCCAACAGTCTGAAATTGCTATTATCAAAAGCATTTGCGGGACAGGATGCTTCAAGAAAAATAGGTGCAATTGGGCAGAGCATTATGCAAGCAACCCGTCCTAGAGGATTACTATGTCCACTACAGATCGGTTTGTCGGTTCAGCTACACCACAACTTTAGGTCAAGGTACCTTATTGACGTTCTCCATCAGCTGGGTTACTGTTCGTCGTATGCAGAAGTAACAAGATTCGAAAGAAACGGGGCGCTGGCAAGTGGGTCTGGCTCTTTTACTGTTGATGAAAACACTGCAGTCCTTCTAGCAGCAGATAACGTCGTTCATGATGTCTGCACTTTGGATGGGAAGAATACCTTTCATGGAATGGGTATGATTGCCGCAATAACTCCGAAGATCAAGATCCACCCTTCTATTCACAGGCGTAATGTTGGTGACAATGACATTAAGAAGATTGCAACCGTTGACATTAGGGAATATAGACACGCGAGAAGCATGTTGAGGGACATCTCATTCCGCGAACTTCCAGTACCCACTGCCACCATAAGTCGACTTAGTCTTCTCTGGCAGATATCTTCAGCAGAAAGATCAGGTCCAAGTTGGTCCGGAACAATGCAGGCAATTCACGGTGGATCAAGTGTCTTACATCCAGGTGTGGCGTCGATCACGTTCCTTCCCATCATAGATATGTCGCCAACTGACATGACCTGCATATTTTCGACATTACTATATTTGAGCAAGATAGCACGCGATCAAAAAGTCCCATGCATTATTACCTTTGATCAGCCTTTGTTCTGGAAAGCTTCCCAAATCATCAATGAACAGAGAGACCTGCAGGACATTGTTTTAATGCTGGGATCATTTCACACTCTGATGAATCTTTTGGGAGCAGTCGGTACTCTTATGAATGGTTCAGGATTGTCTGAAGTACTTCAAGAAATATACGGACCAAATGCCGTGCAACACATGATGTCTGGAAAAGCTGTTTCAAGAGCGATACGTGGTCATATGATAGTAGATGCAGCTCTTAGTACCTTACTAGTCGCAGACGTTTTCCCTCGTAATGAAGATGGAACTCCTCATGACCTCCATAAGGAAGCTTGTGACCTGCTCGACGATGTTATGACCGCCAAACAATCAGTTGAGGATGTGGAAACTTCGAATGCATTGTCTCAGATTGCTACCACTTTGGATGCGAAGAAAACTGACCTACAATCTACTTCGCAAACAAGTCAACTCTGGTTGGAATATCAGCGAATGATCAACATTGCACGTTCCTTGATAACAGCAGACAGAACCGGCTCGTGGGATTTGCACTTGCAAGCTATGCTGGAGACCATCCCCATAATTGCAGCAGCCGGACATCACAATTACCTGAAATCGATATACCTGTACCTGCAGAAAATGTTAAGTTTGCCTTCTGAAAATCCAGCCGTTAACAAAATGTTCCAGGAAGGTAAGTTTGTGGTAAGAAGAAGCGACAGATTATGGGCCGGACTCGGCACAGACCTGGTGATAGAACAAGTACTAATGCGTTCCCTGAAATGCAGAGGCGGACTGACACGCGGAAGTGGATTTACAGACATCCAAAGGACAACGTGGCTCTTTTCTATGCCTCTGTGTTCCGCTTATAACTTAGCAATGCAGAAATACACCAGAGTTTTGTTGGAAAGTAGTGAACAGCACAAGGAAATGAGGGGAAGTAGACAAATCAGGGACAGTAATGACATGAAGAAAGTACTTGAACGTCTGGAATCCTTATCCCCATTCCATTCTACCTCGGGTCTCTGCAACATTGTAACAGGGCTAACTGCTGATCCTGGAGTTAACGTTCATCAATTGCATTCAATCGGTACGAACACCGTCGTAAAAATGATTGGGAAACAAGCCTTTACATATTCTGCCAAAAGATCTGACAAAGTGAAAAAACTAGGATCTGCTTCTGCCGTTGTGATCACTGATGCTTCAGATATAGAAGTAGATCCTGCACTACTGTTTCAGAGAATGATGACTGTTGCCACTGGCGGAGACATGAATCTTGAAGATGTCATGTGTTACGAACTGTGTGCATATCCTCCTGCATTGTTCGAATCACGAAGTATCTTGAGGAAACCCGATAAGTCTCAGCTAGCTCATGCAATAATCAAATACACTGACACTTTACGCATGGAAGAAGTTCAAGAAATTCAGTGCACAGACCAGTACGTATTGGATGGTGGATCTCTACTACATCGTGTTTCCTGGCGTCAAGATGAAACATATGACAGCATCGCCAACTCATATGCCGATTTCACTCTGAAAACATATGGAAAAGCAATCATTGTTTTTGATGGCTACAGCAGCTCTCCTACGATCAAGGACATGACCCACAGAAGACGCAGCACCAAGACAAGCAGAAATGTGAATCTCAGTCCAAGCATGAAGTTTGTTGGCCAGAAGGAACACTTCTTGGCTAATGAAAACAACAAGCAAGCATTTATTTCCCTCGTAGGTGAGATGTTGAAGAAGCACGGGTGTACTGTTCACAACGCAGATGGGGATGCTGATGTGGACATCGTTCGTGCAGCAGTTTCCTCATCAGAAAATGCAACTACAACAGTAATAGGGGAAGACACCGACTTGCTGATTCTCCTTCTGTACCATGCCAAGGACAGTGGTTTCAAGTTGTACTATCGCAGCGATATAAGACGGGGACCATCTCCTAATCCTGTGTATGATATTCTCAGCATTCAATCACTGTTAGGCAATGACATCTGCAAGTATCTCCTGTTTGTGCATGCTTTCACGGGCTGTGATAGCACATCCAGAATTTTTTCGATCGGTAAAGCCAAAGCATTCGACACACTGATGAAGGTGGCTGAACTCCGTTCAGTTGCAAATACATTCTGTTCTGATTGTTGCCAACACTCTGACATTGAAGCCGCTGGAAGAAAGGCAATGCTTCTGTTGTATGGCTGCAAAACACTTGAATCCACTAACGCACTACGTCATCGAATGTTAGTTGAAAAGGTAGCTACAGCTAAATCTTTTATTACACCCGAACGTTTGCCACCTACCGATGCGTCCACAAAGTACCACAGCTTTCGCACATACTTTCAAATACTAATCTGGAAGTCTACAGAAGAGAAGATCGATGCAGAACAGTGGGGTTGGTATGTAAAGAATAATCCCTACTACCCTACAGCCTGCGACAAGCCACCAGCTCCAAATTATCTACTCAACATGATCCGCTGCTCCTGCAAGACGAAATGTGCTACTTCAAGATGTGGATGCAAGCGTAATGGAATGCCCTGTTCAGCCGCTTGTGGCGAGTGCCAAATCAGTGGTTGCGATAACAACCCAAGTACCGGTAATCTACCCGATGATAGTGATGAAGAGGATTAATTTCTGTATGTTTGTGACCAGGTATCACTTCTTCTGTAATGAACATAACTTGAAACTGGGAAAAAAATAATTGTTGTATTATTGATTATAAAAATCTGTAAAAAGCTATATAACATTATATTTGCGTAATAACTGGTTGTGTTGTATATTGTTGAATTATTTAAAACATTACAACTGAAAGAAAAAGCATCAAATGTATCTCTATAAATAAAAGCGTAAATTATATATATTTTTTTTTTCGTAGGAAACATCCAGTCCGCCATTTTGAATTTCATTTTTTGGGGTGTTCCCGGGGTCCAATTTTGTCGGATTTTGGATATGTTATTCGGCAATGGTTCCTGAGCTGGAAACAGTTTAGAAAGCTTCTGAAGCAATTTTGCCCATGTCTAACTACAAATTGCCTGGACTATATGCATATTACACACTACACGTTCTTTTCAAAATTTATTAAAAAAGGCAACACTTTTAAGAGTCTCGGAGACCTTGATTTCAGCTCTCTCCTTCTATGGTGGGAAGGGGCTATTTTTCTGGTAAGTTTTGATGTATGCTCGTTATTCACAAAAGTCCCTGTTGATGACCTTCTTGATGTTTTAAAAGATAAGATCTCTGAATATTCTTTCCTTGTTCAACACAACACTCTTATTGAGTTAATTAAGCTTTGCGTCAAAGATTGTAAATTTCATTTTGAAAATAAGTTTTATGCTATGTCGTTTGGATTGGCGATGGGAAATCCCCTCTCACCTGTATTAGCTAATATATATATATATACCCCGCAAGGGGGTTCTAAGCTCGTGCTCTTGAGTGCTCTTTGTGCTCGTTTGTACGTGCTTGTTCCTGGAGGTTTCACGTGCGCCCTCCCGGCCCTACCACCCAAGAATGATGGGGCTCGACCCTGCAGTCCTTGTCATCCTTGGTCTTTTTCCACTTCGACTGTCCCCTCCACCCTTTCTTTTTCCTCTGCCTTTCCTCTCACTTTTTCTTTGTTTTTCCGCCGAGATATGCCCTTTTAAATAGAGGCGAATCGGTTCTTCCCGAATTAAAAAAAAAATAAATAAATAATATATATATATATATATATATATATATATATACAGGGCGTCCCAAAAAAATGTATGCACACTTTAAATAATTATAAAGGCAGTGTTTATTGAAATACATTTCATTTTCAAAATGTAATAGAATCTACAGACATTATTTAATTGTTTTGTCAACGCCTGTTTTCAAACTGACGTCCGTTCTGGTCCAGGCACTGCTGATAACGCGAAGCAATGGAATCGCAAACATCACGAAACATTTCGTTTGGTATTTGTGTGCATTCTCGTTCAATGGCTGCTCTCAATTCAGCGACTGTTGCAGGTTTTATAGCGTAGACTTTGTCTTTTAAGTATCCCCATAAAAAAAAGTCTAGTGGTGTGAGGTCTGGTGAACGCGGAGGGTATTCTACGAAACCCCTTCGTCCAGTCCACATCCACATCGTGCCAAGTACCACTCGCAATACTCCACTCTTCGGTCCGGATCATCTTCATTAATAGCATGGACTAATCTTGGAATGTAACTTTTCCATTGACAGCGCTTCAAAATGCGTTGGACAGACGATTCTGAAATTCCTACCTCACGACTCGCTTGCCGCACAGATTTTCTTGGACTTTGGTGATACGTTTCCAGTACTCTTTCTTGCTTTGTGGGGCTTGTCGATGTCAGTGGTCTTCCGGAACGCTTCTTGTGGACATTCTGAACAGTTCCATCGGCTTCAAACTTATCTCTAATTCGAGTGATGGTAAGTCGCGTTGGTGGATCTGTTTGAAACTCCCTCCTAAACTGTCTTTGCACTTCAACTGCGTTTTCACACTTCCAGTAGCATTTTAGAATGAATTTCCTTTGTTCAAAGCTTAGTCTGACTGCCATTATTAATTCTAATGGGTTTAACTTGGAAAGAAAGAAACATCAATTGAGCTATCAGCTGTTAAAGTGTGTATACATTTTTTTGGGACGCCCTGTATATGTTAAACACAGACCGTGCATGGAACAAGGAACTCTTCTGGGAAAATTAAATCCACTATAGTCCGAATAAGTAATGGTAAATGACAAATACCATAGTTTTTCTTTTTCATGATGCTAGCCCGACGTGGGAAACGGGTCTCTCGCAAAGAGGTCCCATAAATATAGCTTCCCTCACCGGCTATCTGCAAAGCAGACAGGATCCAGCTTTGGGACATGGATCTAGGGTTTAAAGCAAGCCTAGTCCCACTACATTCAGAACCTCTATATAAGTAAAAGACTCGTTGCATTCACGTCGGATTGAATAAATCAAAGAAAAAGGGGTAACTATTGTATTTTTAGCCAAAAAAAACAAAACTTAAACCTCAACCGGGACATTGAGCGTCCACTTTTCAAGGCACGTAACACGTCCGTTTAATATACACAAACTCAGAATGGTCATTTACCATTACTTATTCGGACTATAGTGGATTTAATTTTTCCAGAAGAGTTCCTTGTTCCATGCACGGTCTGTGTTTAACATATAAGTTTCTCAGGGGACCATTCTGAGTTTGTGTATATTAAACGGACGTGTTACGTGCCTTGAAAAGTGGACGCTCAATGTCCCGGTTGAGGTTTAAGTTTTGTTTTTTTTGGCTAAAAATACAATAGTTACCCCTTTTTCTTTGATTTATGCAATCCGACGTGAATGCAACGAGTCTTTTACTTATATAGAGGTTCTGAATGTAGTGGGACTAGGCTTGCTTTAAACCCTAGATCCATGTCCCAAAGCTGGATCCTGTCTGCTTTGCAGATAGCCGGTGAGGGAAGCTATATTTATGGGACCTCTTTGCGAGAGACCCGTTGCCCACGTCGGGCTAGCATCATGAAAAAGAAAAACTATGGTATTTGTCATTTACCATTACTTATTCGGACTATAGTGGATTTAATTTTCCCAGAAGAGTTCCTTGTTCCATGCACGGTCTGTGTTTAACATATAAGTTTCTCAGGGGACCATTCTGAGTTTGTGTATATATATATATATATATATATATATATATATATATATATCTTGTCTGGCGCCAGTATATATTGTAGATGATGTTTTATGCCTTTGGCCTAACAATTTAGATGTTGACTTATTTCTTGGTAGGCTCAACAATTTAGTCCCATCACTGTTGCAAAAGAAAATGATGGATGCCCATCTTTTCTGGCTCTAGAAATTCCGCGATGCATGACTCAATTCAAATTTGAAGTTTACCGTAACCCTACTAATAATAACTCTTATGTGCATTTTCATTCTGACCATCACTCCTCGATAAAATCTTCCATTTTCTCTGCTATGTTTCTTAGAGCATTGAAAGTTGTCAGTCCTGAATTTTAAGATTCCGAGTTATGCAATATCATGAATATTGTTACTAAATTATGTTATCCTCTTTCATTTTTAGATAATTGCCTTAGGAAAGCCAAGAATAGGCATTATAATAATGTAACTGTAAAGGAATTTGAGCGTAAAAATATCCTTAGCCTACCTTACCATGTAAATTTTAAATATCTTCCGACTTTACTTGAAACAATTGGTATCAACGTAGTCTTTAAGTATAATAATACTGTTAAATGTCGCCTAATAAAGAATAGCCCGAATAATGCGTTGGCTCCGTGTATTCGATCGGATGTACAGGGTAAAACAGCGTAAATATACTCGGAGAACAGCAAATAATTCTAATGCATTGTTTAACCATATGCACAGATGGAATCATAGTATCAAGTGCGATAGTTCTAAAGCGCTCGTTAAAAACACGGATATAATTGAAAGAATATTCTAGAATGTGCATTCATCCATTTCAAAAATAATGTGCTAATCTCTTTTATTTCTCTGTTCCGTTGTACATATGTATATATTTTCGTCATCTCGCCTTCGCCTTTCATTCCTTGACGAGGTGTACTGCTGAATACACGAAAGACCTTGGAATCATTTTTTCTTTTACTTTGTGGGTTTGCATCTTTCATTCATTTCACGTGTTTAATTATGAAATTCATCCCATATATAAAGGGTGATCCAGAGAAATGGGACCCAAAAGAAACCCCTGTAACTCTTAAAGTATAAGTCCTTTTATAAAATCATACGCATCATTCGAAAGAGGATAGTTACAAGTTTGTAGAGGATTGTATAGGTTTTGACAATACAAGACAAGATAAGATACAAAACAAAATAAAAGTGTTAGTTAAAACTAACCCTTCAAGATGACTGCATGGACTGTGGAACAGCTGCGTTTCATAACTGAGCAATATTATGAGCATGGAAGAAGTGTAGTTTCAGCTCAAAGATCTTTCAAGACAAATTTTCAGATGTCAAAATCACCTTCTAAGAAAGTAATCCGTCGGTGTGTCAGAAATTTTTCCCTAACTGGCAGCATTGGAAAAAGAAAACCAACTGGAAGAATGCGCACAGCAAGGATAGACGAGATCATTAACAGAACTCATGAAATTGTACAGGATAATCCTAACATAAGCATCAGACGTGCATCTCAGCTGTTAGGAGTTGGATATGGAACAACACACCGTATATTCAAGCAAAATTTAATGCTCTTTCCATATAAAATTCAAACAGTGCAACAACTAAACGATGGAGATTTCGCACGAAGACGACAATTCTGTCAATGGATCCATCAGAAGGTAAATGACACCACCAATTTTCTAGCAACTTTGATTATGTCAGACGAAGCCCATTTTCACTTGAATGGAACTGTAAACAAACAAAATTGTCGTTTCTGGGCAACAGAAAATCCATTGAATATTACCGAAGTCCCGTTGCATAGTCAGCGTGTAACTGTTTGGTGTGGTCTTACTGCATCTCAGATCATAGGGCCGTACTTTTTCGAGGATTCCACCGGAAACACGGTCACTGTAAATGGTGATCGCTACGAAAAAATGTTGACCGATTTCCTTATTCCTAAATTAAGAGATCTTTGTCTAGAAAACCACTGGTTCCAACAAGACGGAGCTACCTGCCATACCACGAGGAACTGCATGGCAGTTTTGCATCAAACGTTTCCAGGCGAGTTAATCTCAAGATTTGGAGACGTTGAATGGCCCGCAAGGTCTCCGGATTTTTCTCCCTTAGATTATTATCTCTGGGGATATTTAAAGAGTAGGGTCTACAGAAATAACCCAACGACCTTGCAAGAATTGAAGGCCGCCATCACAAATGAGATACAGGCCATACCACCGCACACTCTTGCAAAAGCGATGCAGAACTTACAAGCGAGAACACTGGAATGCTTGGCAACTAATGGAGCACATTTGAAAGGAGTCATTTTTAAAAAATAAATATTTCATAATAAACTTGTAACTCTACTCTTTCGAATGATATATAGTTTTTATGAAAGGAATTAAATATTAAGAATATTTGGCTTTTTTTTATGGGTCCCATTTATCTGGATCACCCAGTATATATATATATATATATATATATATATATATACAGGGCGTCCCAAAAAAATGTATACACACTTTAAATACTTATAAAGGCAGTGTTTATTAAAATACATTTCATTTTCAAAATGTAATAGAATCTACAGACATTATTTAATTGTTTTGTCAACGCCTGTTTTCAAACTGACGTCCGTTCTGGTCCAGGCACTGCTGATAACGCGAAGCAATGGAATCGCAAACATCACGAAACATTTCGTTTGGTATTTGTGTGCATTCTCGTTCAATGGCTGCTCTCAATTCAGCGACTGTTGCAGGTTTTATAGCGTAGACTTTGTCTTTTAAGTATCCCCATAAAAAAGTCTAGTGGAGTGAGGTCTGGTGAACGCGGAGGGTATTCTACGAAACCCCTTCGTCCAATCCACATCCACATCGTGCCAAGTACCACTCGCAATACTCCACTCTTCGGTCCGGATCATCATCTTCATTAATAGCATGGACTAATCTTGGAATGTAACTTTTCCATTGACAGCGCTTCAAAATGCGTTGGACAGACGATTCTGAAATTCCTACCTCACGACTCGCTTGCCGCACAGATTTTCTTGGACTTTGGTGATACGTTTCCAGTACTCTTTCTTGCTTTGTGGGGCTTGTCGATGTCCGTGGTCTTCCAGAACGCTTCTTGTGGACATTCTGAACAGTTCCATCGGCTTCAAACTTATCTCTAATTCGAGTGATGGTAAGTCGCGTTGGTGGATCTGTTTGAAACTCCCTCCTAAACTGTCTTTGCACTTCAACTGCGTTTTCACACTTCCAGTAGCATTTTAGAATGAATTTCCTTTGTTCAAAGCTTAGTCTGACTGCCATTATTAATTCTAATGGGTTTAACTTGGAAAGAAAGAAACATCAATTGAGCTATCAGCTGTTAAAGTGTGTATACATTTTTTTGGGACGCCCTGTATATATATATATATATATATATATAAAATCCATACAAATTACACTGTACTTGTTGAAACACTAAAATAAATGAATTCCTTATCGCAAAATAGATACGAAGTCTGTTTCATGAAAATATGAAGAAGGAATTCTTCAGTGATTTAAAAAGTGTAAAAAATATTGGAAATAATATTAATAAAATAATAAGATTATAAAAGTTTTGAATATGATATACTTATCTTGCGTATCACAATAACATCTATTAAAATATTTAACATTTAAAATTGATTGAATTTTGGGGATGGTGTCACATTACGTTTTTCGAAGTGTCGCGCTGCTATAAAAGAGCATCGAATCTGTCACTCATAACCAGTCGTTCTCGCGTTCGACTGATCATCTCATCGGTGAGTAAAGAGGAATCTTCGACGAAGCCATGAAGACAATTCTCTTCATTTTCGCCATTATTGGTAAGGAACATTTTACTTTACATATACCGTATATATATATATATATATATATATATATATATATATAAATTGCCCCCATGTTAGAGAAGTAAAGGTTAAAACCGAATTACAGATTGGTTACTATACAACCACATAGTGCATTCTTAGTTAATTCAGGGATTGAATTGCCATTATCGGCAATGGTGCAAGATTAGCAATGAAGTGCACCAAATCATTGTAATTTTGGTTTTATAAAATCATATTTACAAATCCAAATCTATTTTGTTTGCATTACCAGCGAATATCAACCATTTGGCTTTCGCATCAATTAAAAAAATTAAAAATGAGAAAAATTGATGGTACTGTAAAAGAAGTTTCACCTTTACTAATATTGGTATAAAGGTAAAAACACAATGCACGCGTGAACAAAATTGTTTGTCTCGTAATGTAAAGAGACGACGAATGTCAACGATTTAGTCTGAAAGATTAAAAAAAATAGTGTCGTTTTAACAATATTTTACCGTGAAAAGAAAATTAGGCCAAATTCGTATCGTGTAAAAGGCTTTAAATTCATAAAATATTTCTTTTTCAACTTTTAAGGTCAGCGATTTACTGCAAATTTAGTCAAGATTTTTTACCATTGAATTCACAATCGTCAACAGATGCTGACCGTCATTTTCAATGCGAAAAAATTGCAAAATTATCGAGTCTGTAGATTTAATATTTTAAACTGCGATAGGTTTACCTCGCAATTAAAGCATTCGAGTACTTTTTCTTTCGAGATTAGAATCGACGAGATTGCATGACGAAAGGGCCTACGTTAAATTCAGGCCAAAATGTAAGAAGAGTATGTGGGCATAATCAAGGTTTCATTTTGTATTTGAATGGACTATTCGAATTATATTGAAAAATCACTTTTATGCTTTCATTTTCAATCTGCACATTCACATTCCTCTAACTGATATATTAGTGTCGCTGAAATGATTGCAGTTAACAGGGAAATATGAAACCGATTCATATACTTTGAAAATAATTTTAATAACAGTTTTGCAGCTTATAAAGTGGACCACATTTTGTTAAAATACCCTTTTCCTTTGATTAGTATTTGTTAAGTTTTGCTTATCCCTCATACATATATATATATATATATATTCTGAGTTTTGTCATCTCCCTTCATTTCCTGACGAGTTTTAGTATTAAATACACAAAAGGCCTTGGAACCGCTTTTCATGTTTTCCTGTAGGTTTCCATCATTTATTATTTTTGCATGTTTAATTGTTTAATTGTGAAATGTATGTGTAATATATATATATATATATATATATATACATTCAACTGCAAAGAACACGCAGTATAAATAACGTAAAGAACGACGCTTGTATAGGAGATATTCCGCGCAAGACGAGAGAGAGAGAACGAAACAAATGAAAAAATGAGGTAACCACCCGGGAATCGAACCCGGGTTCTTCCGATTGCCGGTCAGATCGGAAGACCCCGGGTTCGATTCCCGGGTGGTTACCTCATTTTTTCATTTGTTTCGTTCTCTCTCGTCTTGCGCGGAATATCTCCTATACAAGCGTCGTTCTTTACGTTATTTATACTGCGTGTTCTTTGCAGTTGAATGTATATAATGTTACGGCATGCAAGAGGTGCCCCCTTGGGGCATTGGTTTCTGCGAGTATGTAGAGGAATTACGGCATTTGGAAGAGTGAGGCCCATGGTGTAATGGTATCGCATCTGACTGGCAATCGGAAGATTCCGGGTTCGATTCCCGGGTGGTTACCTCATTTTTTTCATTTGTTTCGTTCTCTTTCTCTCGTCTTGCGCGGAATATCTCCTATACAAGGGTCGTTCTTTACGTTATTTATACTGCGTGTTCTTTGCAGTTGAATGTATATAATGTTACGGCATGCAAGAGGTGCCCCCTTGGGGCATTGGTTTCTGCGAGTATGTAGAGGAATTTCGGCATTTGGAAGAGTGAGGCCTATGGTGTAATGGTATCGCATCTGACCGGCAATCGGAAGACCCCGGGTTCGATTCCCGGGTGGTTACCTCATTTTTTCATTTGTTTCGTTCTCTCTCTCTCGTCTTGCGCGGAATATCTCCTATACAAGCGTCGTTCTTTACGGTATATATATATATATATATATATTACGAATATAGGGTTTATTCATTATAAATTAACTATTTGTTAATAGAAGAAAGGGAAAAATATCGTTTACTGAATTTAAAGGTGGCATCAAATTCAAACAGATATAACGTCACATCTTTTTATTTCTGGAGCAAAGTACAGCTACTACAAAGTACAAAGGACAGTACAAAGCGTATGGAAAGGTCTCTTCGCAATCTATTTCAGCCCCGTTTCATCCCATTAAAAATCAGAAAGTGGGAATCTTATAGGAAGCAATTATCAAATCGATCCATCCTCATTCCTCTGTACGATTTAAGTTAGATTTTTCCCTATAAAATAATCTCCGGGTCCGCAATTGCGTCACATCCTCTTCTCACCTTTTCTCAAATCAAAAACCATTTTCCATATTTCGAATTCCCGTATGGAACACTCCCACTTACGGAATGAGAATGGGAACGGGGCCAAGTGGAAGTAATGCTGCCGAAACTCAAAGCCGAATTCGTTTGACGATTGATTTAAAATTAAATCATATATTTTATGCTTTGAATGTTAAAGCATAAATGTAAGTTATTTCAGTAAAATTATTTGAATAAATGATTATATTTAATGAGTTAATGATTGATTATGAATTTTGTCTAGTTTTTTCAAAAGATTTTGGTTAAAAAAAAGAGTAACGCCAGATATGATTGTACTTCGATTAGCGTTTCTATACATTTTTTCTGCAGTTCAAATGCGGTCTGCACTAAAAGTTATTTTTATTACTGCTCATGTTTTAGTTAGCCAATAAGTATTTAAAAAGAAAAGATTTTTAATGTTGATTTACTCTGATTTAATGGCATTTTCTAAATTTTTTAATTTTTTGCCAGAAGAAAATCGCGCATCTATTATTTATTTTGAGTCTGTAATGAAACTAGTGATGTACCGATTCCAAATTTAGCCAGTGCAATACCGATGCCGATTTTCTGCCAAGATTTTTAAAAAATCAATTCGCTTCATAAATTTTACTAATCTAATGTGAACACTTTCAGTTTTCATATTTTTAAATAAATTTCAAATTTGTTTAAATGCTTTTCCTTAGCTTATTCTACAATATACGGTACCAGAATTTGTTACTCATATACTGTAGCTAAAGCGATGTTAAATAGTGTTATTACTCAGTAAAATGACAAAATAATTTTATTTTACTTTTAGAAATTGAATACCAATATTTAAAGTAATTGATTTTCCGGATCACCTGAAGATCAGTCCCCCAGCCTTCTTTAGTTAGCTTTATAAGGCTAACTAACGAAAATATCACGACCTAACCTAACCAATCGTCAAGGGTGTACACGTAGGCCGGGTCGAAATTTTATATTGAAAAGGTACATATTGTGAGGAGTTTGAATGGAACACAGGAACCCCCTCATAAATTATTTTAGCTGTTTAAAGTCTCCTACCCCTGGCACAATTTTTCTCTTTTTGACCTATATTGAAGAATATTCCATTTATACGAGACTTGCTCTACATTCAGGTTTTTCATGACATAAATCTTTATTAACGTATAATATTTTATTTAATAATGTACAGTATTAGGAAAATTAATCAAGTACAACAATATATTCAGAAGAAAAAATTAGAGGCATAATAAATGTGCTAAAATTCAATTCACTTTTTCATTGTTCCTTATCACATCAAAAGGGAAGAAATTTTCAATATCATGAGGAAATTACATTTCATATGTTTCTTACTCATTCCACTGGGCCTTCCATTCAAACTTGGGCAGTTTTTGCCTTGATTCTAATGAGTTTAAGATAAACTTTTGACGGTTGTCATATCCTATTCTTTCCTGACATGCCTTTGTTACTAGGTTCACTGCCTTTTCCACACTTTAACTGTGGCATGGAAAAGAAGCTATCTCCAGTGACTTATATCGAGCCTGTAATAGCTCATCGTCGCTAAAACTGTTTAGCAGCAGTGGAAGAGTTTAATGATCTCTTTTTGCCAATCGATCATCTCGGTGTAGTCAGTAGATTGGAAATTGATGGTTCGAGGCAACTCAAAGTTTCTGGTACCTGAAAATCCTGTTCTTGAAGGGATGATTTTCTGAATAGCTTGCTCACTAATTTCTAGTCTCTTGTCAGTTACCATTGATATGAGTATATTTTCTGGGTGGGCAAAGTAGGCGTTATTCTTTAATACTAGTTCTATGATTGATCTATGTGGTTCATCTAAATTTCGAAACAAGCACATTAAATGCAAAAGTTATATGCGCCATCAGTTGCATTAGGATGAGATTTTATCCAAAACCACCCTGGAGCATAGAACTACATAATAATCTTAACTATATCTTGAAGGTTTTTATTAGGATTTGGCGTTGAGATGTATACTCGAAGGACTCTGTTGGCTAGAGTTAGCCAGCGAGCATGGTGACAGATCTTGAGAAGTGTCTCCAGTTTGCACTGCCAGACACATATCATAGAGCTATCTTTGATCACTGCTTAGCTCCTTCACAACATTTGCTGCAATTTCTTTAATGTTTCCCTTTACGCGAGAATATCTGACTACCTTCAGTTTTGTTGAATCTGTTTTAAGTTTATTCCCAATTGAACCCACAAAAGTATTTGGACCTGTTGTTTTACCATCAATGGCTTTGTAGACGTGCATAAAAGGCAGCTCATTCAACTGCAAGAGGCACACCAATTTTTCCTGTATTTACAGGAGTACCATCACACAGTAAAGCTTTGATAGTATCTGTGCTATTCGAGTCTGTAATAATAGTTATCAACTCTTCCACTATGCAGCGAGCAGTTCCATTATCTGGTGTGACATGGTCTACATAGATGCTTCCAGGTTCTTTCACAATAACAGTGTTCTTCTTTTATCTTTCCACTTTTAGTTAATGTGTTATCTTTCCTTCTATCAATTCCAAGGCACTCCATCTTCAGATTTTCGGATTTAGACCTAAAAGTATTTGTTTCACCCATGCGATTTCTTTCTCTTTCTAATTTCTTTCTATCAAGCATGTTGGTGGGGTTAAGGATCCCCATATCTTTTAAAGCTGCATTGACTATTGCAGCTGCAGCTCTACAACTTACACGATAACGATCTGCTGTTAATGCTAGGTTTTTATAGGAGTGCCTGTTCTGAATATTCTCAGTCAATTTTAAATTGGCCTCATAATCTTCATCCTGACTCTCTGAATCTACATCCATGTCTTCATCGGTATTTTCTATAAATTCCGATGGTAAAACATTGGTGGCTTCAGTCATTTCTTCTTGTGCTTTTAGTTGACGGTTTTGTGCTTCTTGGGCTCTTGCTAAAGATCTCTTCTTTGTTGAAATAGCTATGCGATCAATTGGTCCTAAATGATTTTTTCTTTGTTTTTGACCCACAAAAGACTCCCATTTTGCCATTGGTATTTTATCCTTACACCTGCAAGATTTTCTATCAATTCCCTTATCATAGCATTCACAAGAAGATATATCAAACATTTCATCATACTGAGCTAGCTACTTTTAAGGCAAAACTTTAATTTCTTCGATGTAACGGCACCTTGTTCAATTTTGAAGCTTCTTCTATTAGTCGACTAACTTTAAGATAGATACCTTTGGTGTTAATCTTAGGAAAAGAAAATTTCATCCAAATGTCTTCAATATCTTTTACAACAACCCTGTAACAATCATTACCAGTTGCTGATCCTTTTGATTTAGCTTCTTCACGACGGCGCACAAAAAGGTAGTGTCTCACAACATCTGTTTTTGAAGGAGTCATGGCTGATGGGAATTCCGTAAGATATCCAAAGGCTGCATTTGAGGACGGACTTGCTTCTAGTAGTCATAGTTTATATTCAGAAGTAAAATCAAATTATATGTAATTTATAATTTATGATAATTCAAATTATAATTAAAGCAAATGCAAATTATTTCTATTTATCTGAAAAATTATTTCTATTTATCCGAAACATAAAAATATCAAGCATTAAACAAACAACTTATCATGTAACATATGACAACATTAAACATGTGCAAATATGAAGGTAAAAAAGGGAGGAGGGGCATGTGATAGGGGTAGCAGGGGTAGCACATGCTTGATATTTTAATATTTTGTTAAGATGATAAAACGAAACTTTTGAAGAAATAAAAAAATTTCCCATTTTCGAAGCGGCCTAGTCACTGTACAGTTGACCTAACGATTGGTTAGGCTAGGTCGTGATATTTTCGTCAGTTAACCTTAGAAGGCTAACTAAAGAAGGCTGGGCACCCTGATCTTCAAGTGAGCCGATTTTCCTTATATTGAACGTATTTTCTTTCTTCAACAATGTAAACAACAACGAAATTTTTCATTAAAATTTTAAGGTCCTCATGGCATATTTTAATAATAAAAAAATAGATATATAATTTGGGTTTATAAAATGATAAAAATACTTAAAATAAAGTCAACATAATAAGATGGTTTGGTGCTCCTTTAGTATGCGGTCTATAAATTCTGCCGCGCTCTACTTTTTTCAAAGTGCAGTCTACAGGTTTTTTTCGTTAAATTTGTGCCTGCTCACGCAGTCTGCCGCTCTTTTTTTTCCGCTAAATGACTCACTCACATGACTTAGACGTTATTTGACCTTGAAATTCAAAATGATTGTTTAACATCAGTAGCTTGAGAAATTTGAAGCAGTAAAGTTGTAAACAATTAAATTGCCGGTGCTACTATAGTATGCGGTCTACCTACGATTGGTTAGGTTTAGTCAAGATATTTTCGTTAAAACTAACGAAAATATCATGACTAAACTTAACCAATCGTCAAGGGCTTGTTTACATTGGGATGTAAACAAGCAATTAGTAAACAAGCTAAGAAGGTATACTTACATTTAAACTTTTTGTGTTTTTAACTTTACAATAATTTTTTTCAAGTAAGATTGTCATTTCAACCTTCTTTAACTACATTTAAAAAACAAATTGGTGTAGACCGCATACTAAAGTGTGAATTTGTCTGTAGACCGCATACTAAAGGAGCACCGATGATTTAATATGTACTCGTAAATTATAAAGTAAAACTTAATATAAAATTATAATTAATATAGAGAAGGGGATTACAATAGTTTATAATATTTAGAGATTAGCTAGTTAGAGAAAATGTTAATTTATGCGTAACTTAACGTATTAAGCTTTCCCTTTATCGTGAATGTAAAATATTTTTACATAATTAAACTTTGAAATGAGTATAAATCATAAACATATTTTTTGTCTGTTCAATTTTCTATAAACATAGATTTTGCTTTGTAATGAAAATTTCAAAATTTCAAAGAATCGGTGAGAGAATCGGCTAAATTTGGCTAGTGCCGATGCAGATACCAATGCCCAAAAAGTGGCCGATTCCGCCGGTGCCGATGCGATTAATCGATACGCCACTAAATGAAACTAAAAGAATATATGACTGCATGGTAATAAGTTAAGAGGTAATTTTCGTCTGCAGTAACCGAACTATACCAAAGGACTTTAGTATAGTGACATTTAGCATTTTATTTTTCTCCCATTCAGGGTCAGTATGTGCCCTCCAATACCCAATGGAATACCACTACCTGTACGAAGGGCGTCTCGCAACGGGAATTCCTGGTATCCGGCCTCAAGTAACTGCCCTAGGTATCAAGGCACGTTTGATCCTCCAAATCAAGACGAAATCTCAGGGACTCGTAAAGGTATTCATGAATCCAACTGACGCTCAAATTATTTCATTCCTATTTAGATAAAACATAAACATAAGTCCATATAAGTATAAAATTTTCATGCATATTTTTCTTTCTCTCTTTTATTAACAAAAGTTAACCGATGTTCAAGTTGGTGAATTCAATGGCGACCTGCAATGCGTTGAACTTCGTCAGCCAGTTCCTTTCAGTTGGTCTTCAATACCCCAATACAAAGAGCAAATAGAGCAGCCATTCGCAGTTTCCTTCCAAGAAGAATTGGTAAAAATGTTAAAAAATTATTATTTTTCTATAAAGCGTAAGCAAGTAACCCAAATGAAATACATGAAATGCATAGTTTTTTTTGCCTATATTAAATAGACTGATGTTTCTGCTGTTCTAGGATGATG
This sequence comes from Bathynomus jamesi, assembly GCA_023014485.1. NCBI lineage: Eukaryota > Metazoa > Arthropoda > Malacostraca > Isopoda > Cirolanidae > Bathynomus > Bathynomus jamesi. Next base: position 247,364 of record JAJOZX010000586.1, on the reverse strand, counting down.
TTATGAAAGTGCATCAGTCTGATGTGGAATTTATCACGAACATCCGTAAGTCCATTATAGAAATGGTCAGATTAGAACCAGTGGTTGCTAATCTAGGGGGAATTAAGGGCGACCGCCTCGCAGGGCACATGACTGAAGGAAAAGCTCCTCAAGCATTTAGTATGGAAGAAGAAACAATCTTTGGTCGATGCGAAAGTGAGTACACCCTCACGAGACTACCTGAGTACATTGTTCAGGTTGAAAAAGAAGAAATCGCAAAACATCTCAAAAAAGACGACCAAGCCGAAGGCTCAGCGAGAAGTGGCGGTGCAAGTGTACCAAAACTTGGAGAAACATATTATCGCCTTATCAGAGCAGTCAACTTTGATAAGTGCAATGACAGAGTCATTCTTCAGGTAAGGCATTCCATATCACACTTACATCAAAACATTAAAAAATCATAGATCACTTAGGCCTATTAGTATAATATGAATAGTCTTTATTAATTCAATCTTATCCCATTAGCACGCTGGTACAGCAAACATGTCAAGAGCAGGATATGCTCAATTCCGAGCAGTCCAGTCCCGGTCCTCTGTGGGAACTTACATTCTCAAAGGTCATCCAGGAGGTTTCAGAGTAGAAAGGGCCATTGTTGAGGGAGATGTGATCGCCAATCCTTTCGGATTCAATACACACCGATTACAGACCATAACGAACCAGGTATAAAAATATTTCATTATTAAGGAAAGCAGGCTCTTAATATTAAGATGATGACGATATATATATATATATATATATATATATATATATATAATGTGGGATAAATTTTGCCATATCCTTTTACGACAGACTTTGGTTCTGGAAAGCGCTCAAGCCATTCAAACCACCATCCGATTGCCATCTGCCACTCGCAATGTGAAGACTTGGCGTTATGAGGTTGCTTCACCTTTCTCTGCACCCGAAGGACATCCTAAACCATGGGTTAATTACTACAATAAGGTAATAACAACTATCACTCCAATTAACATTACGTATAACGTGAAAATAGAGGAAATTACTAACATTAATTAATATTATTTTTCAAGCAGTGGCTGTCTAAAATTCAATAATTTACCCTTTTATTCTTTCAGGGAGATAAACACCACCCAGTTTATCACCAGTCTACTCTTCTGGGATTAATGCCAACACCTTCTGTCATTCAAGAATATAAGGTAATTAAATAGTCATCCGCGAACTTATAAATTAAATTATTAGTTATTCAATTATACATAATTTAAATATCAAGGGAAACTATTTTAACTTTATTTTCTATACTTTTCAGAACAACTTCCTTGACATGATTAAGTCGTTGTCCATGATATCTATTCTGAGCCTTCTGCACCATCACCAAATCTTTCAGGGCAGAGTACGAGAGGTTCTGTTTCCATAACACAGCTTCATTTAATGACCAGAATAATGCGAGCGCTCCCAATTAAGGAAGTCAGGGAAATCTTTTCACAAGTGTATGCAGAAAGAGACACAATTGGACAGCGAAAACAGTTAGTGTTTGGGATCTTTTTCGGTCAGAAGTTAGTTAACTTCACATGAAATCATACCGAGATATTGTGAATCATTTGTGGCTAAATTTCTCTACGTCTCGCTTCATCTATTTCTTTACAAACAGAATGATTCTTTGTGATGTTGCTGCGGCCTCAGGAGCAGGTGCCCCCATAGCTGTTCTTTTAGATTCGATGAAGAAGGGAGAAATATCTCCCCAAAGGATCGGATCCATTTTTATGACGATTCCGAACAACCTTTACGCTCCCTGTGTTATCCCTGATGTTGTGGTATGTAGCCTATCTTAACCTACAGTATGTTAACCCTATTTTAAATCACCTTTAAAAGGAACACTTTCTTTGTACGCTGATGGCTAAGCTTAATTCAAACTAAATCGTAGAAAGAAAATAAAATAATTAAGAATTCATTCTTTTTGAAAATGTCGTGCCTTCAGGGCACGTCATTTGGTATCCCAAAAATCCAGAAAATATGTAGATAAGAAACATTTGACTCTTATAAAAATTTATTAGGGAATGTTTCTGCTTTTCTTTAGGAATATGCGAAAACCGTAGACATCGAAAGGAATCCAGTTCTTGCTTCAACTGTACTCGTCAACGTTGCAAGCTTACTTGAGAGAGTTTGCCTTAACCCTAAGAAGTTCAATTATACAGTTCCAAATCCAGTATTTGGAGCAGAAGTTTGCAAATCTAGCATCATAGAAAACCTCCTTCCTTATTTGAAGCAGAAAGCCCAAGTTCGTATTTTCCGTTTGCAAAATAATATTGATTATTATTTAACTTCTAGATTTGTGAAAAAAAGGCCTTTATATAATCATTTCACATGATACTTTCTTTTCTTTCAGGACGCTAACAAGTCGTGGGAACGTGCTATTGTTCTCCAAGCCATCGCAAGTCTTGGAACTCCCCAAATTTTGCCAGTGTTGAGGCCCCACATTTACGGGCATCTCGATTCAACCCACGTGTCCGAACCGTCGCCATTTACGGTCTTTCAAAGAAACGCATGCCTGACTCAGCAAGAGAAGTTGTACGTTTCAACAACCCTTCAATTTCATGTGAACCGTGATGCATGTATATGTATTTACTCTTTAAAATGAAATCAGCATATTAAGGAAATCCAATTTGCATTCGAACAGGTATTCGACACCCTCATGGATGTTGTTGACAGTCTTGGAGAAGAACCCGAGATCCGTCAAGCCGCATTCTCCGCCCTTCTCACATGGCATCCCGATACAGCTTGGTGGCAACGAATGGCAAGAATGACATGGAGAGAACCTTCTCAGAGTATGGCAGCGTTTATTACTTTCACCATCGAGAGTCTGGCTAAGGCGACGGAACCCTACTTTCATAGACAGTATGAAATTAAGTTTTAAAAAGTCAATGACAAATTGCTCAATCAAAGTTCTTTTTTAACATAACATGAAATTTATTGAAATAAAAAAGCTTAATTGATTAGTTAAAGTAGTGTTATTTGAAAGCTATAATTCGAAATACTCTTAAAATAGTAAGAGTAAAGCAAGTGATTTTGTTTCCGTAGGTCAGAGATCGCAGCCTTCGTTCTTCCTCTTCTTAAACCTTTCTCACCATCTCAGAAGTATTCGTACAATTACATTTACTCCAGATATGATACCACTTCAAAGGTAAATCCGTTCAATATGTGAAAGTAATGGCTACAATTCATTGAAGAAAAACAGTCGGTATTTAACTTAAAGTCTGATTTCTTTACGAGGAATTAAGTTTAGTAAACGTACATTAAGTGCAATTTAATGAAATGAACAAAATTCTATTTAAATGCGATTTTTTTTTCAGATTGGAGTAAACGGTGTCATCGCTTACATTCATGCTCTTCGTAGCGTTATTCCAAGTGAAATTTACACTTCTCTTAGAGGAAACTTTGGTGGGCTTCATCTTGATCTCTTTGAAGTATGTTGGTTGTAACCTTTATTTTATTACTGTTAAACTTTTAAACAATAACATGCTATTAACGTGTTTTACAGATTATTCATAGATTTGGTTATAAAGTTCAAATAAGGAAAATTCCAGATTTTAACTTTGCATTTTCTATCTTTATAGAATGTTCATACGTATATTGTTCGCAGGTTGCAATTGCTTCTGAAGGTCTGAGCCAGAATGTGTCTGATTTCATCAGTTATTTTGAGACTCCTAGTTTTGAAGGAGGACAGTATACTCCTCCTAGTTCGAGGGATTCTTCCACCAGATACATGGAAGAGGTCATGACTCAAATGAAGGTAAGTTTCTTCCATTCTCCAACCTTTTTTATTATATGGCAGCGTTTACTATTTCTGATTTATTTTTTATAGTTTTTATTATTTGTATTTATTTTGTAAAAATTGAAATGAAACTCAAATATTTTGCCCAACGGCATATTCAGATAAAAGTGCTTTAATTAGAATACTTGCCATTAAATACAAAATCAAACATAAATACCAATATTTCGTAAATCTCTATGGATGTGATTTTTTTGCTTGAACTGTTACGTAATATGTTACGTAATGTGCTCTTATTGAATAAACAATTTTTTGCTTTGGTTCAATGCTTGAGAATTATTTTATAATTTTGTTTATAAACGTCCTCGTTCGCAGAAACACGTTGGAACTGAAAGATCTTATAAAGGCCATACAGAAGCGAACATTCACTTGAGAGCGTTCGATAATTTGCACCAGTATCTTACTATTAACTCTGATGTTATTGCCAAGATTGCGGGAGAAGGTAAAGAAACGGAAATAATAATTTTTAAAGTATTATATTTAAATAAACAGTGAAATATATTTCCATGGCTAATTTCTTTGTGTGTAAATACTCAAAATAAATTTATTCTATGGTACAGGGGGATCCACCTTCCTCGAGAAGCTTCTTCATGGACATACGATGAATATAACTAAATTCTACAACCCTATTGAGCTCGAATACTTCCTCCCGACTGAGATTGGTTTACCTCTTATTGGTTCGGTAAGTGTCATTGAAATAATTTGCATCTTTTATAAACAATTGAAATATTTTATATACAATTATAATTTAACCTCAACACCGTGAACATGCAGCAAAGCCTTTTGATTCTTTTTAGGTTGTCATGCCAACCATGAACTTGGGTGACGTTGAGGCTCAACTTCTCGTTTCAGATGTATCTAAGCCTACCATTCACAATTTATTGAAGGCCAGGAGTGTGACGCTTCTCTTGAAGACCAATTACAAGTCTGTATCAAACTGTTCATTCATTTCATCAGTTCATTACATTACATTTTGTCAGTTTTTTTATTTCATTGTTGATTTTTATCTGATATTGTACGTATTTAATAATAATTTTTAAAAGGTGAGAAATGGTATTGTTTTCATAATTTTGCGATATTTCATGATAAAAATTTGACTGTGAAAGGTATATGTCAAAACTGATTGTCAAAATGCAAGTGCCAGCTCCATGGAATCAGAAGTTCATTGAATCAGGAATTGAAAACATGCAAGAGATCAATTTACCTATCTACGGAAACCTTACATTCAACCACACTTCAGAAGTTAAAAATCTTACAATCAACATCGCACCATTTACTGAACAGAAGGTGAGTTTGGTTATTGGAATTACTTCTTTTAAAATGTGAATAATTTTTATTCTTACATTTTCGTTCTAAATGACTTATTAAATTAAAATTTAGAACGTACAAGTAACATACTTTGTATAGGTATCGTTCATTGTAGTTCTTTTCAGTTCCCCGTTGTCTACGCTCACAACATTCCATTCACTCAAATCAGAGGTGTAATTCCATCGAGAGAACAGCACAGTGACTATAAAATCATCGCTGTTCAAAAGGATAGAAGTCCAGTATTGAAGGTACTATTCAGTCACAGAGATTAAAATTGAGCAGTGCACGTTTTTTCCTTAAAAGAAAAGGTTTCTGCAAGATGATATGTACCCAAAACTAATATTATTTATTTACTTTTTCTTATTTCAGATTGAGAGAGAATATGAAAGGAAGTATACCGGTCTTTCAGTCGAACTGAATTATAAGTCTGACGCTCCTTATCCCTTCACTTCGGCATACCTCGCTGATTACATATTGTAAGTTCTTGCAATTTAGAATTTCCTGACGAATACGTGCGAGCTAATATTTGTTACATTTTGATTCGTGTAAATGAGGTAAAATTCAAGTTAATAACGACAACTACGCTGCTTAGTGAAGCAAGGAAGGGTACATGCATTGAATCGGGATAAAAGGAAAATATTTCAATAAGGCAAAATACTCTTCACAATGTAGTAAATACAAACGTGGAAATACTGAGTTTAGAATTAATGATTTGTATTGCGCGCGCGCGCGCACACACACACACACACACACACACACACACACACACACACATGGCACATATTGAATTGAAATTTATTTATTTATTTGAATGAATGTACCTCCATATTCTATATTGAAGTGTTTTATCAGTTTACATTTAAAATTAGTGAAATAAAAGCAAAGAAATGAAGATTAATGTATCGTTTATAAAATGTCAACAGGGAACCGGAAAATTTCGGGAAACTTCTTGCGTCTCCAACAGCAAAACAATGGCAATATTCCCTTAACATGAAGCCCGAATCCGCATCCAGAAATATCAGCATTGCCTTAGCTTATCGTAAGTATAAGTTTATGTGGATTAAAATAATGCAAATCGATTAATATAAGAATATAAGGAGGAGATTTTGGACCTCAATCAACCAGAAAAATACCCCGTGGGGAAGGAGATGTTTGGCAGGAGACAGGGAGTACTGGAATTCCCATTTCCGCTGCCACTGTCCTCTTTATCTAATCTTTTTCTATGTCTCATCTACCCCGTGAGCAGCCCAGCATGCTCTCAAACACACTTTTCCCTCTATTCTTCAATACACATCCATGCATTTTACACACTACACAAGCTTTTCAAAATTAAAATTTTTTTTTTTTAAAATGGCACCGTGAGCCACGGATACCTTGATTTCGGCTCTCTCTTTCTTACTGTATATAGGGGGAGCATTTTTACGGGCGCTTGCCCTTGGCTCTTCCTTCCTACATAAAAAAAACTTTGAAATGTCGTCTGCTTTGTAAAGACAAGTAAATTAATTAATATTTCAATGATTTTTTTTTCCTGTTTCAGTCACTCCTCATTCTGGAAGTGGTGGAAGCAGCAGCATTCCTGATTTCACTCCTGAAGACAGCGTCGCTCAGCGAATGGAAAAACTGAGAAGATTTTCTGAAGGTAATTTCAAATAATCAATCTCAGAACCTAAAATTATTTTATTTAAAACACTCTCAGACGCCAACTTTTAAACATGACATATTTTCAGGTTCTCAAGTCTACGGCGTGAGTGCGCAACTCTTCTTCAACGGAAGTGAATTCCGCAAATACGAAGCTCTCCTCGCTTTTACTCATAAGAGTCAAAACCAAGAAACGAAGGAATGCAAAGCTTTACTCGCTGTAATGACTGGCCCTATACCTGGATACATCGAGTCTCCCAAAGTTGTTTGCTCACAGGCACAATTTACTTCTCCAGCTATTACTGACTTCAATAGTCTTAAACAAGCTGTACAGTCTCAACTCCGAGATGCAGTACATGGTCAAATTCACCATGGAAGAAGCTGTGCGTCATCTTCAGTTGCTTCATTTGTGGTGATTAATTCTTCTCAAACTTTTCTGAACAATAATTTGGCATATTTTTCATATTTGCAAATGATTACTAATATATATATATATATATATTATATATATATGAGAATGAACTCAGAATGGTCCCCTGAGTTTTTTATGATGCTCTGTCTGTGTGTATCATATATATATATGGGGGCATTCGCCCTTGGCCCCTCCTTGTATAAAAAATATACATATATTTAATACGTAAAAAAGTAAAATGCGTAGTGCATATGAGGTTTCGTGTTAGCGTCGCAGAGCAACGTTCCGAGTCGGAGTACGGCATCTTTACTTCAGTATTCGTATTAAAATCAATGTACGGTTATAACTTATTATTGTTTCAGGGATCAATGACAGTATCCTCTGAACGACAACGGGAAATTCAGGAAGAACTTAACAAAGTTTGCACCTATGATCACGCGAACCCAGTCGTTGAATTACAAACAGCGGCTGTATACGACCAAGGACATCTGGAAGTAGAATTCTCTGAGGTGGGAATATTTTGGTTTCACTTTGGTTTCACTTACTTCTTCCTAATAACAATTACAATAATAATAATAATAATAATAATAATTCTCATTGAGGATCCAGCTGTCACGAAAAAGATATTGTTGGTATCTAGGCAAAGATCATAAAACGTATGATCACAATCATGCTCTTGAAATAAATAATTCGGAATAAGCGATTAAGATTTTCAGAAGTAAATGAATGAAATGTCAACATTCAAAAGAGGAAGGCAAAATGTAGAGAAAAAATTGTCTATACTTAATTCATGATTTAACAGGTGGACCCTTATTCAGAATTATTATTATTATTATTATTATTATTATTATTATTATTATTATTATAACTTCCCTATCTTCTTTCATTGTAGGCAAAAATACCCCAAACCCTGCAGAATCTTACATATTCGGTTCAAGACTGCATTGAAGGTTACCTTCATCCCCATGGATATTACAACCGCATGCACACAGGTTCACCGAACAAAATTATCATGGACGCAAACAGGTTAGATTTTCTTTTTTACTTCGTTTTCTTAAGAATATACAATTTAGTTTTACATTTGCGTTGCTGGATAATATGTTGTCATCCGTTTATACAATTTATTCTTGCTGCTGATTTCTGAAAAGTACTCCATATGATGAACTAAATTTTATCCTATTCAACAGGCCTCTTTCACACGAGGGTTATACCATCTCGGCGGATCTGCCTCACAAATACGCCATCATTACTGATATTCGCGTACCTTACTCGATCACTAGAATTGTTCCTTTCCTAGGTTTGAAAACATCCTTTAGCAAGTACTCAAACTTTGTAATTGCTACAGAAATGCCCGACACCTGTCAAATACAAAGCAGTAAAATTATCACATACGATGGAGTAAATTATCAGTACACTCCACTTCCCTGCTGGACCACTGCTGCTATTGATTCGACGAAGCCTGATGATTTCATAGTCCACACTCGCAAGACAACATCTGGAGCCTTCGAAGCACAAATTTTGATTCCAAATGATAATGCCATTGTTGAGTTCTCTCGAAGCAAGGCAGTCGTAAGTACTAAGTAAACATTAATAGTATTGCATAATTTATTAATATGTATTTCCTTACATTTAATATTTCGTACATTTGTTTCGTTTATTTTAAACAGATTAATGGAACTCCTATGCCTCCAAGCGAATCCAACCATGTTGTGAAAAATAAGGCCGGCCAAGTCATAATGGAAGTTATCAAGCATTCTGGCTATTATGAAGTAGTTGTCACTGGAAAATTATCCGTAGTAGTCAAGGACGAAATCCAAATTGTTCCCCAATCTACAATGAAGGGAGTCCTAAGAGGAGTGTGTGGAGATTTTGATGGAGAAACCACTTACGATAAAACCGGCCCCAAGAATTGTCTTTACAACAACACTGATCTTTTCGAATATGCATGGACTATTCCTGAAGGAGACGGATGTAATAAGGGAGAGGTTAGCAGTATGCAGCAACAAGTTCAACATTTCCAGGAACATTGCCCAAAGCGTCCATCTCGCGGAACTAGTCATTTCGATGTCAGATCCGTCTATGGTATGAAATTAATAACATTTTAGTATTTGATTTGATTCCATTACATTTCTCCATGTGGTCTACAATTATTTTTACTTCAAGTTCAATGTTGCATAGCATATAATGAAGCTTCTAAATTTTTTTCCAGAATCAAAATTGGTTAACTGTTATCAACATGTTTATCCTGTTCGCAAATCTGGGCCTGCATGGTGCGTTACTGAAGAGCCTGTTCAGATTTGTGCAGAAGGCTGTACTATGCACGGCAAAACAATAGTGAAGGTATAGTTTTTGTGAAATTTTGAAATAGTTACAATTATCATGGTTAGTTGTTCTAGTGCAGGGGTGGGGAAACCCTCGCCCGCGGGCGAAATTTCGCCCACGAGCTAATTTCAATTCGCCCGCTTAGGTATTTATTATTTACTAAAAATTATTTATTTACAGCCCAGCAAATAGCTTTTTAAAATACATCTTATATACTGTATATAAGCTTAAAATTTGCCAGACGCCCGCGGAGGTGTTTATGTTATCGATTTTCGCCCTTGGTACTGAAAAGTTTCCCCACCCCTGTTCTAGTGCAATATTTACTCGATATTATTTATTCGTATTTCTCTTCTACAATACACTTAAAACAATGCGTAAAACAATGACCATGCTATAAGTAGTCATTGCATCACATAGCTAATCACGTTCTATTTCTTGTATACTGGCCAACAGAAACTTGCCAAGTGCTGGGTCGACCGCAACGTTCCAGCAGAGGTGAAACAGGCCGAATCGAAAGGTTACCTCACTCATCCATCGACAGAACCAGCTAAATTCAGAGATCAAATTCCAGTTGTTTCTGCCACCGATTGCAGATCAAAATAAACGTTTTATTAGTAAAATTTTATAACGAGAACATATTTTATTATCTTAAACATAATCGAACTTGTTTTCATATCTTCTCTTTGGATTTAGTCATTTCGAATAAATTTTATGTGATGCATTTTATGTTTTATACATCCTTACTTTTTTAATATTCCCAATTTTTTATATTATATACAATAACTTTCACACCCACGCAGCTACACATATAGTTAATAATAATAATAATAATAATTCTAAAAAACGAGACAAAAATAAGGAAATTATTTCGAATACTTTCGAGAGTATTATAAACGAGTGGAGCGACCCGTCGTTGCCCGGGTGGAAGTTGAACGCTTTTGGCATGTTTCAAGATATTAAATTTTAGTTTATTCTTTTGAATAAGCCTGATGATGGGTCAGGTAACCCGAAACGTTGTCGATTGGACTTAAATTAAACATACTTTTAGTATTCTACGTCTTTACCTTTATCTTGTATATATATATATATATATATATATATATATATATATATATATATATATATGCTGTATATACTGTATTACTGTGTGCATATATATATATATATATATATGCATTGCGTGAAAAGCACGCGCTAGAGCTCTGCCCATTTTATGACGTGTCTATGATGTCACTATCTTTCAACCAATCCGGAAGACAGACGGCAAAAACGGTTCCAGAGGCCTCAGATGACCTCAGAGACCGACGTCACATAGCCTATGTTCTTCCCCGGCCTCAGTTACCCCTATCTCCTAAGTTCCATCCAAACCTGGCCAGTGGTTTGGCCGGCCGTAAATAACAAAGTTCGCAGTTTGCAGTTCACAGTTCGCAGTTCGATCGTTACAAATATAGATACAGATGACATGAGTGAAAATTAAGTATTTATTTCTAGAAAACAATATATATATATATATATATATATATATATATATATATATATATATATATATAATAATAATAAATTAATGTTTAAATACTATGAATACATAATAAAAAAAAAAAATATATATATATATATATATATAACGTAAAGAACGACGCTTGTATAGGAGATATTCCGCGCAAGACGAGAGAGAGAGAACGAAACAAATGAAAAAATGAGGTAACCACCCGGGAATCGAACCCGGGATCTTCCGATTGCCGGTCAGATGCGATAACCATTACACCATGGGCCTCACTCTTCCAAATGCCGTAATTCTTCTACATACTCGCAGAAACCAATGCCCCAAGGGGGCATGTTACGGCATGCGGGAGGTGCCCCCTTGGGGCATTGGTTTCTGCGAGTATGTAGAAGAATTACGGCATTTGGAAGAGTGAGGCCCATGGTGTAATGGTTATCGCATCTGACCGGGTATCGGAAGATCCCGGGTGGTTACCTCATTTTTTCATTTGTTTCGTTCTCTCTCTCTCGTCTTGCGCGGAATATCTCCTATACAAGCGTCGTTCTTTACGTTAATTATACTGCGTGTTTGCAGTTATATATATATATATATATAGGTACACGGTGAACCAAAAGTAGGTGGACAGTAGGTTGAATAGGGTTTGTGTTATATTATATTATAACTATGGTGGTGTATCTCGAAATTCTAATGAATGAAGTTGTTCCACACTTACAACAACAGCCTAATTCACATGACCTCTATTTCCAACAAGATGGGGCCCCTCCACATTATTCAAGAGCAGTCCGTGAGTATCTTGATGAAACATTTCCCGAGAAATGGATCGGCCGAAGAGGTCCAATTGAATGGCCTGCACGTTCACCTGACTTTACCCCAATGGATTTTTTCTTTTGGGGAGTACTCAAGGACAAAGTTTATAGTCGAAACGAGCATCAGAGATGCATTTCAAGAAATTAATGCACAAAGAAACTTGTGCAAAAATGTTTGTCGAAGTGTGAAAGGTAGACTTCAAAGCTGTGTAAATTGTGATGGACAGCAATTTGAGCACCTACGTTGATAAAATTTTCAGTGCTTTTGTATTGTATTGGTATAAGTTAATTTTTTTTTTATTATTTTGTATTATAGTATACAAAAAAATTAAATATAATTGTATATGTATTCTCAAAATAAACGTTATCATTTACTGTCCACCTACTTTTGGTTCACCCGGTATATATATATATATATATATGGGATGAATTTCTTAATTAAACAAGTAAAATACATATATGATACAAACTCACAAGGAAAAATGAAAAGGGATTCCAAAGCCTTTCGTGTATTCAGCAGTACACTTCGATAGGGAATGAAAGAAAAAGGCAAGAAACCGAAAATATATATCTCTGTAGAGCATAAACAAATAATTAGGAGGGATAAGCAAGATACTAACAAGTACTGATTAAAGAAAATATATACTTTAACAAGATGTGGTCCATTTTATACGTTATCGAACTGTTACTGAAAAACTTTTGAGTCAATTTCCTCGTTGTTCTATGAACGTACTAAAATTATTATAATCCGTGGCATTTGCTCTAAGTTTACAGAAAAATGTCACAAAATCATTAGTCGACTGGCTACTTTTACTCATGCAAAAACTATCCATAATTCTTTTTCGCGTTGAACTAATCAGCCTAATTCAACTTGAAACTCGTCACGTGAACAAGATCACAGTTCGATGAAGAAAGTCATTCACCTATTCAACAATTCCTGTCAAGTGCATTTGACTATTAATTAAAATTTACTAGTATATCATCTCACGACCTTACTTTTTAATAAAAAAAAAGTGACTCTTCACACATTTTACACGAGTAATTTGAATATTAGTATCAATACAATAATAGTGCATTGACTAGTAACTAAGATTTATTGATATACAGTATTGTCTGACCACCTTATTGTTCAGGAAATGCAATGCATCCGACTACAAAATTAATCTGACCCTGTGTATATACGAAGGAGGGCTGAAAAGTAATGCCTCCACTCAAATAAATTTTAAACGGATTGAAGGATTTTATCGAAACAAAAGCAGATATGTACCTTAGAGTTTATTCTTCAAAACGATACATTTACTTTTCTATAAAATCACCCTCTACCTCGATACATTTACGCCAGCGATATGTGAGTTTTTAAAATCCATCCCGGTAAAACTCGGAGCTTTGACTACGAAACCAAAATTTCACAGCGGCCTTAACTTCGTCAGACTCGTTGCGATTTCCACGGAGATCTTCTTTAAGTTTAGAAAAGAGGTGAAAATCGCATGGTTTAGAGGCAGGGCCACCAGCTTGACCTTCGTGTGAAGAAAGACCGACGCACGGAACACAAACAAGGTTAACAAGGTTAAATCGGGGCTATATGGTGGATGCGGCTGCGGCAAGACAGTGAATTGCAGATCTTCAATTGCTTCTAGCGTTTGAACATTGGTGTGAGGCCGTGCGTTGTCATGGTGAACAATGCCTACGTTTTTGTGGGTGCGAACCCTCCTGATCAGTTTTTTCAACTTCTTCAGAGTTTCAGTATAACGTGCGGAGTTAATTGCTGTCCTCTTTCCGTAAAGTTTTCGAGAACACCATTGATATCCCAAACACAGTCATCATCACTTTTCCAGCTGATTTTTTAACTTTGAATTTTTTTGGTTGCGGTGAATTTTTGTGCCGATATTCCATGCATTGCGTTTATTTTCAGGCTCATAATGGTGGACCCACGTCTCGTCTCCTGTCACAATGCTGTCCAGAAATTCATCTCCTTCATTTTCGAAACGCTGCAGATTTTCTTGGCAAATGCATAGTCTCTCGGCAGTGAGTGTACGAGGCACCCATCTGGCGCTGACCTTTCGGTAATGAAGTAGCATCCCCGCAAAAATGTAGAGTGCAAATCAACTGACTGCAACATGATCAATAATGTTCAAAGGGGGAAGAGGGGATTAGGCCCTCCAAAGGGGGAGGGGAGGTTAGATCCTCCAAGGGGGGAGTGGGTAACTTAACTTAACAAGGGTAATAAAACACATGAAGAAAAGGGAGGAGGAGGAGAGAGAAGAGATGTCCTCGCTGGCATCTCTAGGCGCATAATGGAGTCATGACCAGCCATCCTGGGCAGCTTTAGCACCACAGCCAGTTGGCTTAGAACCATGCCATGACACAGCCAATCGTCAACAGTCAGTTTCTTTAGAGGGACACACACACACACATACACAATCTCAACAAACTTTCCTGGGCGGCTTTAGAATCATATATAGGCTAACTGGAGCGGCACCACCACTCACAACAAATTCTTAAGGTAAAATGTAGCCATCCTAGTGGGCTTCCGAGGCCCCACCAGTCGAAACAGCCAGTCGCCTAGACACAAACACACACATACAATTTCGTTTATATATATATATATATATATATATATATATATATATATATACCAATTCATTAATATTTGTTTGCATGGGAAATAAAACACAACTATATTGTTCTGTTTATTTAATATATATCGAAATACAAAATATGTATCATATATGAGGGGTCCCGCGTCTTAAGGTACCTAAGCGCCAAAATTAAAATTCGCCAGAAATCGCCTGCAAAGTTCAGCAATATTCTGGCAATAGTATCTCTGTTATTAATTGAGCTAGAACGTTCATTTTTGGCTAAATTAGAGTTCTAATTATGCTAATGAAGATGCTGATGAGATTTTGGAATAGATTTTCATATTTTATATTTTATATATTTTTTAAATTTTTTATTTTCTTATTATGCCGAACTTTGGGTGAACTTTTGGCTGGCGATAGAGGTAAAAAAAGTAGTTCGCTTCATAATGTTTTCAACCATACTTTTAGTGTCGTAAGGTCATTATAACCCAAACCACGCGATAGAGGAAGGGTGAAAATAGTGATATCCATCAAAAACACGTTTTCGCCTGTGGTGGCGCTTAGGTACCTTAAGACGCGCGACCCCTCATATAAGTGGATAAGTGGATTGATTTAACACTTATATTTACATCAATCATAACACGAACAGTAGAGAAGAATTGCATTAGACGCAAAAACAGGAATAATTGGAGTTATTTAACACAACACACACACACACACATACATATATATATATATATATATATATATATATATGATGCAAACCCACGTGTCTAATTATGAATTTATCCCATATATATATATATATATATATATATATATATATATATATATATATTATATATATATATATATATATAAGGTTAACTCAAAGTACTTCTATAATTTTGCAAAAAGAAAGTCGAAAAACCATGCGACTGTCGGACCTTTGAAAAACGAGAACAGTCCTTTATCTGATGATCTAACAGAAGTATTTGAAATATTAAGAGCTCAGTACGAATCATCTTTCAGTATCCCCAAAACTGACAAACTGATATGCGATAGAAACACGTTCTTTGAAGAAGAACTACAAGAAGATTTAGGGGTTGTAATGACTAATGATGCGAAATTTGAAACACAAAATAAAATAGCAGTAAACAGAGCAAAGAGAATAACGGGGCAGATATTGAGAACCTTTAAACGAATGGATAGGAATGTAATGATTCCTCTACTGAAAACACTGATCATACCCAAATTGGAAAACTGCTCGGTCCTAACATGCCCATATAAAAAAGAAGACATTAGACAGCTAGAAGGGAATCAGAGAAGCTTCACAGCCAAGATCAAGGAGTGCAAAGAACTAAATTACTGGGAAAGGTTACGCGAACTAAACCTATATTCACTGGAAAGGAGAAGAGAGATATACACTATTATTTACACTTTGAAAATAATGGAGAAACTAGTCCCTAATCTTACTCTGAACCCTGTAACTGTAACCCTAGTACAGAAGCATTCTATATACAACAAATACACAACACATGTTTAATATATATATATATATATATATATATATATATATATTATATACGCATAAAAAATGGAAATACATGCTTTAATATCAGTTTCAACCACGCTTAAATAAAATACTAAACTCACACATAATCGAGTCCACAGTTACATCCTCATTGCTTTGCACGACAAAATAAATGCGATTTAACATTAATTCACCACTCAAAGTATGCGGGTGTCTGTATTCAATATAAAGGGCTTTCAGTTCGTTTAACACTATTTTTGTACCCACTTTACAATTGAGAGTAAAAATGCCACGCTCTTTAAATGCGGATAGAATACATTCAAAAGCACGCACAGCGATGGCATCGGTTTCTACATCATCATTAAATTTAAGTTTATAAACACTTCTTTCCAAACGGGGATTTATTCTTACCGCGCCGAGCTTTTCAACTGTAAAATCTTCACAACTCATATCGGCAATTGAAGTATGTTTCTAAATCGTGCCGACAACTTCAGTGTGAAAAGTGAAGGTGAGTTCAGCCTTGTACCGTTCTAGTCCTTTGTACCAAAGTTCATGATATTTCTAGGAGTTTGTACCTTCTAAATATGCATCCAGTTCCAAACCATTCTCATCTTGTTCGTCCTACACTTGGTAAAATCATCGAGCAGGGTGGTGTACGCGTATTCAAGCACCGTGTCAAAATAACGCATATCAGCAACACGTGCGTCTAATATAGGTTTTAGTTTGCGGAAACCGACGACTTCAAACATTCTGTCGAGAATGAAACGGTTTCACGTAGAAATAAGGGCGTTATTGTCAGCAGCATTCTTCCACATCAGCCGTATATCAACGCATGGTTGGTTTGTATCACGATTTATGTACAACGTACAAAGAATGGCGTATGAGGGTGCATCACTAATATGTTCTCTTTTTGTGCCTACACCTCCAGGTATTTTATAACTGTCCTCACCCCACTTCCCAACCAGCACGAAGATTCTGTTCATCTCCTCAACACTAAAATAAATAACATTCCGTTTAAGAGAGTTTGATTGTCTACATTTCGTTTCAAGTACATAATTAATAGCACCGGTATTACGCCTGAATGCACGCACAGACTTCAACACGGACACGTCATATACTGCACTGAGGATACTACTCAACGGAAGCTCCATCTTTTATTAGTTTTCTCTTGATTCTGTGAGGAGAGCATGTACAGTCGGGTCAAGCTCTGAGGTGACTATGAGCCGCCGGTGCGCTGTTTTACTCAGCGGGAGGTGTAGGGGTGGAATGAGTCACACGGGCTGCGTCATGAAAGCTGCCACGCGTTAGTAATATAGAGTCGCGTACGGGGTTGTTCCAACATGAAAGAATCGAGGTGCCCTGGTGAATCATCCGAATATTTAAACCTGTATCCCATTATACCGGGTTGGTGTTTAGAGAATTTTTCCATCTGCGATACATCAAGTAATATCGGCTTTAATGTTTTATCACACACACTTCCTGGAATGCGCACCATACATCTTCGTTCAGGGTAACTGTATTCCCCATTATACTTTCTCGAACTATGCACATTTATTAACACTCTGGCGATCTATATGAGAGAAACATGTGTCCATACTTGTCCTTTTTGTTGGACAAACGATACTCGCTGCGAACCTCATGATGATATACATGAATGTAGTGGTAGAAATATTTTAAACTGTTCATAATCACAAGATTTACATTCTCCATCGCAGTCTACGCGTACGCGGTATGATGTACCATGGCATAATACCTCTTGTCATACCAATCATCAACAAGGTTTACAACCCAGATCCGCTGTTTCTCTTCTGCATGTGTTGATTCTTTCACTTTACGGTGTAGGTGTTCTTTAACACAGTTTAAATTGTTTAATCCTACAACATATTCCATTACATCGTTTGAGCCACGAAAGCCCGCAATACTCTCACCGGAATATCCATAGAGTATTTGGACGTCTTGCTCCTCATGCTTCGTACGATTTAATGTGGCCTTAAAGGTTTCAAAGGAGGGATGACTAGGAATTCTTTGAGTGTTCGCCACATCTGTAGACTTTATCGAGTACCACTTCAGGAATGTAGAGCATGCAGTATCAGAGGTAACCATCACTATTTTTCGTCTGCGCGAGAATTCTTCAACAGGTAAATAATACGGCTGAGAACCAGGGGTTGCTGAGTTCGACTGAACGCGCAGGGCGGAGATATGTCCTACCAACTGGATTAGTAGCAGGAGTCACGTGACTCTTTTGATTGGACTGCACCATACAGTGGGCGGTGCTTAGATGTTTCCTGTACACACACACACACACACACACAAAGGAGAAAATGAAACGCTGAGACATAATTTATTTTAAATACTCGTAATAAATAGAAAAATAAACAAACTGTAAAATATCGTCAATAAGTAAATAGACTTTAATACAGGCTCTCTCTCTCTCTCTCTCTCTCTCTCTCTCTTGATTGATTGATTGATTGATTGAAGGGTTTGTTCTTGGGGAACCGTAGCTTAGCAAGGAGTAAGAGGACAAAGAGATGGTACGTGTTTATTTACAAACGTTTCGGAAATTTGAATTTCCATCATCAGTGCTAAAATTATAAAGTCAAATATATATATTACGATTTATTATGAAGGACGGTGCCTTTACCTTTGTCAGGGCGTGAGATTATGATGGAGTCGTCTTTAGATAGTTCTTTAAGGCAGGAGAGGTCTTTTCCATTGATTAGGGGGTAAAAACTTTGTGAGGTTTAAAATTATAAACGTATTTATTTCCGATGTGGGTAATTGAAGACTTTAAGAATGGAAGTTTTGTTTCATCAACTATTGAGAATTTTTTTAAACCAGGGATGGGAAACTGAATCGAATTGGAATCGATAAACTGATAAAACCGATATTATTTTATGAACTGAAATCGAAGAAAAACTCGAACTGAAAAAATTCTGACAACTAAAATCGAAATTCGAGCTGAAATTGAAAAACAATCAAAAACTGAAATCTGAATTCGAATAGATTAAAAATAACAGTTTTGCGTTTCAGTTTTGAGGAGCATTTGGATTGCAAAAGAATATAAATAACGTGAATTATTTTCCTTTTATTGCGACTTAACATTTGCATGGATTTAAAATATCCATTTATCCTTTAATTCGATGTAGAAAATAACGCAGCTGAAATTATTATTTATATATTTTATACATGTCGTAGAGCGATGTAGAATACAGTAAATAATTTCATATATAGATTAACGAGTAGAAACAGAGTCACTAAGAAATATGAAAGAACAAACATGCCATTTGTCCAGAGTAAGTGTCGCGATGGTTTTATCACATAAACATGGTACGCCATTTTACACAGTAATACTCATTAATGAATAATTTATTTGTTTTAGTCAGAATCAACAAATTACTTTAATACGTACAAAAAAAACCCGTCAAAGTTGTGAATTCAGTCGAAAATTTTTAGGAGAAATGCGCGAATTATTACATCAAACTTAATATTTTTTTATGCGAGAAAGAGGGGCCAAAGGCGAACGCCCGCAACAATATCGCCCCATAGATGAAGGAGAATAGAGTCGAAATCAAGGTCCAGAATTCTCGAGATGCCTGGACATTGTGCGTTTAAAAGATTGGAGGTCATAGACAGGAAAAGATGGATTGAGGAAGGTTGTTTCAGAGTTGACCGGTTGAGTAGATGAAAGATTGAGAATACCGATTAACCTTTGCGTTCGAGAGTTGGATAATAAAAGGCTGAGAATGTGTCAAAGGTCTGGTTTTTGCATGTTCTCCTTAAAGGAGGAGGCATGCAGTTAAAGTTCAGAAGAGTAGTGTCCGTTATAATAGCTTTAGTACGAGTAAGGAGAGAGCGAGGCAACATTGCGGCGAAGAGAGAAGGATCGAGGACTATCAGTAAGAGGTGGGAAATTGATGAGACGTAAAGTCTTGGAGTCCACCCCATCAAGTAGAGCTGTATGGGTTGAGCCACCCCACGAATGAGAAGCGTACTTCATACAGAGGCGTAGAAGACTACTGTACAGAGACAGCAAGTGAGTGGGGATGTACAAACTGCGGAACCAGTACAGTGCCGCAGTTTGTTTATTAGAAGCTGTTTTAGAAAAAGAGTATATGTCATCTTTCCAGGAAAGGTCACGAGAAAAGGAAACACCAAGAATGTTAAGAGAAGAGGAAGATGAGTTGTGAATTGTTGGAGATAAGGTGATAGTCGTGTGGAAGATTGTGAAGAGTAGGGAGATGAAGGAACTGGGTTTTTGAGGCATTGAAAACGACCCGGTTTTGTCTGTCCCAATCAGAGACAGTAGAAAGATCAAAGGCCAGGTGTACCATAGGCTTCTATCGTGAAGTGTGAAGTAACTGTTGAGAGGGACGATGAAGAGTGGAATCATCGGCATAGAAGTGGATAGTACAAGAAACGTGACTGAAAAGATCATTAATAAATAAAAGAGAATGGGCGACAGGACAGAGCCCTGAGCAATACCACTATTAATAGCTTTAGGAGAAGAATAGTGTCTATCTATAATCACGGCTATAGATCGACCGGAAAGGAAAGCAGAGATAAAGGGACAGAGAGAAGGACAAAAACCTAACGATGACAGTTTGGAAATTAAGGATTTGTGCCAGACTCTATCAAAAGGTTTTGACAAGTCTAGCGCAAAAGCAAATGTTTCTCTGGGATTCCGAAAGGAGGATGATCAAGAGTCAGAGAAATATGCAAGAAGATCACCAGAGTGTCCCTGAGTGTCCTTTGCAGAACCCATACTGAAGAACTGAAAGAAGGTTGTGAGTAGAGAGGTTATTAGGAATCTTCTTATTGAGGAGAGATTCAAAATTGGGAAGATTCAAATTGCCAAACCCAAGGTTGCCAAATTATCTTACTTTAACACATTAATTGTTATTTGCTTACATTTGTACTATATATTTGTTATAATAGAAAGGTAACTAAAATATATGTACATTTTATACATATTATATATATATATATATATATATATATATAGGGTCAGATTAATTTTGTGAAATACGTAAGGGTAGTCAGATGCATTGTATTTCCTGAATAATAAGGTGGTCAGATAATATATCAATAAATCTTAGTTACTAGTCAATGCACTATTATTGTATTGATACCAATATTCAGATTACTCGTGTGAAATATGTGGAGTCACTTTTTTATTAAAAAGTAAGGTAGTGAGATGATATACTAGTAAATTTTAGTTAATAGTCAAATGCACTAGGCAAGTGTTGTTGAATAGGTGAATGACTTTCTTCATCGATCTGTGATCTTGTTCACGTGACAAGTTTCAAATTGAATTAGGCTGATTAGTTCAACGCGAAAAAGAATTATGGATAGTTTTTGCATGAGTAAAAGTAGCCAGTCGACTGATGATTTTGCGACATTTTTCTGTAAACTTAGAGCAAATGCTACGGATTATAATAATTTAAGTACGTTCATAGAACAACGAGGAAATTGACTCAAAAGTTTTTCAGTAACAGTTCGATAACGTATAAAATGGACCACATCTTGTTAAAATATATTTTTTCTTTAATCAGTACTTGTTAGTATCTTGATTATCCCTCCTAATTATTTTGTTTATGCTCTACAGAGATATATATTTTCGGTTTCTTGCCTTTTTCCTTCATTCTGTGTCGAAGTGTACTGCTGAATACACGAAAGGCTTTGGAATTGATTTTCATTTTTCCTTGTGAGTTTGTATAATTTATATATTTCACTTGTTTAATTAAGAAATTCATCCCATATATATACTGTGTGTATATATATATATAGTCTCATATAACGTAAGGTCAGTGAGGAATTCAACTGTAGATGTTCATCAAATCTGTGACAGTGCAGATTTGTTACTCCTTCAGGAGCACTGGCTACCTAAGCAAGAGCTAAAATTCCTCTATACCATCCATGATGACTTTATGTACCATGCGTCATCAGCAGTAGACTTGTCAGATGAATTAATGTACGGTAGGCCTTTTGGTGGTGTTGCTTTCTTAATAAGGAAAAATTTGTCAAAACACAAAATTTTTAACAAGCGATACTGTAAGGTTGTTAGGCATTGAATTACAAGTGAACAATGATTGCATATTAATTGTAAACTGCTATTTACCATACAACAACGGCAGTAATCTAGATGAATACATTGATTTGCTGTACAAAATTAAGTCATTATCAGATAACCCCAAATATTCTCACTGTATAATAATGGGGGACTTTAACGCGCATGTGAACTCGGAATTCTCTGTAGAATTGGGTAACATGTGGAGTCGGCCAAATTAAGTATAAAGCCAGGTACACACATGCCAGTCAACTCGGCCGAGCCACAGCATGCCAGTACTCGTACGAGTGAATTTGTGTGCTTCAAATGTGATTCAAATTTATTATTCCCAAAACAACTACAATGAATGGTAAAAAAAACAAAATTTATTGTATAATGGGCATATAGGCCTACCACATCTTTGGTTCGTTGTTGACGTCCTGCAATTAAATAAAAAGATCAATTAACAAATAAAATAGCATAACGTTGTATAACATTACATACCGTATAGAATACCTCTCTCTCTCTCTCTCACCACTTTATGTGAATCACATAAAACGGGGATCTAAAACCCATAAGAAATAATGAGACTAAGGTTTAATTGGGACCTTAACACAATAAATGTTTCCACTCGTCCACTGACTCGCATAAAAAGTTGAACACTGTCCGAGTAGACTTGCCTTGCCAGTGGACTAGCGCCAGTACTCGCCAAATATGTTCACACATGCCAGTATCGGGCGAGTACTCGGCCGAGTTCCCCACTCGGCCGAGCTGACTGGCATGTGTATACCCGGCTTAAGTGATGTAGATGTATTAGGGGTAACCAGTGGTAATTTTACATACGTTAGTGATATGAGTGGTACCACCAGGTGGATTGATCATTGTCTCACTAGTAATAATCTAAACTCTAAAGGATCGAATTGTTAGAGTTCATATTCTGCATGATTTCCTTCTTTCTGATCATAGACCATTAGAAATATTAATTAACTTTACCAATTTATGCGCAACACGATTTAGCAAAAACTCAATAGGCAAGAATAATCGCGTCGATTGGTTTAATGTTAATATGCAACAGAGAATAGAATACAAAGAGAAAACGGGTCACCTCTTTAATAAATAATTTAGAAATTTTGCATCTTGCCTGTAATAATCCTTGCTCAAATGATTCTCACTGTAAACTCATAGATAGGTATTATATGTAGTAAGATAGTATCCCTGTTAAGAGAAGCAGGAAGCCCCCTAATTAAATCTTACAACTATCATACTAAGATTATTCCTGGATGGAATGATTTTATTGCCCCCCTGAAGAGGGAATCGAAAGACGCCTATGATTTGTGGTGCTTTCATGGTAGACCCAGATTAGGACCAGTATACATGAATATGTGTAGAAGTAGGGGTCAGTATAAGGCGGCCATAAGGCGATGTAAAGAGGAAGAAGAGTCTATTCGAGCATCAAAAGCCTATGAAGCTCGCATAAATAACGATAATAACAAATTTTGGAAATTTGTTAAGAATCAAACGGGTGTCAAAAATGTCCTCCCTCCGACAATCGATGGGGCGTCGTGGGGAGGATGAAATTTCAAAGCTGTGGAAAAAACCACTACTCTAACATTCTTAACAGTGTGAGTAGGGATAATCTTAAGATAGATTGCAGCAAAACGACTGTGGGAGGTTAATTAAAGAGTTAAAGCGTTAATGTTCTGCCTCAGGGGTAGATGACTTATCGAATGAGCACTTAAAATATGCCAATGACTTAGTATGTCTGCATATATCATTGCTCCTATCAGCCATGCTTGCTCACAGCTATATTCCTGCAGAGTTCATGAGGGTAAATAGCTTGCCCCTGTCAAAAATAAGTACGGAGACATTCTGTCCAGCAATAATTACAGGCCTATTGCTGTCTCTTCCTGCTTCTCGAAACTACTAGAAAACTCATGTTACTCCGATTAAATGATTTCCTATGGGCATCTAATCAGTTTGGTTTTAAAAGGTCCCACTCAAGGGACCTGTGTATCTATGTACTTAAAGAAACAATATCTAAATACATCGACAGTAATTCAACTATTTATAGCTGTTTCCTAGATATAAGTAAGGCATATGATAGGGTGAACCACAATATTTTATTTAAAAAACTAGAAGACAGGAAGGTTCCCATGTACATATTAAATTTATTGAAATTTTGGTATTCCCACCAATCTTTTACCGTTAGGTGGGGCAGTGTACTATCCGAGTGTTTTGGCTCCTCTTGCGGGGTGAGACAAGGCTCCTTGCTCTCCCCTATGTTGTTTAAGGTGTATATTGACGGATTAATTGCTTCACTTAATGAGGCAACAGTGGGATGTTGTATAGATAACACAAGGATAAATAACTTACAGTAGTTTATGCCGATGATATGGTGTTAATAAGTCCCTCTGTTAAAGGTCTGGATCGGCTATTAAAAGTCTGCGAAGTGTATTCGCAGGAACATGATATTCTTTTTAATATTACAAAAACTAAGGTTATGCAATTTCATCCTAAAAGCTGTAAGCAGCCAGTTGATATTAGGTTTAAAATGAAAGGTTAAGTAATTGAGGAAGTACATGCGTTTAAGTATTTGGGTCAAACTATTACCAGCTCCTTGAGTGATGACTCGGATATAAGAAAACAATCTCGAAGCCCTTGTGCTAAAGCGAATATGACTATAAGGAACTTTCGGTTCTGTACAAGTGAAGCTAAAGACACTCTCTTTCGTACTTTCTGCAGTAATATATACGGACAGCAACTCTGGGTGAATTATATAAAAGGTTCTGGCAGAACCATAAATTTGCCGTACAACAGGTCTTTTAGACTCCTACATAAATTACCCCCGAAATGCTCAGCTTCGCAAATGTTTGCTACCCGCAATGTCCCGAGCTTCCCGGAGGTATCAAGACGTGCTCAATACAGTCTAATGCAAAGAATTAAAAAAATCAACCAACCCGATTATCGAAGCTATCTATGAGTCTTGCCGTTTGTCCTCTAGCTATAGAATTCTTGGTACGAAAACGTCTGTCTGTAACTCCACTTAAATTTGACATTACTGTATTATTTCTAATCAGTTATATATATTTCTACCATTAGTATGTGAACTGTCATTGTATTAATAATATTTGTCATATGGACTATAGTCTGCCAATAAACCTTTCATTTTCACTTTCATATATATATCAGGGCCGTAGCCAGAAAATTTTTTCGGAGGGGGTTATATGAACCTATATATACCTAGGACGTCCTAGGTATATATATATATATTTTTTTTTTTCAACAAAGATATGTAAATTGTTTACATTATCTTACAAGATGATATTTAATTTTCTCTTCCTTTTTGACATTTCTTGAAGAACATCCTCCTGTTGTATTTCTAATTGGCGGTGAATGCTCATTAAGGCCAAACCATTCAGTAGGGTGGATCGATTTTACATTTTTTTTTATTTCCATATTCTAATAGAGACAAAAACTTGCGCATGCATGAGAAAATAGCCTCTGCAAACTCTTAGCTTAATAGGTAATCATCTTCTGCCCCCGGCAGAGAGATGAAAATCATATTTTAGTAGTCAAAAACGTATTTTTCTTATAATTTTTAAAATATTTCAATATGCATCAAAATTATTCCTAATAACTATAAAGTCGATGAAAAAGACCTCATATGATCGTTTTTCCAAGCGCGTTGTCCTACGTTAATATCTTTTGCCCCCGGCAACAACGTCAAATGTTGAAAAAATAGGTAATTTATATACATATTTTCAGATCATATAGTTTTAGTTCAAGAACCAGAATCCCAGTACATGGGGCATTTCACTCCTGCATCAGGTTCTGCCACTGCAATAACATCAGGTATCATCAACTTTCTAGAGACTAACAATATTAGCACGGACGACATTGTGGCTATCGGCTGTGATGGTACCGCAGTGAACACGGGTCGAAAGGGTGGAGCCATTCGTATGATTGAAATGAAACTACAAAGGCCAGTTCAGTGGATCATATGCCTATTACACGGTAATGAATTATCACTGCGACACCTCATTCAAGACTTTGACGGCAAAACAACTGGGCCAATGGGCTTTACTGGACCAGTTGGAAAACAACTGAACGACTGCGAAAAACTTCCAATTACAGAATTCGATGCCATTCCATCTCCCGACATTGACATAGATGATGCCGAGTTGAGCACTGACCAAAAATATTTGTTAGGCATCTACAGAGCAGTGTCGAGCGGTAGCTGCTCTTCAGCTCTCGCGGCTCGAAATCCAGGTAAGAAGGCGCATTCCAGGTGGCTGACAACAGCAAATAGATTTCTGCGCCTCTATGTTTCAACCAGTGAACCCTCCAGCACCTTCAACGAAATTGTGCGATTCATTATGACAGTTTACGCACCAATTTGGTTTAAGATAAAGAAAAACTCCAGTTTCACTGAGGGCGCAAAACATTTTTTCGAAATGATGCGTCTCTCTCAGACCATGCCTCAAAGATCTAAGACAATCGCCAACAAAGTCCTCCGTAGAAATTCTTTCTTTGCTCACCCAGAAAATATTTTGATCTCCATGCTACATGCCGATGAGCAACACATAAGAGAATTGGGATGGAGAAGAATATTAAAAGCACGATCAAAACAATCACCAGCGGGGGAAATTCGAGCCTTCGCCATGCCTGAGCTGCTCTACGATAGTCAAAACTATTACGAAATGATCAACTGGCAAACGGCTGAGGTGACCGAACCCCCCGTTACAAAAACAATACCTGATACCCGAATAAAAGAGTTTGTTGAGACGGGAGACCAGCCTGATGGACTGATCCCACTATTCCCTTGTCATATTCAAGCGGTCGAGAGACTCATGAAATTAGTAACCGAAGCCTCTGCCAGTGTAAGTGGAATAGAAGAGAGGGACGGATTCATCCGCTCCCGTCTTCACTCCCGAACAAAAATTCCACGATTTGATTCTAAGAAAGATTACCGTATGTAAATCGACATGCAGCCAAAGGAAGGGTGGTTGGGGCTGGATAGGGTGGAACTCGACGTACAGCCACCTCCTAATTTTATAAAATTAGCAAGCGAGGAGCTGTACTTAGTACTTATCGTACTTATAACATCGCATTAACGTAATTATAATCCACATTTAGACTCTTCTCGGGGACAGAAGATATTACTCTAGAGTCATAAAATTTTGCGTGTGTTATTTCATGCCTAAGCAACGATATAAATGCTATGGGAAATATATAAATGCATTATTTAAGACAAAGAGCCGATCTGAAAATATGTATATAAATTACCTATTTTTTCAACATTTGACGTTGTTGCCGGGGGCAAAAGATATTAACGTAGGACAACGCGCTTGGAAAAACGATCATATGAGGTCTTTTTCATCGACTTTATAGTTATTAGGAATAATTTTGATGCATATTGAAATATTTTAAAAATTATAAGAAAAATACGTTTTTGACTACTAAAATATGATTTTCATCGCTCTGCCGGGGGCAGAAGATGATTACCTATTAAGCTAAGATTTTGCAGAGGCTATTTTCTCATGCATGCGCAAGTTTTTGTCTTTATTAGAATATGGAAATCGAAAAAAATGTAAAATCGATCCACCCTACCATTCAGTCTCTCTTCAGAGGAAGAATTTCTTATGTAGGTTTTAAGTCTTCTTAGCGTTGAAAAGGATCTTTCTGCAGTGGCCGTAGTTATTGGCAGAGTGGCACCTATTTTCAAAAATGCATGAATTGTATGGAATATTTCTTCATTGCATTCATTTAAAGAAGTAATGAAATCGATGGGCTTTTCATTTTGGTCTCTCCAAGTTCGTCTCCACATCTTCAGTTCTCCCTCGAACTAACTTTACCGAAACGCTTGCATCGTCAGGCCACTGAAGGGACAAAGTTTCGCGGCAGTTTTTCACTTCCTCATCCGTCAGAGAGATGGATCTCTTCGGCAACAACGAATGCAATTTTTGTAATACAGTTTTATGGTTGAGAAATCTATCATTTAGTTCATTTAATTAATAAAAAGTCTAGGAAAGGCACATACGCACAACGTCTGTAATACTCTTCAACATTCTGTGTAACAACGTGATCACCTTTCCGTCCGACCGAAGGTGGCATTTGAATTGTTGTACCCAAACGTTTACCCAAGTTTTCGGCTTCACAGAAAACTGCTTTAAATTTCGAATCGGCAGAGTCCTTCAGGGCTTGTATTTCATCTTTTAAAACTTCGGCATGGTTCAGGCAAGAAGCAAGATCACATTGTTTAGACCAGGGGTGGCCAACCTTTTACATTTCATTCACCGATTTTTTCACGCATGAGTTCAGATGCGCCATACAAGTCTTGTACCCCCATTCAATTCTTGTATAAAATATGTTAATATAGATATATTTAGCATTTTTACATGATATAATGATTTAATATAAAAACAATGTAAACATTACTTACCTTAATGAGACTTTTGAGTCTGTTTTGATTTCACCAAGCTTTTAATGTTTGGAGTTAAATTAGTTACTGAGAGCAGCAGAGAATTCTTCAAATTTGAATCAGTCAATCGCGACCTCGTTTTGTTTTTTATCAATTTCATGGATGAAAATGCTTGTTCACATCTGTACGTCGTTCCGAAACGACAGATATAACTCTGGGCAATTTTTCTTAGTTCTGGAAAATGTTCACAGGGTAATGATCGCCAGAAATTAATCATGTCAACAGCATTTGGAACTGAGGGAAGCTCATCAAATTTCATTTTCAATAGTGAATTTGTTTTCAAGTCAATAAGTTCCATTTGTATGTACGACTTTCAAATAATTCTTGCAATAACCTGATTTTTTCAATATATTTTGAAAATTGCCATTATCCTCAGCACATTCACTCTTCTCTTTTAAGTGCGGAAACTGGTTCAAATCCTCATTTTCTATCTGAGAGATGAACACTTATTGAACAGTTTTAATTTCATCTTGACTGCATTGATATCATTTACTAAGCTAGGAAACAATTTGTTCTTGCCCTGCAGTTTCAAATTTAGGTCATTAAGATGGCTGGTTACATCAACTAAGAATGCTAAATCAAATAGCCAATTGTTATCACATAAAAGGGCTCTTTCCTCGGGCAGCTCATTTTTCTCTTCTAGAAAATTATGAACAGTATTTTTCAGTTTCCAAAATTTACTCAGAACCTGTCCTCTAGAAAGCCAGCGCACCTCACAATGGAGGACAAGATTGCCATATTCCAAATCTAACATTTCGCAATATTCTCTGAATTCTCGTCTGTTTAATGCTCTTGCTCTAATTTTATTCACGCATTTCACAACCGTTAACATAACATGCTGCAAGTTTAAAGTTTTTCCACACAACGACTCTTGGTGTATAATGCCGTGATATTTTAGTAGAGGACGATCTAAAAAGTTTTCAAGCAAAGTTGTAGTCCCAACGGATTTACCGATCATCGACGGAGCTCCGTCAGTACAAACACTGATGAGTTTACTGAAATCTACTTGTAGATTTTCTAGGCATGATTTTACTTTGTCAAATATGTCTGATCCTCTTGTTTTTCCGTGAAGCGACTCAAGACCGATAAGTTCTTCAAAGACGCTAAAATTGTCATCAATTCCTCTTATAAAAATGCTTAACTGGGCTATATCACATATGTCGGTGGATTCGTCCGAAGCTAAAGAAAAGAAAGTACAAGCACGGAAAAGGTCTTTCAGTTGCTCAGATACATCATGAGAGAGTTCTTCGGTGCGTCTCGTAACTGTTTGCTTTGACAGAGCAATTTCGTCTACTTTTCTTTCGATATTTTTATCACCAAGACATCTTGCAAATATTTGGAGACAAGGCCTAACAATTTCTTCTCCATCAGAGAAAGGCTTCCGTTTTTTGGCCAACGCTAAAGCAATTTCGTAGGACGCTTCTGTCATCGCCAAACTTTCACAACTTCTTTTAACAAATATATTTTGTCTTCTTTTGATTTCTTCCTTTTTCTTAATCACATATTCTTTCCGTAACTCAGACCCAAGCACTAGCTTCAGTTTTCCTTCTATTTCAGTCTGATGATGTGTTTTGTAGTGTCTATTAAGATCATGTCTTCTATTATGTGAGAAAGTGTTTTCACAAACAATGCACAACGGTTTTCCTGAAGGACCCGCTATAAATAAGAACTCATTTTCCCACTGTTCATTGAATTCACGCTTATGATCACTTTCTGCTTTTCTTTTGCTCATTTTCGTTTGCACTGTGATGGGTAATTCAAAGTAAAAAAAAGGCTTAATTTTCGAAAAAGTACAAAACCGCAAATGTTCACAAAGGACGAACAAAGCACAACTTTGTAGCGTAGGAGTGTCAATTGTAAACTGACTGGCAAAAAGCTGAGACGGACAGCCGCTGGCTGACGCCTGGCGGCTCAGGATCAAACAAGTATCAAACGTGTATTGAACAGTTATGGAACGAATGCAGAACAAAAGTCCTTCTTTCCTAGTTTGACTCATTAAACATAATTTTTTTTTTAAATTGAAAGCAGATTAATGTGAAAGAAGATAAAATTCGCCAAAAGATGTGCACGAAATAATATAATCGCTAAAAAAATAATTGCAGAGATAGTTTTACATTTATTCTCAGTATAACTCACTTTTAGCTCTAAGCTACTTAAATTCCTGTTATAGATTTTTTCTGAGAACTTATACAAATCGGTTTTTGGTTATTACTTTTTGCATGAGTAGGCTTACTTTTTTATTATTATTATCACTGGGGTGCAATGCGCCACTTCTAATCATCCAATGCGCCACTTTTGGCGCATGCGCCATAGGTTGGCCACCCCTGGTTTAGACTGTAAGAATGTGCAAAGGCCATGCAGTAGTGCAAACACCTGACTAACAATAACCAAGCATATCAAAAATTTGCTGCTCTCAATAGCAGTTAACAATGTGAACGCCTTCATTGTAGACTCTTTGTCCATAAAATTCTGAATTCTGTTTAAATCTTGAGAAATTGGTGCACAAAGTTCCTTCAGTAACAGAATTGAATCTAAATGTTCAACCCACCGAGTCTCATAAAATTTCAGAAGACGGGTTCTTTTGGCACCAGGATACATTTCATTGATGCAACTTTTCAGCACATGACTTCGCTTAGGAGAATGTCTAAAGAAAGCTATTATATCTCGCATTACCGTTAAACTAGCCCTTATTATTGGCACTGAACAAGCATGGGAAAGGGCCAGATTTAGGGCATGGCTAGAGCAATGAACGTAGAGAGCCTGAGGATGCGTTTGTTGTATAATAGCTGCACATCGTTTCAGTTGACCACTCATTGACTTAGCCCCATCATATCCTTGCCCTCTCATATAGTTTACATCCAACCCCAACTCTCTCAGTTCTTTTAATAATGTTTCAGCAAGTGCCCTACCAGAACAGTCATGAATAGGAACAAATTTCAGAAAATCTTCTCGTAGCACATAGTTCTCTTCACTTTTTAACACGTACCTAACACAAAGAGTACATTGTTCCACTCCACAGATGTCTGAGGTCTCGTCCGCCAGAACACTAAAATATTTTGAATGACTAATCTGATTCACGATACGAGACAGGATTAGATTACCACAAATATTAATCACTTCATTCTGAATCTGAGGGCTTGTGTAGGTTGCATTTCGACCACATTCGGTGAAATACTTCTTTAGATTCTCATCTCCACGACCAATCCTAAACCGCAGTAAAGCGCGAAAATTTCCATCATTTTGTTGATTTTCTTCCAAAATCCCAGCATCGCTATCACCCCGCAATGCAATTTCTTGTCGGCCACACAAAATAATGGTTTCAATAATATAATTGGCATGAGTTTTTTCTGTTTTCTGAGGTTTTTGTCTTTTGGCACTGTCTAAGGTTGTACAGATATCTTTTTTTTATTTTCAAACACTGACAAAAAATTTTGTGCTTTAACACAGCTGTCTTTGTGATAATTGCTAGTTTCGTGCTTGCGGAAATTCTCTTTTGCATCTTTCCAACGCATATACGGAGCATTAACTAGTGCATTCAGTCTTATGTGATTTCCTTTACCAACTTCTACATTTTTTGCAAAGACAAAACAGTACTTGCAGAATGCACCTTCACTTGCTCGAGAATATGCAAGCCACTTAAATTCAGTCAGCCACTTCCTTTGAAATTTTAAGTTTCTTTTACCCGGCGGAAAACTATATAATTCTCCGGGTACCCAAAGATTTTTAAGAATATTATATTTTTCTTCGTCTGTACATGATTTTTCGAGGAACGTGCCAATATCCAAAGACATTTGTGACTCGCACACCGAGGAAACAACATTTTCAGTTTTTTCACTTCTATTTGAAGTTTCACCACTGTCAGAAGGACAGATTAAATCACTGTTTGTTTTCTTTTTCGTTTTAGGCTCAAAATAATTTAAAACACTTGCTTGCCTCTTGTTGGCCATATTGTAAATAGGTCACAGACTCACAGTACCCACAACACGTGAAAAACAAAGGAAGTAAACAGCATGACTGACCGTATATTAGGAATTGACATCATGAGTGACGACTGCACATGGCCAATGGGCACATTAATAGAAAATGACGTCATTCGTGACGTAGGCAAGAGGACCAATTAAAAGCAAGCAAACTTAAGAGTCGGAAGCGTAAGTTCATTAATCGACATGAGCTCCTTATAGAGTTCGGTGAGTCGGAAATGTAAATCGATTCCAGAAAATAAGAGCTCCATGAAAGGGGAGTAAGCAGAGAAGAGTATTTTGTCTGAATATATTTCTAAGTTTGGGAATTATTTCGGGGGGGATATATCCCCCTATTCCCCCCTCTGGCTACTGCGCATATATATATATATATATATATATATATAATATAATTATATATAGAAGAATTACGGCATTTGGAAGAGTGAGGTCCATGGTGTAATGGTATCGCGTCTGACCGGCAATCGGAAGATCCCGGGTTCGATTCCCAGGTGGTTACCTCATTTTTTCATTTGTTCCGTTCTCTCTCTCTCGTCTTGCGCGGAATATCTCCTATACAAGCGTCGTTCTTTACGTTATTTATACTGCGTGTTCTTTGCAGTTGAATGTATATATATATATATATAATAGGGGCGTATATTTTTTTTTTTATTTATATTCATAGTATTTAAACATTACTCCGAAACGAATGAATAGAATCCGATGAAAATTTGCTGACACACTATAATACTGACGCTATTTGTTAAATGAACATGTTGGAGAGAATGTCATTGGTTTGGACTATCTGAAGCACTATGGAAGCGGCATTGATTGGCCTGCGTATTCGCCTGATCTCAATCCGTGTGACTTCTTTTTGTGGTAACACCTCAAAGATAGAGTTTACCAGTTTACTTTGGAGGAGCTGAAATCATCGATTAATTAAACGTCAAGTCGTCGACATTCCGAGAGAGGTTCTCCACAGCGTGGTATCGAATTTTGGGATGAGTTTGCGAAAAATCGTCGAAGTGGAGGGACAGCACATCGAACACATTGTCATATAAATGGCTTGAGATGCTGATTTCAATGGCGTTTGAACTATCTTTGTACTCTCAATAATTTTGGTGAAAAAAAGGGTTTAAACTTAGTAGGTACCTTTTGGGCCACCCTGTATATATATTATATATATATATATATATATATACATACACAGTATATATATATATATATATATAATATATATATATATATATATATATATATTTGTTTTCTAGAAATAAATACTTAATTTTCATTCATGTCATTTATAATAAACTCGAAAGTATTCGAAATAATTTCCTTATTTTCGTCTCGTTTGTTATAATAGTTATTATTAATATTATTATTATTATTATTATTAACTATATGTGTAGCTGCGTGGGTGTGAAAGTTATTGTATATAATATAAAAAATTGGGAATATTAAAAAAGTAAGGATGTATAAAACATAAAATGCATCACATAAAATTTATTCGAAATGACTAAATCCAAAGAGAAGATATGAAAACAAGTTCGATTATGTTTAAGATAATAAAATATGTTCTCGTTATAAAATTTCACTAATAAAACGTTTATTTTGATCTGCAATCGGTGGCAGAAACAACTGGAATTTGATCTCTGAATTTAGCTGGTTCTGTCGATGGATGAGTGAGGTAACCATTCGATTCGGCCTGTTTCACCTCTGCTGGAACGTTGCGGTCGAGCCAGCACTTGGCAAGTTTCTGTTGGCCAGTATACAAGAAATAGAACGTGATTAGCTGTGATGCAATGACTACTTATAGCTTGGTCATTGTTTTACGCATTGTTTTAGATGTATTGTAGAAGAGAAATATGAATAAATAATATCGCATAAATGTTGCACTATAACAACTAACCATGATAATTGTAACTATTTCAAAATTTCACAAAAACTATACCTTCACTATTGTTTTGCCGTGCATAGTACAGCCTTCTGCACAAATCTGGACAGGCTCTTCAGTAACGCACCATGCAGGCCCAGATTTGCGAACAGGATAAACATGTTGATAAAAGTTAACCAATTTTGATTCTGGAAAAAAATTTAGAAGCTTCATTATATGCTATGCAACATTGAACTTGAAGTAAAAATAATTGTAGACCACATGGAGAAATGTAATGGAATCAAATCAAATACTAAAATGTTATTATTTCATACATAGACAGATCTGACATCGAATGACTAGTTTCCGCGAGATGGACGCTTTGGGCAATGTTCCTGGAATTGTTGAACTTGTTGCTGCATACTGCTAACCTCTCCCTTACTACATCCGTCTCCTTCAGGAATAGTCCATGCATATTCGAAAAGATCAGTGTTGTTGTAAAGACAATTCTTGGGGCCGGTTTTATCGTAAGTGGTTTCTCCATCAAAATCTCCACACACTCCTCTTAGGACTCCCTTCATTGTAGATTGGGGAACAATTTGGATTTCATCCTTGACTACTACGGATAATTTTCCAGTGACAACTACTTCATAATAGCCAGAATGCTTTATAACTTCCATTATGACTTGGCCGGCCTTATTTTTCACAACATGGTTGGATTCGCTTGGAGGCATAGGAGTTCCATTAATCTGTTTAAAATAAACGAAACAAATGTACGAAATATTAAATGTAAGGAAATACATATTAAATTATGCAATACTATTAATGTTTACTTAGAACTTACGACTGCCTTGCTTCGAGAGAACTCAACAATGGCATTATCATTTGGAATCAAAATTTGTGCTTCGAAGGCTCCAGATGTTGTCTTGCGAGTGTGAACTATGAAATCATCAGGCTTCGTTGAATCAATAGCAGCAGTGGTCCAGCAGGGAAGTGGAGTGTACTGATAATTTACTCCATCGTATGTGATAATTTTACTGCTTTGTATTTGACAGGTGTCGGGCATTTCTGTAGCAATTACAAAGTTTGAGTACTTGCTAAAGGATGTTTTCAAACCTAGGAATGGAACAATTCTAGTGATCGAGTAAGGTACGCGAATATCAGTAAAGATGGCGTATTTGTGAGGCAGATCCGTCGAGATGGCATAACCCTCCTGTGAAAGAGGCCTGTTGAATAGGATAAAATTTAGTTCATCATATGGAGTACTTTTCAGAAATCAGCAGCAAGAATAAATTGTATAAACGGATGACAACATATTATCCAGCAACGCAAATGTAAAACTAAATTGTATATTCTTAAGGCAACGAAGTAAAAAAGAAAATCTAACCTGTTTGCGTCCACGATAATTTTGTTCGGTGAACCTTTGTGCATGCGGTTGTAATATCCATGGGGATGAAGGTAACCTTCAATGCAGTCTTGAACCGAATATGTAAGATTCTGCAGGGTTTGGGGTATTTTTGCCTACAATGAAAGAAGATAGGGAAGTTATAATAATAATAATAATAATAATAATAATAATAATAATTCTGAATAAGGGTCCACCTGTTAAATCATGAATTAAGTATAGACAATTTTTTCTCTACATTTTGCCTTCCTCTTTTGAATGTTGACATTTCATTCATTTACTTCTGAAAATCTTAATCGCTTATTCCGAATTATTTATTTCAAGAGCATGATTGTGATCATACGTTTTATGATCTTTGCCTAGATACCAACAATATCTTTTTCGTGACAGCTGGATCCTCAATGAGAATTATTATTATTATTATTATTATTGTTGTTATTAGGAAGAAGTAAGTGAAACCAAAGTGAAACCAAAATATTCCCACCTCAGAGAATTCTACTTCTAAATGTCCTTGATCGTATACAGCCGCTGTTTGTAATTCAACGACTGGGTTCACGTGATCATAGGTGCAAACTTTGTTAAGTTCTTCCTGAATTTCCCGTTGTCGTTCAGAGGATACTGTCATTGATCCCTGAAATAATAATAAGTTATAACCGTAAATTGATTTTAATACGAAGACTGAAGTAAAGATGCCGTACTCCGACTCGACACGTTGCTCTGCGACGCTAACACGAAACCTCATATGCACTACGCATTTTACTTCTTTACGTATTAAATATATGTATATTTTTTATGCAAGAAGGAGGGGCCAAAGGCGAATGCCCCCATATATAATATATATATATTAGTGATGCAGGTCACATCCGCATCCGCATCCGCATCCGCGGAACATCCGCACATTTTCTCGCATCCGCGTCCGCATCCGCACTTTGGACTGCGGATGTCGTGCGGATGTGGACCGTTGAGATAAAACGTCATTAATAAGCGGAAATTATCAAATTCTACTATATTAATAGAACTACTTCATTGTGCGCAAAAGTGATGCAAGCGTCAAGACGAGAGGCTGTTCTTGTATGAAGTTACTCTCTTGCAACCTACTTAGATCCACGTTACAAAGCTAAGTTATTTTCACCTAGTACATTAGAACGAGTTAAATCATCACTTGGCAAAGCAGTTGAAGAGCTTCAATCTCTTGAATCTGTCGCTTCGCCACCCACCAAAAGAATAAAAGTTTCAGTGACAGAACCAACACCTTCAACAAGCAAATCTATCACAGAATCTGTCTCTCAGTTTCTTGAGTCAAGCAGCAATGACGAGACCTACGCGATGTCAAAAGATGTAGTAAAAATGATCGAGAGCTATCACCAAGAAAAACGCCTGGCTGCATGTGACAATCCTATTAGTTGGTGGAAAAATACGCAGAATATCTATCCATACTTGAGTAAACTTGCAAGGAAACATTTAGCCTGTCCTCCAACAAACGTACCAAGCGAGAGATTATTTAGCAGTGCTGGATTAATATATGATGAAAAGAGAAACAGACTGGCAGCAGAAAAGGCAGAAAAGTTAATGTTCCTTAAGCATAACCTTCCTATAATTAAGTTTGAACATTAAACGATGAACATCTTAGTTTACTTTATTTTAATTACTCATTTATAAATATGCCTAATAAAACTTTAAACTTAATATAAATAGTTATCAAGCTAATTAAAGATCTCTTTCTATAAGGGTGGAGGTTGGGGAAAGAGGTCGGTGGGGTACATTTGATTTGGGTTCACGTCCCGCATCCTGGTAACACAATTATTGTTTCTTATTGTGGCTGAAACTCAACAAAATATAACGAATTTATTTGCAGACGAATTCACTAATTGATTTCTATATTAGTTAGATGCTTGATATTATTTTATATGTTCAGAGAAAAGTACAGCAATTATTGTACAATTAATCAATTATACTACATTATAGCTACAGCTCTCTCTATATAATAACTTATTATATACTTAAACACAACAAATCTCGAATATATCCTAAAAGATAACGAAAATGTAGACATCCGCATCCGCATCCGCATCCGCATCCGCGGATGTTGAAATCAAACATCCTCATCCGCATCCGCATCCGCGGATGTGAAAAAAATGACATCCGCTACATCACTAATATATATATATATATATATATATATATATATATATATTAGTAATCATTTGCAAATATGAAAAATATGCCAAATTATTGTTCAGAAAAGTTTGAGAAGAATTAATCACCACAAATGAAGCAACTGAAGATGACGCACAGCTTCTTCCATGGTGAATTTGACCATGTACTGCATCTCGGAGTTGAGACTGTACAGCTTGTTTAAGACTATTGAAGTCAGTAATAGCTGGAGAAGTAAATTGTGCCTGTGAGCAAACAACTTTGGGAGACTCGATGTATCCAGGTATAGGGCCAGTCATTACAGCGAGTAAAGCTTTGCATTCCTTCGTTTCTTGGTTTTGACTCTTATGAGTAAAAGCGAGGAGAGCTTCGTATTTGCGGAATTCACTTCCGTTGAAGAAGAGTTGCGCACTCACGCCGTAGACTTGAGAACCTGAAAATATGTCATGTTTAAAAGTTGGCGTCTGAGAGTGTTTTAAATAAAATAATTTTAGGTTCTGAGATTGATTATTTGAAATTACCTTCAGAAAATCTTCTCAGTTTTTCCATTCGCTGAGCGACGCTGTCTTCAGGAGTGAAATCAGGAATGCTGCTGCTTCCACCACTTCCAGAATGAGGAGTGACTGAAACAGGAAAAAAAAATCATTGAAATATTAATTAATTTACTTGTCTTTACAAAGCAGACGACATTTCAAAGTTTTTTTTATGTAGGAAGGAAGAGCCAAGGGCAAGCGCCCGTAAAAATGCTCCCCCTATATACAGTAAGAAAGAGAGAGCCGAAATCAAGGTATCCGTGGCTCACGGTGCCATTTTAAAAAAAAAAAATTTTAATTTTGAAAAGCTTGTGTAGTGTGTAAAATGCATGGATGTGTATTGAAGAATAGAGGGAAAAGTGTGTTTGAGAGCATGCTGGGCTGCTCACGGGGTAGATGAGACATAGAAAAAGATTAGATAAAGAGGACAGTGGCAGCGGAAATGGGAATTCCAGTACTCCCTGTCTCCTGCCAAACATCTCCTTCCCCACGGGGTATTTTTCTGGTTGATTGAGGTCCAAAATCTCCTCCTTATATTCTTATATTAATCGATTTGCATTATTTTAATCCACATAAACTTATACTTACGATAAGCTAAGGCAATGCTGATATTTCTGGATGCGGATTCGGGCTTCATGTTAAGGGAATATTGCCATTGTTTTGCTGTTGGAGACGCAAGAAGTTTCCCGAAATTTTCCGGTTCCCTGTTGACATTTTATAAACGATACATTAATCTTCATTTCTTTGCTTTTATTTCACTAATTTTAAATGTAAACTGATAAAACACTTCAATATAGAATATGGAGGTACATTCATTCAAATAAATAAATAAATTTCAACTTCAATACATATGTGCCGTGTGTGTGTGTGTGTGTGTGTGTGTGTGTGTGTGTGTGTGTGTGTGTGCAATACAAATCATTAATTCTAAATTCACTATTTTCAGGTTTGTATTTACTACAATGTGAAGAGTATTTTGCTTTATTGAAATATTTTCCTTTTATCCCATTCAACGCATGTACCCTTCCTCGCTTCACTGAGCAGCGTAGTTGTCGTTATTAACTTTAATTTTACCTCATTTACACGAATCAAAATATAACAAATATTAACTCGCACGCAATCGTCAGGAAATTCTAAATTGCGAGAACTTACAACATGTAATCAGCGAGGTATGCCGAAGTGAAGGGATAAGGAGCGTCAGACTTATAATTCAGTTCGACTGAAAGACCGGTATACTTCCTTTCATATTCTCTCTCAATCTGAAATAAGAAAAAGTAAATAAATAATATTAGTTTTGGGTACATATCATCTTGCAGAAACCTTTTCTTTTAAGGAAAAAACGTGCCCTGCTCAATTTTAATCTCTATGACTGAATAGTACCTTCAATACTGGACTTCTATCCTTTTGAACAGCGATGATTTTATAGTCACTGTGCTGTTCTCTCGATGGAATTACACCTCTGATTTGAGTGAATGGAATGTTGTGAGCGTAGACAACGGGGAACTGAAAAGAACTACAATGAACGATACCTATACAAAGTATGTTACTTGTACGTTCTAAATTTTAATTTAATAAGTCATTTAGAACGAAAATGTAAGAATAAAAATTATTCACATTTTAAAAGAAGTAATTCCAATAACCAAACTCACCTTCTGTTCAGTAAATGGTGCGATGTTGATTGTAAGATTTTTAACTTCTGAAGTGTGGTTGAATGTAAGGTTTCCGTAGATAGGTAAATTGATCTCTTGCATGTTTTCAATTCCGGATTCAATGAACTTCTGATTCCATGGAGCTGGTACTTGCATTTTGACAATCAGTTTTGACACATACCTTTCACAGTCAAATTTTTATCATTAAATATAGCAAAATTATGAAAACAATACCACTTCTCACCTTTCAAAATTATTATTAAATACGTACAATATCAGATAAAAATCAATAATGAAATAAAAAAAACTGACAAAATGTAATGTAATGAACTGATGAAATGAATGAACA
Source organism: Bathynomus jamesi (assembly GCA_023014485.1). Taxonomy (NCBI): domain Eukaryota; kingdom Metazoa; phylum Arthropoda; class Malacostraca; order Isopoda; family Cirolanidae; genus Bathynomus; species Bathynomus jamesi. Next base: position 207,019 of record JAJOZX010000586.1, on the reverse strand, counting down.
GTTTGATACAGACTTGTAATTGGTCTTCAAGAGAAGCGTCACACTCCTGGCCTTCAATAAATTGTGAATGGTAGGCTTAGATACATCTGAAACGAGAAGTTGAGCCTCAACGTCACCCAAGTTCATGGTTGGCATGACAACCTAAAAAGAATCAAAAGGCTTTGCTGCATGTTCACGGTGTTGAGGTTAAATTATAATCGTATATAAAATATTTCAATTGTTTATAAAAGATGCAAATTATTTCAATGACACTTACCGAACCAATAAGAGGTAAACCAATCTCAGTCGGGAGGAAGTATTCGAGCTCAATAGGGTTGTAGAATTTAGTTATATTCATCGTATGTCCATGAAGAAGCTTCTCGAGGAAGGTGGATCCCCCTGTACCATAGAATAAATTTATTTTGAGTATTTACACACAAAGAAATTAGCCATGGAAATATATTTCACTGTTTATTTAAATATAATACTTTAAAAATTATTATTTCCGTTTCTTTACCTTCTCCCGCGATCTTGGCAATAACATCAGAGTTAATAGGAAGATACTGGCACAAATTATCGAACGCTCTCAAGTAAATGTTCGCTTCTGTATGGCCTTTATAAGATCTTTCCGTTCCAACGTGTTTCTGCGAACGAGGACGTTTATAAACAAAATTATAAAATAATTCTCAAGCATAAAACCAAAGCAAACAATTGTTTATTCAGTAAGAACACATTACATAACATATTACGTAACAGTTCAAACAAAACATTACATCCATAGAGATCTACAGAATATTGGCATTTATATTTGATTTTGCATTTAGTGGCAAGTAGTGAGATTAAAGCATTTTCATCTGAATATGCCGTTGGCCAAAATCTTTGAGTTTCATTTGAATTTTTACAAAATAAATACAAATAATAAAAACTATAATAAATAAAACAGAAATAGTAAACGTTGCCATATAATAAAAAAGGTTGGAGAATGGAAGAAACTTACCTTCATTTGAGTCATGACCTCTTTCATGTATCTGATGGAAGAATCCTTCGAACTAGGAGGAGTGTACTGTCCTCCTTCAAAACTAGGAGTCTCAAAATAACTGATGAAATCAGACACATTCTGGCTCAGACCTTCAGAAGCAATTGCAACCTGCGAACAATATACGTATGAACATTCTATAAAGATAGAAAGTGCAAAGTTAAAATCTGGAATTTTCCTTATTTGAACTTTATAACCAAATCTATGAATAATCTGTAAAACACGTTAATAGCATGTTATTGTTTAAAAGTTTAACAGTAATAAAATAAAGTTTACAACCAACATACTTCAAAGAGATCAAGAGGAAGCCCACCAAAGTTTCCTCTAAGAGAAGTGTAAATTTCACTTGGAATAACGCTACGAAGAGCATGAATGTAAGCAATTTCACCATTTATTCCAATCTGAAAAAAAAAATCGCATTTAAATAGAATTTTGTTCATTTCATTAAATTGCACTTAATGTACGTTTACTAAACTTAATTCCTCGTAAAGAAATCAGACTTTAAGTTAAATACCGACTGTTTTTCTTCAATGAATTGTAACCATTAGTTTCACATATTGAACGTATTTACCTTTGAAGTGGTATCATATCTGGAGTAAATGTAATTGTACGAATACTTCTGAGATGGTGAGAAAGGTTTAAGAAGAGGAAGAACGAAGGCTGCGATCTCTGACCTACGGAAACAAAATCACTTGCTTTACTCTTACTATTTTAAGAGTATTTCGAATTATAGCTTTCAAATAACACTACTTTAACAAATCAATTAAGCGTTTTTATTTCAATAAATTTCATGTTATGTTAAAAAAGAACTTTGATTGAGCAATTTGTCATTGACTTTTTAAAACTTAATTTCATACTGTCTATGAAGGTAGGGTTCCGTCGCCTTAGCCAGACTCTCGATGGTGAAAGTAATAAACGCTGCCATACTCTGAGAAGGTTCTCTCCATGTCATTCTTGCCATTCGTTGCCACCAAGCTGTATCGGGATGCCATGTGAGAAGGGCGGAGAATGCGGCTTGACGGATCTCGGGTTCTTCTCCAAGACTGTCAACAACATCCATGAGGGTGTCGAATACCTGTTCGAATGCAAATTGGATTTCCTTAATATGCTGATTTCATTTTAAAGAGTAAATACATATACATGCATCACGGTTCACATGAAATTGAAGGGTTGTTGAAACGTACAACTTCTCTTGCTGAGTCAGGCATGCGTTTCTTTGAAAGACCGTAAATGGCGACGGTTCGGACACGTGGGTTCGAATCGAGATGCCCGTAAATGTGGGGCCTCAACACTGGCAAAATTTGGGGAGTTCCAAGACTTGCGATGGCTTGGAGAACAATAGCACGTTCCCACGACTTGTTAGCGTCCTGAAAGAAAAGAAAGTATCATGTGAAATGATTATATTAAAGGCCTTTTTTTCACAAATCTAGAAGTTAAATAATAATCAATATTATTTTGCAAACGGAAAATACGAACTTGGGCTTTCTGCTTCAAATAAGGAAGGAGGTTTTCTATGATGCTAGATTTGCAAACTTCTGCTCCAAATACTGGATTTGGAACTGTATAATTGAACTTCTTAGGGTTAAGGCAAACTCTCTCAAGTAAGCTTGCAACGTTGACGAGTACAGTTGAAGCAAGAACTGGATTCCTTTCGATGTCTACGGTTTTCGCATATTCCTAAAGAAAAGCAGAAACATTCCCTAATAAATTTTTATAAGAGTCAAATGTTTCTTATCTACATATTTTCTGGATTTTTGGGATACCAAATGACGTGCCCTGAAGGCACGACATTTTCAAAAAGAATGAATTCTTAATTATTTTATTTTCTTTCTACGATTTAGTTTGAATTAAGCTTAGCCATCAGCGTACAAAGAAAGTGTTCCTTTTAAAGGTGATTTAAAATAGGGTTAACATACTGTAGGTTAAGATAGGCTACATACCACAACATCAGGGATAACACAGGGAGCGTAAAGGTTGTTCGGAATCGTCATAAAAATGGATCCGATCCTTTGGGGAGATATTTCTCCCTTCTTCATCGAATCTAAAAGAACAGCTATGGGGGCACCTGCTCCTGAGGCCGCAGCAACATCACAAAGAATCATTCTGTTTGTAAAGAAATAGATGAAGCGAGACGTAGAGAAATTTAGCCACAAATGATTCACAATATCTCGGTATGATTTCATGTGAAGTTAACTAACTTCTGACCGAAAAAGATCCCAAACACTAACTGTTTTCGCTGTCCAATTGTGTCTCTTTCTGCATACACTTGTGAAAAGATTTCCCTGACTTCCTTAATTGGGAGCGCTCGCATTATTCTGGTCATTAAATGAAGCTGTGTTATGGAAACAGAACCTCTCGTACTCTGCCCTGAAAGATTTGGTGATGGTGCAGAAGGCTCAGAATAGATATCATGGACAACGACCTTAATCATGTCAAGGAAGTTGTTCTGAAAAGTATAGAAAATAAAGTTAAAATAGTTTCCCTTGATATTTAAATTATGTATAATTGAATAACTAATAATTTAATTTATAAGTTCGCGGATGACTATTTAATTACCTTATATTCTTGAATGACAGAAGGTGTTGGCATTAATCCCAGAAGAGTAGACTGGTGATAAACTGGGTGGTGTTTATCTCCCTGAAAGAATAAAAGGGTAAATTATTGAATTTTAGACAGCCACTGCTTGAAAAATAATATTAATTAATGTTAGTAATTTCCTCTATTTTCACGTTATACGTAATGTTAATTGGAGTGATAGTTGTTATTACCTTATTGTAGTAATTAACCCATGGTTTAGGATGTCCTTCGGGTGCAGAGAAAGGTGAAGCAACCTCATAACGCCAAGTCTTCACATTGCGAGTGGCAGATGGCAATCGGATGGTGGTTTGAATGGCTTGAGCGCTTTCCAGAACCAAAGTCTGTCGTAAAAGGATATGGCAAAATTTATCCCACATTATATATATATATATATATATATATATATATATATATCGTCATCATCTTAATATTAAGAGCCTGCTTTCCTTAATAATGAAATATTTTTATACCTGGTTCGTTATGGTCTGTAATCGGTGTGTATTGAATCCGAAAGGATTGGCGATCACATCTCCCTCAACAATGGCCCTTTCTACTCTGAAACCTCCTGGATGACCTTTGAGAATGTAAGTTCCCACAGAGGACCGGGACTGGACTGCTCGGAATTGAGCATATCCTGCTCTTGACATGTTTGCTGTACCAGCGTGCTAATGGGATAAGATTGAATTAATAAAGACTATTCATATTATACTAATAGGCCTAAGTGATCTATGATTTTTTAATGTTTTGATGTAAGTGTGATATGGAATGCCTTACCTGAAGAATGACTCTGTCATTGCACTTATCAAAGTTGACTGCTCTGATAAGGCGAATATGTTTCTCCAAGTTTTGGTACACTTGCACCGCCACTTCTCGCTGAGCCTTCGGCTTGGTCGTTTTTTGAGATGTTTTGCGATTTCTTCTTTTTCAACCTGAACAATGTACTCAGGTAGTCTCGTGAGGGTGTACTCACTTTCGCATCGACCAAAGATTGTTTCTTCTTCCATACTAAATGCTTGAGGAGCTTTTCCTTCAGTCACGTGCCCTGCGAGGCGGTCGCCCTTAATTCCCCCTAGATTAGCAACCACTGGTTCTAATCTGACCATTTCTATAATGGACTTACGGATGTTCGTGATAAATTCCACATCAGACTGATGCACTTTCATAACATCATCCTAGAACAGCAGAAACATCAGTCTATTTAATATAGGCAAAAAAAACTATGCATTTCATGTATTTCATTTGGGTTACTTGCTTACGCTTTATAGAAAAATAATAATTTTTTAATATTTTTACCAATTCTTCTTGGAAGGAAACTGCGAATGGCTGTTCTATTTGCTCTTTGTATTGGGGTATTGAAGACCAACTGAAAGGAACTGGCTGACGAAGTTCAACGCATTGCAGGTCGCCATTGAATTCACCAACTTGAACATCGGTTAACTTTTGTTAATAAAAGAGAGAAAGAAAAATATGCATGAAAATTTTATACTTATATGGACTTATGTTTATGTTTTATCTAAATAGGAATGAAATAATTTGAGCGTCAGTTGGATTCATGAATACCTTTACGAGTCCCTGAGATTTCGTCTTGATTTGGAGGATCAAACGTGCCTTGATACCTAGGGCAGTTACTTGAGGCCGGATACCAGGAATTCCCGTTGCGAGACGCCCTTCGTACAGGTAGTGGTATTCCATTGGGTATTGGAGGGCACATACTGACCCTGAATGGGAGAAAAATAAAATGCTAAATGTCACTATACTAAAGTCCTTTGATATAGTTCGGTTACTGCAGACGAAAATTACCTCTTAACTTATTACCATGCAGTCATATATTATTTTAGTTTCATTTAGTGGCGTACCGATTAATCGCATCGGCACCGGCAGAATCGGCCACTTTTTGGGCACTGACATCTGCATCGGCATCAGCCAAATTTAGCCGATTCCCTCACCGATTCTTTGAAATTTTGAAATTTTCATTACAAAGCAAAATCTATATTTATAGAAAATTGAACAGACAAAAAATATGTTTATGATTTATACTCATTTCAAAGTTTAATTATATAAAAATATTTTACATTCACGATAAAGGGAAAGCTTAATAAGTTAAGTTGCGCATAAATTTACATTTTCTCTAACTAGCTAATCTCTAAATATTATAAACTATTGTAATCCCCTTCTCTATATTAATTATAATTCTATATTAAGTTTTACTTGTGCTCTTCCAATATGTGCTCTACCGCGAAACTGTGATCTACCATATTCCAACTAATATTCCATATTCCAGGCTAACTAACGAAAATATCACGACTTAACCTAACCAATCGTCAAGGGCGTATAGTTGACCTAACGATTGGTTAGGTTAAGTCATGATATTTTCGTTAGTTAGCCTTATAAGGCTAGTTTCACGGTAGAGCACGTATTGGAATATGGTAGATCACAGTTTCGCGGTAGAGCACATATTGGAAGAGCACCGTTTTACTTTATAATTTACGAGTACATATTAAACCATCTTTTTATGTTGACTTTATTTTAAGTATTTTAATCATTTTATAAACCCAAATTATATATCTATTTTTTTAAATTCAAATATGCCATGAGGACCTTAAAATTTTAATGAAAAATTTCATTGTTGTTAACATTGTTGAAGTTAGCCTTATAAGGCTAACTAACGAAAATATCACGACCTAACCTAACCACTCGTTAGGTCAACTGAACGGCCTTGACGATTGGTTAGGTTAGGTCATGATATTTTCGTTAGTTAGCCTTATAAAGCTAACTAAAGAAGGCTGGGGGCCCTGATCTTCAGGTGATCCGGAAAATCAATTACTTTAAATATTGGTATTCAATTTCTGAAACTAAACTAAAATTATTTTGCCATTTTACTGAGTAATAAAACTATTTAACATCGCTTTAGCTACAGTATATGAGTAACAAATTCTGGTACCGTATATTGTGGAGTAAGCTAAGGAAAAGCATTTAAACAAATTTGAAATTTATTTAAAAATATGAACCTTTTCCAGTTTGTGTACCGTTCTTCAGTTAGCCTTCTTCAGTTAGCTTTATAAGGCTAACTAACGAAAATATCATGACCTAACCTAACCAATCGTCAAGGGCGTACAGTTAACCTAACGATTGGTTAGGTTAGGTCGTGATATTTTCGTTAGTTAGCCTTATAAAGCTAACTGAAGAACGGTACACAAACTGGAAAAGGTCCAAAAATATGAAAACTGAAAGTGTTCACATAAGCTAAGTAAAATTTATGAAGGGAATTAATTTTTTTTAAATCTTGACAGAAAATCGGCATCGGTATTGCACCGGCTAAATTTGGAATCGGTACATCACTAGTTTCATTACAAACTCAAAATAAATAATAGATTCGCGATTTTCTTCTGGCAAAAAATTAAAAAATTTAGAAAATGCCATTAAATCAGAGTAAATCAACATTAAAAATCTTTTTCTTTTTAAATACTCATTGGCTAACTAAAACATGAGCAGTAATAAAAATAACTTTTAGTGCAGACCGCATTTGAACTGCAGAAAAAATGTATAGAAACGCTAATCGAAGTACAATCATATCTGGCGTTATTCTTTTTTTAACCAAAATCTTTTGAAAAAAATCGACAAAATTCATAATCAATCATTAACTCATTAAATATAATCATTTATTCAAATAATTTTACTGAAATAACTTACATTTATGCTTTAACATTCAAAGCATAAAATATATGATTTAATTTTAAATCAATCGTCAAACGAATTCGGCTTTGAGTTTCGGCAGCATTACTTCCACTTGGCCCCGTTCCCATTCTCATTCCGTAAGTGGGAGTGTTCCATACGGGAATTCGAAATATGGAAAATGGTTTTTGATTTGAGAAAAGGTGAGAAGAGGATGTGACGCAATTGCGGACCCGGAGATTATTTTATAGGGAAAAATCTAACTTAAATCGTACAGCGGGAATGAGGATGGATCGATTTGATAATTGCTTCCTATGAGATTCCCACTTTCTGATTTTTAATGGGATAAAACGGGGCTGAAATAGATTGCGAAGAGACCTTTCCATACTCTTTGTACTTTGTAGTAGCTGTACTTTGCTCCAGAAATGAAAAGATGTGACGTTATATCTGTTTGAATTTGATGCCACCTTTAAATTCAGTTAACGATAGTTTTCCCTTTCTTCTATTAACAAATAGTTAATTTATAATGAATAAACCCTATATTCGTAATATATATATATATATATATATATATATATATATATGGGATACATTTCACAATGAAACAATTAAACATGCGAAAATAATAAATGGAAACCTACAGAAAAAAATGAAAAGCGGTTCCAAAGCCTTGTTTGTGTATTTAATACTAAAACTCGTCAGGAAATGAAGGGAGATGACAAAACTCAGAATATATATATAATATATATATAATATATATATATATATATATATATATATATATATATATATATGAGGGATAAGCAAAACTTAACAAATACTAATCAAAGGAAAAAGGTATTTTAACAAAATGTGGTCCACTTTATAAGCTGCAAAACTGTTATTAAAATTATTTTCAAAGTATATGAATCGGTTTCATATTTCCCTGTTAACTGCAATCATTTCAGCGACACTAATATATCAGTTATAGGAATGTGAATGTGCAGATTGAAAATGAAAGCATGAAAGTGATTTTTCAATATAATTCGAATAGTCCATTCAAATACAAAATGAAACCTTGATTATGCCCACATACTCTTCTTACATTTTGGCCTGAATTTAACGTAGGCCCTTTCGTCATGCAATCTCGTCGATTCTAATCTCGAAAGAAAAAGTACTCGAATGCTTTAATTGCGAGGTAAACCTATCGCAGTTTAAAATATTAAATCTACAGACTCGATAATTTTGCAATTTTTTCGCATTGAAAATGACGGTCAGCATCTGTTGACGATTGTGAATTCAATGGTAAAAAATCTTGACTACATTTGCAGTAAATCGCTGACTTTAAAGTTGAAAAGGAAATATTTTATGAATTTAAAGCCTTTTACACGATACGAATTTGGCCTAATTTTCTTTTCACGGTAAAATATTGTCAAAACGACACTATTTTTTTTAATCTTTCAGACTAAATCGTTGACATTCGTCGTCTCTTTACATTACGAGACAAACAATTTTGTTCACGAGTGCATTGTGTTTTTACCTTTACACCAATATTAGTAAAGGTGAAACTTCTTTTACAGTACCATCAATTTTTCTCATTTTTTATTTTTTTAATTGATGCGAAAGCCAAATGGTTGATATTCGCTGGTAATGCAAACAAAATAGATTTGGATTTGTAAATATGATTTTATAAAACCAAAATTACAATGATTTGGTGCACTTCATTGCTAATCTTGCACCATTGCCGATAATGGCAATTCAATCCCTGAATTAACTAAGAATGCACTATGTGGTTGTATAGTAACCAATCTGTAATTCGGTTTTAACCTTTACTTCTCTAACATGGGGGCAATTATATATATATATATATATATATATATATATATATATATATATACACACACACACATACGGTATATGTAAAGTAAAATGTTCCTTACCAATAATGGCGAAAATGAAGAGAATTGTCTTCATGGCTTCGTCGAAGATTCCTCTTTACTCACCGATGAGATGATCAGTCGAACGCGAGAACGACTGGTGATGAGCGACAGATTCGATGCTCTTTTATAGCAGTGCGACACTTCGAAAAACGTAATGTGACACCATCCCCAAAATTCAATCAATTTTAAATGTTAAATATTTTAATACATGTTACTATGATACGCAAGATAAGTATATCATATTCAAAACTTTTATAATCTTATTATTTTATTAATATTATTTCCAATATTTTTTACACTTTTTAAATCACTGAAGAATTCCTTCTTCATATTTTCATGAAACAGACTTCGTATCTATTTTACGCTAAGGAATTCATTTATTTTAGTGTTTCAACAAGTACAGTGTAATTTGTATGGATTTTATATATAATATATATATATATATATATTATATATATATATATATATATATGATACACACAGACCGTGCATGGAACAAGGAACTCTTCTAGGAAAATTAAATCCACTATAGTCCGAATAAGTAATGGTAAATGACAAATACTATAGTTTTTTCTTTTTCATGATGCTAGCCGGACGTGGGCAACGAGTCACTCACAAAGAGTTCCCAAAAATATAACTTCCCTCACCAGCTATCTGCAAAGCAGATAGGATCCAGCTGAGTTCCTTCCCATATATATATATATATATAATATATATGGGATGAATTTCATAATTAAACACGTGAAATGAATAAATGATGCAAACCCACAAAGTAAAAGAAAAAATTATTCTAAGGTCTTTCGTGTATTCAGCAGTGCACCTCGTCAGGGAATGAAAAGCGAAGGCGAGATGACGAAAATATATACATATGTACAAAGGAACAGAGAAATAAATGATATTAGCACATGATTAACGAGCGTTGATTAAAGGCAAAAGACATTTTAACGAGATATTGTCAATTTTATCCATTCCTGTACTGTTATTGAAATTATTTTTGAAATGGATGAATGCACATTCTAGAATATTCTTTCAATTGTATCTGTGTTTTTAACGAGCGCTTTAGAACTATCGCACTTGATACTATGATTCCATCTGTGCATATGGTTAAACATTGCATTAGAATTATTTGCTGTTCTCCGAGCATATTTATGCTGTTTTACCCTGATATCTAAAGCTTTTCCCGTTTGACCAATATATATAGTGAATTACAGTGTGTACATCCGATCGAATACACAGAGGAAACCGCATTATCCGGGCTATTCTTTATTAGGCGACATTTAACAGTATTATTATACTTAAAGACTACGTTGATACCAATTGTTTCAAGTAAAGTCGGAAGATATTTAAAATTTACATGGTAGGCGAAGGATATTTTTACACTCAAATTAATTTACAGTTACGATATTGTAATACCTATTCTTAGGTTTCCTGAGGCAGTTATCTAAAAATGAAAGAGGATAACATAATTTAGTACCAATATTCATGATATCGCATAACTCGGAATTTAAGTTTTTCCCACTGCAGTGGGATTGTACCACGCAATTTTTACTTCGGAGTTCCCGGGTTCGAATTATACGAAGGCATTTCGTTTCATCCTAAAAGCTCACGTGTTCACGCGTGTTATGTATATATATATATATATATATATATATATATATATATATATATATATATATATATATCGGCTATTTACCTTTTAGTTTTAATGTTTTACATTTTCTTAGCTACTTTTTATAATTTTTTAAGTTTGTTTTAAATTATTAAGCAATTTGTATTTTGTATGATTTGGCATTTTATTGTTTCAAACCTGAAGATGGAATTAGTGCATTCCGAAACGTTGGTACTATGAAACCTTGAAGGATGTTTGTTTTTTCTCTGGTGTTCCTGTTTATTATATATATATATATATATACAGGGTGTCCCATAAGTCCGGCATCATCGGAAAAAAAATTAAAAAAGGCAAAACAAAAGTTTTTATTTACAGAACGTGCTCAGTATGTCCACCATTGTTTTCAATACACAAATTCACACGTGATACCCAGTCAGCAAGCACACGGTGAATGATGTCAGGAGTAATGGTGTTACATGTCCCAATAATGCGCTGCTGCAAATGTTCAACGCTCCTAATTTTCTCTGCGTATACCAGCGCTTTCAAGTGGTCCCAGATATAAAAATCTAGTGGCGTGAGATCCGGGCTTCTAGTTGGCCATTCCGCAGGCCCTCGACGTCCTATCCAATGACCAGGGCATTGTTGGTACAGGTATTCCCTTACTTGGGTGCTGTAATGTGCAGGAGCGCCGTCTTGCTGGAACCATGTTGGGAAATTTCCTTCTTCGTTCAAGACACTGGGAAATGCTTCTTCCTTGAGCATACGTAGGTAGGTGCCTCCAGTGACATGTTCATCGAAAAAGAGAGGGCGTATGATGCGATCCTTCCAAATGCCACACCATACCATCACCCGAGATGCACCTTGTTCCTTTAAAGAGGTATACCAGCGATGGTTGTTTTAAGACTAGTAGCGGGTGTTCTTTCGATTTACCTCACCATTTCCATAAAAAACAGCCTCGTCACTGAACAGAATGGTGGACGGGAAATTGGCATCCCGAGCATATTGTTCCGTAGCCCATTCACAAAATTCCATCCGTCGGTCGGGATCATCTTCGCTTAATTTCTGCAGGATCTGAAGTTTATATGGATGCCATTTGTGAGCCTGAAGAATGCGATGGATGCTACTTTTCGACACTCCTGTCTCGGCGGACAATCGCCGAAGAGACTTATTGGGACTTCTGTTAACAATGAGCCAGGATAGCACTCGCTGTATCATCGTCAGTGGACCTCCTTGAAGGTCCACTGCGTGGTTTATCTTCTATGGATCCTGTTTCCTTAAACTTTGCAACAAGTCTGCTAACACAACTCTGTGTTATTGGCTCGCGGTCTGGATGCAGTCTGTTAAATTCAGCAGCGGCCTCTCTTTGACTCCGGTTTCCTATGAGTAGAATTATCTGGATTCGTTTTTCCTTGCTCACAGATATTATGGCCTGTAGAAACAGAAAAATATGAATTATGGTTTGTAGAAATAGAAAAATATGAATTTCTCCTATGATGCCGGACTTATGGGACACCCTGTATATAAGATCTACTAAGTCCTTTTTCATCCCGTAGTTAAAAGAATATATTCATTTTCACCTGTTCAGTCTCATTTGTTTAAGGTTCAAAATTGAGTGTCAAACGCGTAGCAAGAGAGCATTTCCCTACTCCACGAAGCGGTCATGTGTGGCGGAGAGGGCAAGAGAGCAACTCGTTCCTCCACCAAGACAGGTCTAGAGGCGGGACCACCAGCTTGGCCTCCGTGTGAAGAGAGGCCGAGCAGAGGGGGGACACTAACAAATGGTCAGAAGACAGCAATAGGGCATTTAACACCGAGAAATTTCATCTCTTGAGATATGGTAGAAATGAAGAAATTATACTGCATATTAGGCCAGATGGGCCGGGTGTACATGACTATGTGTGGTGGAGAGCGCGAGAGAGCAACGCACTCTTCCACCAAGTGGTCATGTATGGCGGAGGGCGCAAGAGGGCAATTCGCTCCTCCACCTAGCCGGGTCTAGAGGCGGGACCACCAGCGTGACCTCCGTGTGAAGAGAGACCGAGGAGAGGAGGACACTAACAAATGGTTAGAAGATAACAATAGGGCATTTAACACCGAGAAGTTTCAACTCTTGAGATATGGTAGAAATGAAGAAATTAAAGAGACTGCATATTAGGCCAGATGAGCTGGGTGTACATGACTATGTGCGGTGGAGAGCACAAGAGAGCGGCTCACTCCTTCACCAAGCCAATCCTAGAGGCAGAGACCACCAGCTCGACCTTCGTGTGAAGAGAGAACGACACGCAGAAACGCATCGTGGCACACACACACACACACACACATTTTATTCACGCAGTTAAACGTGATTCATTGTTGTCAATTGAGTTAACATGACCTACTAATTGTTACCATAATGCACTTATCCGTGATCGTGGCATGGAGTTAACCGCGACTTGGAGGTGTTTACATTCGCGGGTTCCTCCCGCCATACCGCCACAATGCGCCTCAGTCATTGTCTCTCAGCGCGACTAAAGGCAATATTACGAACGAAATTATCAAAGACGCAAAGAGAAAAATCGGCGAGTGGTACCAAACCTCAAATTAAACCCAATAACTATACACACTGACATCACCTAGTGACACGCGTTCATTAGTTGCGGGACTATTTACCGAACTTTTTAATTACACCTTGTATATATAAGATCTACTAAGTCCTTTTTCAACCGGTAGTTAAAAGAACACATTCATTTTCACCTGTTCAGTCTCAGTTGTTTAATGTTCAAAATTGAGTGTCAAACGCGATGCAAGAGAGCAATTCCCTCCTATATCAAGCGTTCATGTGTGGCGGAGAGCGACTGTTAATTTTTATAGAAAACAGAGTAAATACATTTTTACATTAAATTGTCTTCGCATTCACGTTACTTTACGTGAGATGAGACGGAAAGGAAGCAGATATATGGTAGGCAAAGGTGGGCACCCGGGCCTCAAAAAGGACCGACGGTCGCGGTCCCGGTCCTTGCCTCAAACTGGACCGACGGTCCCGGTCACGGTCCTTTCTGAAGATATGACCTAGGAACGACTCGGTCCTCGGTCCTTATATACAGGGTGTCTCAGAATTAACTATCTATTTCAATGAAATCGGACAAATTTAATAAAAACTGAGATAATTTTGTGTTTATTACTAAATTATGATACAAAAACAAATAGATTTATAAATCATAAGTCAAAACATTATTAAGAAGTTTCAACATGTGCACCGTCTGTATCTCTGCAAATTTCAAATCTATCCTCAGCGCTGCGAAACACATTTTGAAGCATTTCAGGTGTTATCTCCCGCACTGCCAACTGGATGCGTTCTTTAAGTTCAGCTAAACTATTGATCTTTTGGCGATAAACCTTTGTTTTTATGAAACCCCATGCAAAGAAATCCAGGGGTGTCAAATCCGGAGAACGCGGAGGCCAAGGTCGAGGTCCTCCACGTCCAATCCACCGATTCGGAAGGCGTCTGTTGAGGTATTCTCGAACAATTAGAGCATAATGACATGGTGCTCCATCTTGTTGAAACACAACATTATCAAGAATGCCATCATCAAGAAGCTGTGGTTCGAGAAACTGCTGAAGCATATCAAGGTAGACGGTACCTGTTACAGTTGCTTCCGCAAAGAAGAATGGGCCATAAATTTTGAATTTGGTCATTCCAAGCCACACGTTAACTTTTGGAGAGTCTCTTTGCCATTCTATGACTTCAGACGGTCTTTCATTGGACCAGATACGACAGTTGTGTCGATTGACTTTACCACACGTGTGGAAAGTCGCCTCATCACTGAATAAGATGTTATCCAATAAACTTTCATTTTCGATTTGATCCACAATTTCTGCACACCTTGCTGCTCGATTTAGATAATCCTCTTCATTTAGAGCATGCAATACTTGAATGTGATAAGCCTTTTTCATCAGTGTCGAACGCAAGATTCTATGAACTGTTGTCTTGGATATGTTGAGTCTTCGACCGGCCTCCCTAACCGAAGTTGTTGGTTCATCCTCAAACAATTGTCGTACCTGTTCGGTACTGTTACGTACTGTCCTTGGGCGTCCTCTTCCCACCTCGTCGTGTACGGATCCAGTTCTTTTAAATTTGTTCACAAGTTCACGAATCGCTTTGTCTGTAGGACCGGTTCTGTGGAATCTTCTTGTAAATTTTTCTCTGATTTCATTACATTGCATTCCTTTGATACGGGATGTTACAACAAAGATGCGTTCTTGTGTATTCATTATTAATAGGGTTCTGAAAGAGAATGAAAATAAAACTATGAAAAACTATGAAAAAATTATGAAAATAAAATTATGAAAAAAATTTAGAAATTTATACATTTTTAACACATATTAAACATGATAAACATAAATAAAAGTGTGTTTTTAAAAAATTTGTCCGATTTCATTGAAATAGTTAATTCTGGGACACCCTGTATAATATAAGTGAAAAATTTGATTAAAATGAAAAATGAAATTAAAGACACCGGAAATCTTTCATTTTATTAACGTAAATTATAATTAATACAATACATAAATGATGAAAAAAAGTTATTAAGTTAAATGCTTGAGTTTCCCTTCAAGAAGACTAGCATTTCAAAATGGCTGTCACTGAGCCAGGTACGGCCAGGGATTGCTGGGTTCAGTTCTTCCGCTAGGAGCTCCAGTTGCTTGACTTGAAGTTGAAGCACTAACGTCAGTAGATTCTTCGTCTCCTCCATGTGTTGAAACAAGTTTCAGTTCAGTCTCAGTCTCTTTCTGAGTCTTCTGGAGGAAACGATCCATCTTCTTTAGAACTTCAAATAATCACTAAACACACTAAAATCACTAAAAAAGACCGTCCGGACCGGACCGTCCGGAATTGCTTAAAAATGGACCGTCGCTCCTCATTTCGGTCCTCACAGAGAAAAGGACCGACTTTCCCGCTCACGGTCCTTAAAAAGGACCGAGTTCCTGGAGTTCGGTCCTTTTGGAACTCAGTCCTGCCCACCTTTGATGGTAGGTACATCGGAATGCGTCGGTTTGACCTATATAGCAGCGAAGGATTGCCCATGATGGCTCACTCGGCTACTCCTTACATTCGTTCTTTGATTTAAAATCACAATAAACAATATAAATATTCTATGAGATTAATATTTATTTTTTCACCCTATAAACATCATCATAAACGGAAGACATGATCTGCCTTAAAGCTAAAACATAACTTCTTATCAATTCATGTTTTCAGCTTCAATAAACATCGATAACCCCACCCGCCCACCCCCACCCATCCCACACCCATTGGGAATACTCAACAATTGGAATTGAATGAAATATATATATATATATATATATATATATATATATATATATATAATATAGAGGGTGTCCCATAAGTCCAGCATCATAGGAAAAATAATAAAAAAGGCAAAACAAAAGCTTTTATTTACAGAACGTGCTCAATATGTCCACCATTGTTTTCAATACACAAATTCACACGTGATACCCAGTCAGCAAGCACACGGTGAATGATGTCAGGAGTAATGGTGTTACATGTCCCAATAATGCGCTGCCGCAAATGTTCAACACTCCTAATTTTCTCTGCGTATACCAGCGCTTTCAAGTGGCCCCAGATATAAAAATCTAGTGGCGTGAGATCCGGGCTTCTAGCTGGCCATTCTACAGGCCCTCGACGTCCTATCCAATGACCAGGGAATTGTTGGTACAGGTATTCCCTTACAGCGCCATCTTGCTGGAACCATGTTGGGAAATTTCCTTCTTCGTTCAAGACACTGGGAAATGCTTCTTCCTTGAGTATACGTAGGTAGGTGCCTCCAGTGACATGTTCATCGAAAAAGAGGGGGCCCATGATGCGATCCATCCAAATGTCACACCATACCATCACCCGAGATGGTATGGTGGACGGGAAATTGGCATCCCGAGCATATTGTGCCGTAGCCCATTCACAAAATTCCATCCGTCGGTCAGGATCATCTTCGCTTAATTTCTGTGGGATCTGAAGTTTATATGGATGCCATTTGTGAGCCTGAAGAATGCGATGGATGCTACTTTTCGACACTCCTGTCTCGGCGGACAATCGCCGAAGAGACTTATTGGGACTTCTGTTAACAATGAGCCAGGATAACACTCGCTGTATCATCGTCAGTGAACCTCCTTGAAGGTCCACTGCGTGGTTTATCTTCTATGGATCCTGTTTCCTTAAACTTTGCAACAAGTCTGCTAACACAACTCGTGTTATTGGCTCGCGGTCTGGTTGCAGTCTGTTAAATTCAGCAGCGGCCTCTCTTTGACTCCAATTTCCTATGAGTAGAATTATCTGGATTCGTTCTTCCTTGCTCACAGACATTATGGCCTGTAGAAAGAGAAAAATATGAATTATGGTTTTTAGAAATAGAAAAATATGAATTTCTCCTATGATACCGGACTTATGGGACACCCTGTATATACTGTATATATATATATATATATATATATATATATATATATATATATATATATATTACAGCGAGAGAGAGTAAAAAACTGAAGACGGCACACACACACACATTAGTGATTTGAAATGATGTTAAAAATGATAATTATCAGAAATCTCGCAAGAGCCACTCGCTCCTCCACCAAGCCAGGAAGACCTCAACTTTGACTGTTGTGGTGGTCCTGAGATACGTTCATTTAAGTCTGACAATATCCCAGGATGTTAGTGTTACTATTTTGCTGTAGTATTACAGCTTTCCGCCCCAACCCGAGCGCATAGTGCCGAATTGAGTTACCCATGCCTTTCACACACCCTCACACTTTCTAAGAATCATAAAATCGGAGATCTTTCTTGTCACTACTTTAAAACTTGAAATTTCTCGGTGTTAAATGCCCTATTGTTGTCTTCTGACCATTTGTTAGTGTCCTCCTCTCCTCGGTCTCTCTTCACACGGTCACGCTAGTCGTCCCGCCTCTTGACCCAGCTTGATGGAGGAGCGAGTTGCTATCTTGCGCCCTCCGCTACACATGACCGCTTGGTGGAGGAGCGAGTTGCTCTCTCGCCCTCTCCACCGCACATAGTCATGTACACCCGGCTCATCTGGCCTAATATGCAGTATAATTTCTTCATTCTACCATATCTCAAGAGTTGAAATTTCTCGGTGTTAAATGCCCTGTTGTTATCTTCTGACCATTTGTTAGTGTCCCCCCCTGTTCTCGGCCTCTCTTCACACGGAAGCCAAGCTGGTGGTCCCGCCTCTGGACCTGTCTTGGTAGAGGAACGAGTTGCTCTCTTGCCCTCTCCGCCACACATGACTGCTTCGTGGAGGAGGGAAATGCTCTCTTGCAACGCGTGTGACACTCAATTTTGAACCTTAAACAAATGAGACTGAACAGGTGAAAATGAATATATTCTTTTAACGACCGGATGAAAAAGGACTTAGTAGATTATATAATATATATATATATATATATATATATATATATATCGAAGCATTTCATAATTCTTTATTGTTGGATCCATCCCAATCTTCTACGTTTTTAAATGTTTTTGACAATACGCAGAATTAGACGGAGTGTGAGTAAAAATGTGTTTAGCTCATGAAAACGAATGTCTGATTGGGTAGATAAATGGATGTCCTAGATTTCCTGGTGCTTAAGATGCTGGGTGTTGATCGTAGGTTGAGAGGACGAATCTGGACGATGACATTGTTGTCTTCTGACCATTTTGTTAGTGTCCCTCTTGTAGTAATGTCTAA
The DNA here is from genome assembly GCA_023014485.1 of Bathynomus jamesi. Taxonomy (NCBI): domain Eukaryota; kingdom Metazoa; phylum Arthropoda; class Malacostraca; order Isopoda; family Cirolanidae; genus Bathynomus; species Bathynomus jamesi. The sequence goes on along the minus strand of JAJOZX010000586.1, from coordinate 188,488 downwards.
TTAAGAATTAAATGTTTGTTTATAAGAATTTAAAAATGTTTAAATGATGTTTTGTTAATAAGAGTGTAGTAATGTCAAATTAAGAATTAAATGTTTGTTTATAAGAATTTAATAATGTTTAAATGATGTTTTGTTAATAAGAGTGTAGTAATGTCAAATTAAGAATTAAAATTAAGTTTTATTAAATAAGAAATTAAAAATGGGTCTATTAAAAAATATAGAAATACGAGTTGGCAACGCCTGAACATAGGCTAGAGGCTGGGTAGAAATGACTCCAGTCATCGGACGGTCTTGGGCTTAGTAAGGTGTATTTCTGTGTGACGATGTAATTGTAAATTTAGAATAGTATTTCGTGTCTCTCTCCGGCAAATATGTTAATGTTAATTTCCCCCTCGCATTAACCCGTTTATCTAAAAGTGTTTTCGGTGTAAATAAAGTTAGTAAAGTATTAATTGAGTGTATAATTAATCCCCCAGTCCCCCATGCCCGGTTCAAATTATAATGGCCTCCACTCGGTCAAGTCTACTCGTATTTATAAAGCACAGCGAAACGAGTGTAAAGAGAACGATAAATGAAAGATAGAGAAAATGAATAGAAAGTTGTGTAAATAATGAATTATAATAATGAAGGAATGGACCCTTAAAGAAATTAAACACGACATTTTGGTGGTTATGCGGTGTTCCTTTATATAAATATAAGGGCTTTCCCACGTCGCCTTATATTTCGGTCAAAATTGTTGCTATCCCTATTATAGCATTAATAAATATTCTGTTTCGATTATTTAAATAGTAAAATGCATTGTGTTAACCCATTTGCAAGCAAATTTCGATTGTCATTCCTTAACAAATCATTGTAACTGTTTTTGAAGATGGTGCCCATCATTTTCAAAATTTCTTCTCATAGCGAGCATTTTCGTGATTTTCGCGGTAAAAAATTAGAGTCGAAATTCGAGAGTTCTTTGTTTTCTTTTTCTTCGCGTTGATTCCTTCCTCAGTCCGTTTACTTTATATTTTGTTTCCTTCCGTCGGAGAGGGAGACGAAATTAAAAAAAAAATTGGTATTGGTCGTCCGATGACTCGTTTCCTTTTCCTTTCCTTCGACTTTTATTACTCCTGTCAAAAGCAAACCTATTTTGTGTTTAAAGTATTTTTGTATTTACATTTTTTGAATTAGTAATAATTGTGATGATAATAATAATAATAATATTAATGATTAGTAAATAAATTTTGCACTTACTTATATGAATTCAATTATTTTAGTTGTTTAAATAGATTTTGACATGCATTTTTATACGGTAAGGCTTAAAATGTTTGAGCGTATGGTGACGCATCTTTACGTAAAATATATATATATATATATATATATATATATATATATAGTTGAGCATTCTAAGAGATTCAATAAAGAAGTAGCAATATACATATATATATATACAGATATACATATATGCTGCAGCATTCATTCATTTCACGTGTTTTATTGTGAAATTCATCCCATATACATATATATATATTATATAGTTGAGCATTCTAAGAGATTCAATAAAGAAGTAGCAATATATATATATATATATATATATATATATATATATATATATATATATATATATATATAGAGCATTCTAAGAGATTCAATAAAGAAGTAGCAAAATTTTCCAGAATCTAGTGGAGTTTTAAGATAATTTTTAGACTGGATTTAAATAATGGATTTACAGGCATCGCTTTGAAGTTTTAGCTCGCTTTATAATTTTAAGTTAATTTTAAGGTTTAAAGTCGAAAAATAATCGTTAAAGACACTAATTTATACTGCGTTAAATTCGGACTGTTTAAGTTTATTATGCTTGCCGTATATAAATTGTGAGACTTCAAAATATGCAAAACTTGTTATAAAAAGAAAAATTTGTTTAATTGAAATAGAGAAATTGTTTTCCTAAATTCTTTTGATAAATTAATTCGTTTTTTAATTTATATATATATTATATTATATATATATAATATATATATATATATGTGTATATATATATATATATATATATATATATATATATATATATACATATTATATAAATATATATAATAATTTTTATATTTATAGGTGGGTTGATTGTTTATTTTTTTCTTTCTTTCATTTTCAGGACAATTCCGAGTGATATTTGGTATGGTTAAGCTGTTTAAAATTTTTTATATTCTGAAATTAGATTTTATTGTGTTAAGGAGTGTTTTAACATTTTATTTTAGACGTGGTTCGGATTCAACGTTAAACTGTAGGTCTAAGGTGGAGTGACACGCTTGACCTTCGCCGGGGTGAACAATCAGAGGGGATGCTAAACAAAGGTTGCCGATAAAGTAGAACTTTTTTAATGCATGAAGGATGGGCTAGGGGTAATGATGTAGTAAGTTTTAGGAGATGTTGGATAGTTTTTATATGAAGTTTAACACTGATAAAATTCAACTGTTACGGTACGGAAAAGGGGAGGATCTAAAATTCCATGGAATAGAAAAGAAGATCCCCGATGATCCGGGTGTACCTGTGAGATGGGGAGTAAAAGAAGTCAACTCACTACTTCACCAGACCAACTAGATCTATTGTAGTAGTATTCCCCGTTAAACTGTAGGTCTAGGATGGGGATGAAAAGCTTGACCTTCGACGGAATGAACAATTTGGATAGGTCCGGGTCTGTATATTATTATTTTTTTATTATATATATACTCCTCGTTCGTAATTCTTATCCTATTATTATTTTTGATTGCATATATTCCTTCGCTTGTATAGGAATGTATATTTATTTTCAATATATTTCGTGAAATTGGATCCAATAATTTGTCTAAATAAACAGTGATGTGATGTTGTTTTATTTAATTCTTTTGGTTGTATATATAAACGTTATTATTATTTAATTATACCAAATAGCCGGTTAGGCCTTCTAAGTCAACTGGCGGTTTAAGCCAGCTTACGGGGACAAACGCATACAAATGCACGTACATCTCCGACTAGGATTATGCCAATCCAATAATTCGTCTAAATAAACGGTGATGTGGTGGTGTTTCATTTAATTATTTTGGTTGTATATAAAAACGTTATTATTATTATTTAATTATACCAAATGGCCGGTTAGGCCTTCTAATTCAACTGGCGGGTTAAGCCAACTGGCGGATTAAGCCCGCTGACGGATTATGCCAACTGGCGGAGAGCCTGAACATATGCTTTAATTAACACTTGAAGTACTAAGCGGTCATATTTAACCGCTATTAGTTTTTAAATGTGATACATTAACTATAGAAAAAGTAGCGGTCTGACCTTTTATGACTTTTCATAAGTTTCTGCCATTATTATAATACCATATTTGATTTTTCTTTTTTTTTATTTCTAAGAGATTTTGTAGGTTACTACCTATAAGTACTAAGCGGTCATTTTTGACCGCTATTAGTTTTTAAGTGTGAGATACATTAACTACAGAGAAGGTAGCGGTCTGACCTTTTATGACTTTTCATAAATTTCTGCCATTATTATAATACCATATTTGATTTTTCTTTTTTTTTTCATTTCCAAGAGATTTTGTTGGCTACTACCTATAAGGACCACACGTTCAAAAATTACCTTTCATTCAGTTTCTTTCCCCTATTCCTTTGGAACATTCTAGAAGATAATTGAGATGTGGCATCTTAGTTTTGAACATTCTAGAAAATACTTGAGATATGACAACACTGTATTAGTTTTCTTGTCAGCCTGAAGCCACTCAAATTTTACGTCAGTGTGCCTTTTCCCAGCATCATAAAAGGAGGTGAGTGCTTGATTTATGGATCTGTCGTGACATTTGTTTCAGTCTGCCGATAGTGTTACTATAATATACATATATATATATATATATATATATATATATATATATATATATATATATATATATATTCATGGGAAACTAAACGACCCAAATTTCAGCATTCTTCTTGGAGATTTGGAAAAGTTTTTAGGCCTCCAAATTGCTCGTGGTGTTTTAGTTGCAAAGAACACACCCGTGAAACAATTATGGAATCAAGAGTGGGGTCCACCTATATTTCATAAAACAATGAGTAGGAATAAGTTTGAATTGATCATGAAGCACATGAGATTTGACAATATTTGGAACTCTTTCATAATGAACTGCCAAAAGTGCTATGTACCAAACTGATCTTATTATTGATGAACAACTCTTTCCACGTAAATCTCGATGTCCATTCATTCAGTACGTGGCATCAAATCCAGATAAATTTGGAGTAAAATTTTGGCTTCGTGTGGACGCAAAGTCGAAATACCTTTGCAGTGGTAAACCATAGTTGGGTAAAGATCCTACTCGTAATGCTGCTGCACATGATCTTCCAGCTGATGTTTGTTTGTCACTCATGAAGCCATACTTGAAGAAAGGTTATCATGTAACCACGGATAACTTTTTTACCAGTTTACAATTGGCTGAGAAATTCAAAGCTGGAAAAACAACTCTTCTTGGTACTATCAGAAGACAGAGACGGGAAGTTCCTGATGGAGAAGCTATATTGAAAGGAAATCCACTTTATTCATCTGCGATATATAAATCACCATCGGACTGCACTTTGACCATTTATAAAGGTAAGAGATCCAAAAATGTTTATCTTCTTAGTTCAATGCACAAATCCGTTGAAATAGATGAATCTCACCGCAAAAAGCTACCAGAGACAGTGCAGTACTATAATTCAAGCAAAGTAGGTGTAGATATTCTTGACCAAATGGCCCGGTACCACACCAGCAAAACTGGATCTAGGCGATGGCCAATGGCGATTTGGTTCAATATTCTTGACTTGGCTTGCATAAATGCATGGATTGTATACCGTGAAGTTACTGGATCAAGTCTCACGCCAACAGTTTCTGCTTGATCTAATAACTGAAATGTGCAAGACAAAGGCAGCTGTAGGTTATGATCAAATCGAGCATGGCGAACCAGAACAAGTTGCTCAGAGCCCAGCGCCTAAACGCCGTCAATGTCAAGTGGAATCCTGCAGAAACAAATCCACGTACAAATGCAGAGCATGTGGCAAGGAATGCTGTGGCACTCATTCAGGACATAAAGAAAAAGTCGCTGTTGTAAGGTGCAGGTGCACGAATTGTATGTAAAATGTTTCAAATAAATGTTCTGTTCAAGTGTACCACTTGTATGTAGAATGTTCTAAATAAATGTTTTGGTAGTAAAATGTTTCAAATAAATGTTCTGTTCAAGTGTACCAATTGTATGTAGAATGTTCTAAATAAATGTTTTGGTTGTAAAATGTTTCAAATAAATGTTGTTTATAAAATGTTCTAAATAAATGTTCTGTTAAATACTTCAAATAAATGTTCTCTTTGATAAATTGTTTCAAATAAATGTTCTGTTTGTAAAATGTTTCAAATAAACTATGTTCTAAATAAATGCTGTTTGTAAAATGTTTCAAATAAATGTTCTCTTTGTAAAATGTTTCAAATAAAGCTATGATTTTAATAGAAATAAAAAATAAATTAAAATGAATATAAATAATAAAAATAAATAAATAAAAATAAATAAAAAATAATAAGTAAAAAAAAATCCTGCTTAGCTGTCAAAATTGACTGCAAGGTCTTTCTAGGTAAACAGAATTCATGGTAGGTCTAGTGTTAAATAAATAGCGCAATCTGGCAACTCAGCCAGATAAGCCAACTGGCTGGTTAAACCAGAATATATGCTTTAATTAAATAAATAGCGCAAACTGTCAACTCAGACAGATAAGCCAATTGGTTGATTAAGCCAGGTGGCTGATTAGGAACATATTAAGACAACGGCCGCTCAGCTGAAGTCTTAATATGCGCTTGGATTCTGCCAGGCGAACACCTCTCCTCCTCTCGTTCCTTCTCCTCTCTCTTTCTCTTGGGGGATAACTCCACCTCCAAGTTGCATAAACCCTTGTTGCTCTGCTCTTACAACATTCCCCTCTCCCCCTTTGTTGCACAACATCTTGCAACATATCCCCTCCCCCCTTTGTTGCGTAACTTATGCAACTTTGCTCACCATTTGCAATTGCACTGCACTCTCTCCTTTTGCGCCCATTCTACTAATGTTTGTGTTTGCACCTAAGTATATGACTCTTTGTATGTATATGATTCTTTGCATATATGTATGTGGTTATTTAAAGGACAATAAAACAAGTATTTATTAAAGGCATAACTGGAGAGAAACACACTTCTTACTGCTGGAGAGTCTTGGAGCATAAAGACGACAACCGTTGACCTCTCTGGTTGGTTGAACGAATGGCAGGGTGGCTGAATGGCTTTTGGAATACAGCCAGTCGTGTTAGTTTATAGTCACTTTTATATATATATATATATGTGTGTGTGTGTGTGTGTTTATATATATATATATATATATATATATATATATATATATATATATATTTATGTGTGTGTGTGTGTGTGTGTTTATATATATATTTAATGTTATAATGTTTCAGACCAACAAAGACCCTAGGATCCACTCATGGCTGGTCTACCTAACTGTATTCGTAATTGTGTATTGTGCATGTCCTCCTTGGTGGTGGAGGGGACTTACAATTTTACGTGGGTTCCGAACCACAGAGCCTTAATTTTACTACCTTAAACTATACCCAATCTATCAACATATGCGTCTAATCGATTTTTAAACATGTTTATAGACGTGTTACTAATTACTTCTACCGGCAAACTATTCCAGCTATTTACTATTCTATGCGTAAAAAAGTTTTCGGCAACTACTGTCTCGAACCTTCTACTTGTCAACTTACACCCGTTATTTCTAGTCCTATTATACTGAGATATTTCGAAAAAGCTATCTCTATCTACGTTATCGAACCCATTCATAATTTTGAAAACCTGGGTTAGATCACCCCTTAGCCTCCGAGTCTCGAATGTAGTCAATTTTAACTCCTTAAGCCTATCCTCGCACGACTTTGACCTAAGCGACGGAATCATCTTAGTTGCTCGGCTTTGAACTCTTTTGAGTTTGTCTATATCTTTTCGCATATGCGGATTCCAAAAGTGGATCGCGTACTCCAAATGGGGTCTAACTAATGATTTATAAAGAGGAACTATAATATCGAGCGATTTGTACTCAAAATTCCGAGCTATAAAACCTAACACTTTGTTCGCTTTATTGACCGCTGCTGTACTTTGTTTCGCTACTTTTAAATCACCAGTGATTATAACTCCTAAATCTTTCTCCTGCTCTACGCTTGTTAACTCCTTCCCTGACATACTATACGCAAAATTACCGTTAAGCGAACCTATATGTAAAATTTTGCACTTATCGACGTTAAATCTCATTTGCCATGTGACTGACCAATCAACGATTTTATTCAGATCTTCCTGGATTTTACCTCTATCTTCGTCATTAATCGCCCTTCCACCCAACTTCGTGTCATCCGCAAACTTCGAAACTGTACTGACTAGGCCGACATCTAAATCGTTAATACATATAAGAAAAAGCAAGGGGCCCAATACAGAACCCTGAGGAACGCCACTCGCTACATTAGCCCAAGACGACTCCGCTCCATCAAAGAACACCCTCTGTTTCCTACCTCGCAACCACTCTTCTATCCAATTTATTACTGCACCCCTAATTCCATGAGACTTAGTTTTTTCAATGAGTCTTTTGTGCGGTACGGTGTCAAACGCTTTTTGAAAATCTAAATACATTACATCAACCGCCTGATGACTATCGTAAACGTCAACCACGCTTTGAAAAAATTCTAAAAGATTAGTTAAGCAAGATTTGTTTCGCCGAAAACCGTGCTGCGTATTTCTAACTAAGTTATGCAATTCTAAGTGTTCGACTATACGATCCCTAATTATTGATTCCAGTAGCTTACATACAACAGACTCGCCTTTCTTAAAGATAGGTGTTACGTTTGCTAACTTGAAATTATCTGGTACGCACCCCTCAGAAATAGACGCCTTAAAAATCTTTGTTAGCGCCACAAAAATGTTATCTTTTAATTCTTTTAGTTGTATGGGATATATGGAATGCGGCCCCGGTGATTTACGCATTTTCATTTTGTCAATATAGCTCATTACCTCCTCTTCACTAACCACAATATCATCCAAAATATTACCATTATCAAAAGGTATTATGTCTATGACCGTAGGAATATTCGTTACATCTTCTATAGTAAAAACTGACATAAAAAATTCGTTTAGCAAGGTAGCCATTTCCTTGTTTTCAGAAACTAGATCTCCGTTAACATTTTTCCAACGGCCCCAAGACACCTTTTACTTGATTTCTATTGTTGACGTATTGAAAGAATCGCTTGGGTTTTTTTTACCATCACGAGCTATGGAGATTTCAAATTCGCGCTTGGACTTTTTTATTACACTTTTCGCTTCTCGCCTTAGAGATATGTAGTTGTTTCGTAACCACAAACTGTCTTTATCGCACTTATGCAGCCTATCTCTACTCTTTAAATTGTCTCCTACTCTAGAAGTAAACCACAAGGGCTTGTTATTTACTTTTGCACGCTTAATTTTGTACGGTACACATTCCTCATTTATAGTCCTAAATACGACTCCACATTAGTTCTGCGTTGGGAATCCCCATTACGTTTTCCCAATTGATGTGTGACAATTTATTTCGAAATTTACAAAAGTTTGCGTGCTGGAAGTTAGGAATTTTAGTCGAGTTAGCTGGTTTCGAGTGACTTACTAAGAGGACAAAATACCATATTGTGATCGCTATTGCTTAACGGTTCTATTACTTGAAGATCAGTGATTAGCCTATCATCCGTAGTTATTACTAAATCTAAAATACTGTCCAACCTCTAGGTTCCCCAACCTTTTGAATAAGAAAGCTATCCTCGAGAAAATTAACTAAACGATTACCTTCCGCGTCACCCTGCATTGTATCGTAATTCACGTTGGCGCAATTAAAGTCACCCATAACTAAAGCCTGCTCACTACCTATTATTCTCTTTAGTTCACGATATAACGCTTCGTCCGTATCAGCTGTTTGATTAGGGGGCCTATATATAACCGCAACAAGAAGTTTGAAATCGTTCAATTTAAGTTCTGCTATAGTCGAATCTATCGGTTCTGGAACTGTTTGCTTTACTTCTATAACGTTCGCAATATTATCTTTGATATACGACATAACACCGCCTCCTCGCCTACCTATTCTGTTTTTAACAAAAGGTCTATAACCTCTAATTTGATACTCCCCTACAAAGTCACTTGTTTCAGTGCTAAGCCACGATTCATTTATCGCAATTAAATCATAGTCTTTACAAGCAATTATAGAAAAAAATTCGTTTATTTTATTTCGTAGGCTACGAGCATTTAAGGATAGCACCTTCAAATTGTTTGTAATTGCGACACCTTCGCGAGCGCAGGAGAAATTTGTGGAAATTACAGTATGACCGTTCGAGTTACGGCAGCCTGAAAAGAAGAGACAGTATTATGAAAAAGTCTTCCTAAACGCGCAGCTCCAACGTCATTAAGATGAAGTCCATCTCCGAGGAACAAGTCCCTCCTGCCGTAGAAACTGTCCCAAAAATTCGCAAAATGCACTCCTTCCTGTTGGCAAAGAAACTTTAGGTTATTGTTGATATAGGTCGCCTTGCTGTAGAAATCGCTACGTTGGATAATTCGAGGAAGTATACCTGTCAAAACAATCTTATTAATTTTTTCCTTTAGTCGCTCTAGTAATTCCCTGTACCTAGCCAGCAGTTCTTCCGATCTAGAATTTAAAACGTTATTAGTACCGACATTAATAACACGTTTTGTCCTCAGAGGTTCCGCCTGTAAAATGATCAACACTATTAGTTATATCATCCACCCTTGCACTAGGGTAGCAGTAACGGCGCCTACGACGAGGGTTTCTCCCACAGAATTCCTCGAGCTGCCCTCGAACAATGGAATCGCCAACGAGTCGTATTTCCGGTTCCTCATCATCTTCGAAACCTAAAACAGAAAAATTATTGTTTGTTATTACTGGTAGACAAGTCTTAGGTTTTCTCAATGGTGCTCCATTACGCACTCGAACGAAAGGTTGGGAACTAGGGGAAGAGATAGGGCTATTAGTACTATTTATATTACTAGTAGAAACTGAGGCAGGAGGGGCCGTAACTGGAGTCTCAAGGGATTCTAATTTTGCCGTCAGGAGCACCAAGCTTTCTTCAAGCCTCACTCTGGCCTCCCTCTCACGTTCTAACTCGTTCCTCAGGACTTCCATGCTTGAGCACCACCTGCAAACTAACTGTTCATTATTATTAGCCATTGTAAACGCGTAAGCGGAAAATTTCCTTTCACAGGGACTGCAAATACTTGACGAGGGTGCCATGCTCTTAAATAATTAAAAAACAAAAAACAAAAAACGAGCGTTTGGAAATTAATAAATTGCAACGTATATCTACCGCGTGCTTATTGTGCCGTCACCTGCGCAAACCCGCAAAAATGTTCTTGAAACGCAGAAACAGGTTCTTGTAACACAAATTTATACTAAATGAATATATACTTAATTAAGCTACCGACTAAAGATCTGTAAAAGAAAAAGTATTAATAAAACTTATCTGTTTGCTATTCGACCGCCTTTTACTTTCCGTTTTTCTTTTTCCCACGGTGGGTGACCACACTCTACTTGATCCCGCGAAGGAAGAGAAAATGAACCTTATGAAACCTCGTTTTCTGATAGATTTAAAAAACAAAAAAGGCAAACAAGAGAATTTCAACCTTATGAAAACTCGTTTAGTAATAGATTCGGGAAACAAACAAGGCAAGCCACGTGCACTAGCCTTGGCTTAATCAAATAATATAGTAATGAATAAAGTCAATAAATGAAATATATTCGTTAATGAATGATTAGTAACACGAAGTAATTTAGTTAAGAATGCACCAAATAATTTTTTTTTAAAGACACTTCAACGAAAACCACTTATTCAATTGGTAACACTGGACACTCGATAAAACACGTCTATTCACAAGGAAAGACTGTTAAATATATACATATAGTTATATCCTTTGAATATGCTTATTAAGATGTAACTGGAGCTGCATTTCCTCCCACAGCAAGTTCTTAACGCAAAATGCCGACTTCCCTGATCCTCCTGACAAACTTTTGAATACAGCCAGTCGTATGGCTGAAAACTTAGACGTTCAAGCCATATCATATATGTATATTTATATTCAGTTATCTCGTTTGAATGTATTTATTTTATTTTTATTTTTTTCTGATCTGAACGGCTTTTGCCTGAACACATATATATATATATATATATATATATATATATATATATATATATATATATATATATATCATTATCAAGATCACAAAACATTAATTCAATTTTATTCATTTAATTACACTCGACCTCAGCAAGAAAATATAGTCTGGAAGCCAACCAAGGATTTTTGTCCTGACCCAAAATTCTCGGTTAAAGTTTTTTCTCTGCTGATTATTTATCTTTAGGGGTGCATATAATGAGATACAGTTGGGTGTGGAGGTTACACCATTGGGCAATTTGAGATATACAAGATGGCCACCAAGAATACGAAAATATACCGGAAAATCAGTTTTCGGCATTTCTTCACAACCACTCATCATGCAAATACAAATAATATATGCTTTTCTATGTTTTGGGCCATGGCAAATCTAATTTCATGATCATTTTAACTCTAGGATTGATATGAAATAATATGGAGGCCATATTTACCGCAAAATGATCACTAATACCTACATATAACTTGAGTAACACATTTATTAGAAAATAGTGACATCGTTCAGTACATAGTTATGATGAAACTGATTCACATACATATATACAACATCATGGATTTTAATTACTTATAATAATATATTATTCCAGCACACAAAATTCAAGATGGCTACCATGATACACAATTCAGCATGATAGCCATTCCCGTTGATTGCCGTTTAATACAGAAACATTGATATAGCAAAAATTCTATAAATTATTAATTAACAATACAAAGGTACACAAATGCAGATTGCAACAGTAGCATCTCAAGAAACCCCTATATAATCATGAAAGTAAAAATTACAATGTTTATTATCCATTAGTCACTGTTAGCAAGTTCATCATTCTCAATTTGTTGTACCTGTATAGTGTACTCATGTAACACGCATTGCCTCCTTGGAAATCACAGAATATTGTACACGCTAAGCTATTGTTCTTGCAGCCACATCGCTGACTGCTGCAGGCCTGCTCACTGCTACACGAACACTTGAGGAGTTTCAGTAACTCTGCTGGGGCCAGAGGTGTGTCATTGGGCACTGTTGTTGGGGTCAGACAGTTAGAGCCGTCTTCCTTTGACCAACCGTGTGTAGTTGGGTCGAGAACGGGTGGGTCCAACTCAAGTGCGTTGCGCCATATAGCAACCTGGAGGTGCGTTCGTGCCACATTCTCCCGGAATGCTTCATTGATGGGAGGCAGAGTCTGTGCTTTTGGAGCACCAGCAGCCATACTCTTGCCCACCTTGGCGGACCATACCTTTAGACGTACTTCTGTCATCGACTGACATCGCGACTGTCCATAGCAAGCTAAAATGAACTGCTCAACCTGGTCTACAACATTGGGCATGGTCTTGGTTGTGTCCCCTAAGTAGTTGAAGCGATGAGCACCAGAACGCAGAACCTTCAAGGCTACGCCCTTACCTATTCCGAAGAAAGTTGCAACGGTATCAGAACCGATTGCTCCATGAGCAGCCAGCAAGTCAGGAATAATGGCATGGTGCTTGAGTGCTGTGGTGTTGATGTCAATCACGGCCCGGCCTTGTATGGGAGACATCATCATGAAGGGCCAAGTAATATCCCCACTACACACAAAGTGTAATAAGAGAACAAAGATGTCTGTATCATCTGCCACAACAAGAGCTGCCTGACTACCTGCTTTAACCAGTTGTTGTATGATTATAGTGTCAGCTTCCTTTTGGGTTGTAGCCATGTCATGTCGTCTTAACACTATTCCATTGACGAGTTCTACAGGCACAGGGTCACTTCCTGTTATGACAAGCTTGTGGGATGCGATGTCATCTGTGTGCGAAATGAGGTCTGTACAGATGAGATTAATGAGTTGGGACTTGTTTGTGGAAACAGTCAGGATGACCTTTTGTGGTGGCAGACGAGTAGATTCACGTAATGAGTACACTCTACTGGCTCCCTGATCTCTACCCTGACGCGTGGACTCTTTGATGCTTCCTTCTTTGTACCTGTCAAACACAAGGTAGACATCATTCTTCCTCAGCTGATTGGCGATGTAGCTTCGGAACAGATCCAAATAGTCCTGCATTGTACCCCTAGCAGGCAATGGCATCACCCAAAGAACAGGGCAACCATCAAGAAAAGCGATTTTAATGTTGTTCAGTGCAAGCCTTCCTGATACATGCACCTTTAGTGCTTTCTTCAGATTTGATTTAGTCTTTTCTTCTCGCATGTGTCCAGCCTCATCGAACATTGAGGTTGGATGAGGGGCGAGCTCATGAGAGAGCAAATGATTTATATCTAGATTACGGGCACTGTGTTGCAAACCCATGGCTCTGGCATAAATGGTTTCAGTGTCAAAGACTTTATTGTCATCCATCTTGATATGCTTGCGTGTTAATGACATTGTGTTGACAACTTTAGGAATAGTTTCATGAAATCCATTTGGCCAGTCCTGCTCAAAGGATTCCATCTGTGCTTTCCTCAGCTCTACTGCCCTGAACACATTCACCGAGGGATGTGTGACAACTTTACCCGTGACTACGTTCACCAGTGCATCAGGGTGTTGTTCTGGATCCAAAGGGTCAATGCTCAGTTCCAACTTAACCCTAATACTGTGGCGATCCTTGTCAACAGCGAGGATTCTAGATGGCATTTCCTCCTTGTGCTCTACCTGCTCTCTCTGACAATCAGTATCTCGCATTGCATGAAAATCATTTGTCAACGAGTTACACAGGTGTAAGCTGTATGCCCACGTCTTCGCAGATTCTGGCTTGAGAGTGATACCTATGATCCCACCTCTGCTATGACCATATCTCATAAACGTGCTTTCGATGGCCATGTCACTCCATATTCCATTGAAGACCCCGGCTAAGTGAAGCATGGCGTGTTTCCCTCCTATGAAATGTTGGCGCACATCATTTAGCATGGCTTGCATGGAGCGTAGATAATACAGACATGTATTATTTGTATTTGCGTGATGTGTGGTTGTGAAGAAATGCCGAAAACTGATTTCCGGGTATATTTTCGTATTCAAATTGCCCAAGGGTGTAACCTCCACACACCCCTGGATCTCTTTATATAGTATACACCCCAAAGATGAACAATCAGCAGAGAAAAAAACTTTAACCGAGAATTTTGGGTCATGAGGTCCGGCTTCCAGACTAATAAGCTAATTCCGGATAAGACCTAACCCCCTATAAAATAAAATATAATAAGCTAATTGACATTTGTATTATTTGAGGGAACGTTCAAAACCAGCGGTAGAACGTTTGCAGATTCAAGAAGATATTAAATTACTCGAGTGGACGAAAATCTGACAAATGAACTTTAACAAACTTTACATATATATACATATATATTCTGTATATTAGGGTGGCTGTATAAATATAATCTTCAAAAAGTTAAGTTCGGAACCCATAATATTGTTTCTATTATCTAAAAAACTCAGAATAGCAATTTGTATACAAATCTGAAATGTCTTAGAGGTGCCGCCAGAGTCCAGAAGATTTTAACTTAGTCTTTTTCGAGTTCAGCTCCAGGTTCCCCTCACCCATAAGGGTGAGTATTATCCTCTTAATGGAGGGGGTTTCGTTGGTGCTAACAACTCATTGTCGCCTGGTTGAACTTTGGAGACCTTCAACTAATGTTTTCTTTCTTGCATCTGTGAATATTTTACGATGTTCCTCAACGACCTAAAGCAAAAACTGTGTCTGTTCCTCATTTCTCGTTACAGAGGCGTTAAAGTCTTTTATCAGTGTTACTCCCCTTTCTGCTATATCATTGATAACCTTCATGCTTTTAAGAATCTTGGAAGCGTTTGGATAATCTGGAATCTGTTCCCATTGAGCTGGATCTACAGAAGTTAGAAAGTTATCTTCTAACCCTAAAATTGAGAAAAGTTATCGAGAGTTTGCTGTGATAAATAATGACAGATCTTTTCCTTCAGCAATCGTTGGACAAATTCTATTTGGAGGGCGTTCATCTCTATTTTTTAGAGCTACGACCATCAATCTCTTCATTTCTAAGGGTACACGATCGTCAAAAAAAGAGAGACCAATCAGACGTTCACTCAAATACTACCACAAATGATTACCGAATGCCTTGCCTGCAGATTTGGAGACGACAGTGTCTGGGTAAGTTTTTAATTGCTAAAGGAACTCAAGGTCATTTGCAGGATCTAAAGTTTCTTGTGGGCATTGGAACCATGTTTTTACATAAATCTTTGTAGTGAATAAATTGAATATTCTTAAAGATGATATTTCTCTTGATGTTAGACGAACTTGTGAGCGGAGGAGATAAATTTTTATAGAATAAATTACATTTGCTAGCCAACGTGCACGATGGAGAGCACCTGGTTGCATCAGTCTTCTTCCTCGTGGGGGTACTTCTCCCAGAAACAACAATGTTAATTCTGAGGTTTCTCGTTGGATCATTTTGAAAATTTCCCCCCTCAGCGTCCTTCATGAGGATCCTTCACCATCCTTCTTGACGGTCCCTCCTTTATAAGGTGTCTTTCATGGTCTTTTAAAAAAAAGATTCATCCTCGCCTTCCTCCTTAAAAAAAAAAATTTCTGGAAGTGTTCGTGCAAAAGATCCATTCCTGGAACATCAGGATTCTGCTGATATATATATATATATATATATATTAGTAAACGTAACCAACATATATATTTGATATATAAGAACTGTAATATAAGACAAAGAGCAAAGATTTCTTTAATGATATCCGTAATTGCATCGTTTCGGATTAATATATTAATAACGATACCACACAAAATAAAATTAGAATAAATACAGTCAACTCATAAACAAATTTTGCATTGTTCTAATATTTGTATTACGAAATAGATCAAGAAACTATTAAATAAATTATTTTTAATTTCATTTATCTAACCTAAGGGGAAGCTATTATATTTCACTCCAGTTGTACGTGTAGTAACGTGGTAACAAACATTATGAGCAATAAATACTATCATAGCTAATTTTATATATATACAGTATATATCAGCCCTCTTAAAAACACTAGAATGATTGCGAATACATGCATTTTATATTTCATAATTTCAAATATTGTTATCTTTCCTCATAGTTCATCCACTTAAACTATAGCGGCTGTTCTAAGCTATGCATGAAAATACATCTTCAATAACTCAGCCTAGTCATGCATATTCGAATAGATTCAAATACTGAATCATTAATTCCATCTCTAAACATCCATTTAAACATTATTATCATTATCATTATTACTATTTATGTACAAGATTATTTAAATTAATCATTTGATTTCTACAAAACAGCTAGCATCTCAATCTTTTAAGTAGCATACATAACGTGTACATTATAAAGTCAAGAGGGCCCAAGAAAAAGTTATGAGATCCCTGGATCAGGAATTTGATGATCTTTGTAAGAAGGGTGAAATTGACTGCATCTTCTTTGACGGCCGTCAAGATACAACTAAAGTTATGCTGAAAGCAGACAATTCAGATCGTCAGTTCACCAGCATCATCAAAGAAGAGCATTATTCTGTGTGCAGTGGGCCAGGTGGAAGATATCTCCACCACTTCACTCCTGAGAAAGGCTCAACGAGAAAAAAACCTGCTGAAGTTATTGCTGATAATCTTGTAGATTTCATGAAGAAGAAGGGCATTGATAAAAGCCTGCAGGCCATTGGAGGTGATTCTACAAATGTTAACACTGGCTGGGAGGGTGGTTCCATGCACTGGGTAGAGGTCAAGCTTTGCCGTAAGCTGATTCTGGTTGGTTTGTGCCCTCCACACTAACGAGTTACCCCTGCGACACTTGATCACAGCACTGGATGGGAAGACCTTGTCTAACAACAAGTGGACAGGTAACATTGGCAAGATGCTAGACACTGCAACTGAACTTGAAATTGATCCTTCATTCACCAAACTCTCAATTAGAGAGCCTCTTACTTCACTGAGTGACAATGTCGTAAAGGATCTCTCTACTGATCAAGCGTACGGGTATAGGATCACACAGGCCATAAGGACAGGAGAACTTCCCACAGATCTGGCCCTTCTTGAAATTGGTCCAGTGAGCCATTCAAGGTGGTTGACAACAGCAAACAGGCTTTGTCGCATATGGGTTTCAAAACATGGCCTTAAAGGCAAAACCCTCAACAACTTAAGACTGATAGTGGAATACATTGTTGGTGTGTACTACCCCTGTTGGTTCAACATCAAAGTAAAACACTCTTGGGTGGAAGGGCCACGCCACATCTTGTTTCAGCTGCGGCTAGTTAGGCTGCAAAAGAAGGCTGTAGTGGATGCTGTTTTGCCAACCATCAAGCGCTCAGCATGGTATGCATTCAGCGAAAGGATAATCCAGACACTCTTGTGCTCAGATGACAGTGAGGAGAGGAGAGCTGGTGTCCAAAAGATTGTTGACATGAGGGGTGGAGATGATGACACACTTGATCTTTCTGTACGTCCCAGGAAGACACCTTCCATCAACCCCAGTGCTTCTTCCGTGTTGGAGCTGACAGACTGGTCTGACGGGGTATTTGAACCTCCTTTGACATGTAAACTGACTACAGCGGAAGTAAAGAAGTTCTTTGACAAGCCTATGCAAGTTCCACAGTGGCCCTGTCATGCTCAGTCAATAGAGAGGTGTGTGAAACAAGTCACAGAGGCAGCAGGCAGGGTGTATACACATGAGAAACGTGAGGGCTATATCAGAGGCCAAGAAGCAAGTCGGCGGCTGATGTCCAAGAACGAATCAAAGCAAGACTTGATGAAACTTGTTGTTTAAATATTTTTTTACTGATGTCATTACTTTCTAATGTTGTTTTATGATTACAAGGATATGTTTTATGATTACTAGGATATGTTTTATGCAGAGAAACTAAAATTTTTATAGCATTACCTGACATTTTGAGAAGCTAAAATTAATAAATGTTGTTTTCCGAGAGCAATTTATGTGCTTTTTAATCAAACGTAGATTTACCAAGCTAAGTGTTGAGCAATCACAAAAATAATAGCAGATTTGAATTCTTCACATCCAAAAACATATTTTTAAAACCCCTCAGTGAAGGAATTGGCAAAAATTAATTTTCACCTCCCAAATTGACACACCCTACTACAACATATACAGAGCAGATACAGTGGCTAGACGAGGGGGGAGGGTGTTGTATCTACGTGAAAAACGCATACACATGTGAGATGAAGGCAAACAAATCAAACAGCACAGTCGAAATTATTATTTTAGAAGTAAAAGAACTGAACCTAACCATTATGGACGTCTACAGACCACCAAACACCACAAAAAGTGAATTCCACTTTGCCACTAATGAAATACAAAACATATTAAAATTACTTGAAACTTCAGCAACAAATATTCTAATTTGCGGAGATTTTAATTTGCCATTCATAACATGGAAGGAAAATGACGAAGTCATATATGTTGAAAAGTTTCATGGCAACATTACAAAAGATGATAGAACCCAAGCAATAATGCTATTAGATATAATGGAACATTACCCCCTTACTCAGGAAATCTGTGAAGCCACTAGGAAAGAGAACGTTTTGGACTTAATTTTGACAAATAACAATGAGATAATAATAAATAAAAAGGTAACGCACACAAATTTCTCCGACCATAACCTAATCGATATACAATTGAAGTTAGCACCCAGAGGTCCGAAAACGCATCCTGGAGAGGCAGAAGGAATATTTGAAGGCTTAAGCATAAATTCAAAGAAAGTAGAATGGGAAAGTGTAAATAAAGATTTAAAGGAAGTAAATCGGGAATTACTACTTCACGAGAAGACTCCAGAACAAATACTAGGTATAATGGAGTCTGAAACCAAATCTATATTACTGAAGCATGTTCCAGAGAGACAAAAGAGGAAACGTAGCAAGCTCGAGAGAAAAATCAGGATACTATTTAGACAACGGAAGCAAACCGTAAAACATCTCCACAGATACAAAACTGATGCAAGGAGACTCAAACTAGAGAGGAAACTAGGCGAAATAGAAATGGACCTAAAGCAAACATTCATACATAAGACAAACGAGGAGGAAAACAAGATAGCAGAAAACATAAAAAATAACCCACAATAATTCTACACTTTTGCGAAAAGGAAAATGCAGTGCAAAGAGAGTATTGGTCCGTTAATAGACAGGGAGGCCAAACACACAGATGACCCCCCAGAAAATGAGCGAACTGCTTAAGGAACAATTTAACTCTGTGTTTAGCACCCCTAAGTCTGAGATGAAAGTAGAAAACACGGACGAATTTTTCGACATTGATACAAATCAGCCAAGAACAAATTCTGGCACAAACCTACTAATGGACTTAGAGTTCTCGGAAGGAGATGTAATAAAGGCTCTATCACAGATGCGAGACAATTCAGCACGAGGACTAGACACATGGAGTGCCACATTTCTGAAGAAATTTAAAGCGAGTTTTGCCAAACCTCTATCTAATATACTATTTCAGAAATGAAGCCTTATTTATATATATATATATATATATATATATATATATATTATATATATATATAACAGTTTTTTTGCGCACACCTACAGGTCGCTACAATTGGTGTAGAACAATGCGGTTTCACCATTCGATGCGTCTTTTTATTGTGCAGTGCACATGCTAAAAAAAAATTTTATAACATAATTCCTTCCCCCCTTTTAGGGGTACAGTTCTTCCCATGCCTGTACACGCATTTTTTTAATTTTTCATTTTTAATCATAATTTTGGCACAAAATAAGTCAATATTTACTAAACATTTAATATCATTCGATTCACAAAAGATTTATTTATCGATTCAATTTAAAAGTATATATTTTTAAAATTCATAAAGAACTTTTTGCAAAAAAAAACTAAAAACAAACATGCATTTTTAAAAATTCAATGATTTTTATAGAAATATTTTGATATTTTTAAAATTCAATGATTTTTATAAAAATATTTTGATATTTGTTATAATTTTAACATTTTTCGATTCACAAAAGATTTCTTTATCGATTCAATACAAAAATTACATAATTAAAACGGGCAATTTAAATAAACACGAGTTTAAAGTTAAACGAGCCACACTCGAAATTATTTACCGTGACTTTTGTGCGTTTTATTACTGTGGCTTTTGTACAAATAATTTTACGTATACACAAACAATTTGATAGGATATTGATTTATCATTCTATTTTTTAGTTGTCATAGAAATACGTTAATTAAGTTATCTGATTAGATGCGCTTTTATAGTTGAAGATCATTTTTAGAAAATTATTTATTTTCCCCACTTTAAAATATTACAAAATTTCTATTAGGTATCCTAATATCATTATGCCTGTCGCTGTAAGAAAATAGCAATTAAATAATTAATTTTAAAACATTAAATGACGTCATCAAGATCATTACGAAACCTATGGTAAAATTATTGAATAACAGGTTAGGTTCATTGAATGCCAGGTTAGGTCATCTGTACGCCCTTGACGATTGGTTAGGTTAAGTCGTGATATTTTCGTTGGCTTTAACGAAAATATCATGACTTAACCTAACCAATCATCAAGGGTGTACAATTAACCTAACTGGGCATTCAATTAACGTACCCGGGCATTCAATTAATCTAATCGGGCATTCAGTTGACCTAACCGGCCATTTAATTAACCTAATCGGGCATCATTACTATTATAATTGAGCAAAAATGTGTCTGCCTGTCTGTCCGCAGAAAAAACTTTTACGTTTCTGAATCGATTTCGACCAAACTTCGTATGGTGGATGGGGGTGATGAGTAATGAACGAAAATATATGTGTCACCAGCCCCCCCCCCTATCACCACCAATTACTAGGCCCGAGGGCCCCCAGCACCGCGATAAAACTATAGAAAAGAACGCAGCAATGAAAATCTTGAGCTTCACATTGTGTCAATATTTGTGAAGCTTAAGATTTTCATGAGTATAGTTTCATTGACCAAATAATTGTTCAATTATTTGGTCAATAAAACTATAGAAAAGAATGCAGTCATGAAAATCTTGAGCTTCACATCCGAGTTCATCGTATCAAGATTTGTGAAGTTTTAGATTTTCATGGCTGCGTTCTTTTCTGTAGTTTTATTGACCGAATAATTGGTTCGCCAGTAATTGGAGGGCCACAGGCACCCCAATTACTGAGGCCCAAGGTGAGAGGAATGGGAACGATATCCAGATAAAGGGCTATTGATGTTCAAAATAAAATACGCCGTAGGCCCACAATTCGGTTTGGGTCGAGGGTCCAAGCACCGCAGATCTAGCAAAATCGGCGCATAGCGCCGAACTTTTGCTAGTCTAATATACTATTTCAGAAATGAAGCCTTATATATATATATATATATATATATATATATATACAAAGGTCGGCAGGACCGAGTTCCAAAAGGACCGAATTCCAGGAACTCTGTCCTTTTTAAGGACGTGAGCGGGAAAGTCGGTCCTTTTCTCAGTGAGGACCGAAATGAGGAGCGACGGTCCATTTTTAAGCAATTCCGGACGGTCTGTTTTAGTGATTTTAGTGTGTTTAGTGATTATTTGAAGTTCTAAAGAAGATGCTAGTCTTGAAATGCTAGTCTTCTTGAAGGGAAACTCAAGCATTTAACTTAATAACTTTTTTTCATCATTTATGTATTGTATTAATTATAACATTGGTATGCATATGAATTTTTTTTATCTGCTGTGAGGGTTTTTTTCAACTCATATTATATAATTCGACTATGCTGAATTCGAAAATGACATTGGTTTTCCTCAATCAGGTCAGGTTTTTTCTCTATTGGCCATTTATTATAAGCCCAATTTTATCCCCAAATTTATTGATTTTTTTTAGCTTAAACACTGTAGATACGAGTAATATTATAAGAACACTCGTGAAAAATGAAAACATTGTGTGAATAAATACTTTTATTCATACAATGAATATGGAAAAAAGTTTATTGAGGAAGGAATGAAGTTTTTTTTGCTTTCCGTCTGTGTTTTTCTTCGGGCACGTCTCGCTTCAAACACCAGCAATAGTCCGCCAGCATATTGATATCCCAGTTTCCATGGTAACTCTCTTCCATTTTTTTGATATCTTTGTGAAATCGTTCGCCCTGTTCCTCACTATAATCCCCGCAATTTTCAGGAAAATAGTCCAAGTGGGACCACAAAAAGTGCATTTTTATGGACATGCGCGACCCATGAGCTTTGAAAGCTTCCATCAAGTTTTCGACAACGGACTCGTATTCTGGACTTCTACGCTTGCCAAGAAAATCAGTGACAACTGATTTGAATACCTGCCAGGCATTCTTCTCAGTTGGAGTCATTGCGTTTTCGAACTGAGTATCCTTGATCAAAGTTCGAATTTGAGGACCATCAAAAACCCCAGCATTTAGTTTAGCATCAGATATATGAGGAAATTTACTCTCGAGATATCGGAATGCTGAACCCTCCTTATTCATTGATTTGATGAAATTTTTCATCAAGCCCAGCTTAATATGAAGTGGTGGGAGCAAAATTTTTGTTGGTGGTACAAGGGGCACTGAAACGACATTATGCGACCCAGGTTCAAAATTCTCTCTGGATGCCCATTCACGCTGTGCATAGTGCTTCTCATCCGCTCGGCTATCCCATTTGCAGAGGAAACATGGGTATTTCGTGTATCCCCCTTGCATTCCCAATACAAATGCCACAATCTGAAAAAAAATGAAAATATTTAAAGAATTTAGAGAATTTGTTCTATCAGATAAAAAAATCTATGCATTGGACTGTATCACTTCTGTGGGGAAGTAAGTGTTCTTATACGCTCTCAAATAACCTTTGGAAAAACAACATACTCAATAGCAATAGTTTACTTATGATATTAGTATTACCTTCAAATCTCCACAGATCCTCCAGTTATGTTGGTCGTATACGAGAGCATCCAGTAAAATTTTCATGTTATCGTAGCTCTCAGTAAGTTGTACGGAATGTGCTACAGGGACTGATGCAACCCTATTCCCAATGTTGAGAAGTACTGCTTTCAAGCTTCGTTTAGACGAGTCTATAAATAGCCTCCATTCTGATGCGTTATATGGCAGGCCCAAGGATTCGATTAGCCCCTCAACATTGCAGCAGTACACTAAGGAAGAGGTATTTTCGTGCACTGCAAAAACCTTGCGGAATTCTTCCTCTCGTTTCCTATACCAGGAGAATGTTGTTCCCGGAGCCAGCAAGTTGTCCTCTCGAAGTCGTGAGCCCAAGATCTCGGCAGCTAATTTGGAAAGTCCTAAATCCCTGGTAAGATCATTAAGTTTGGCCTGGTTGAGAGGCCTCGGCTCATTTGAAGCGGTATTTTGAGGTATATACGACTGGGACTGGTCATTGGCATTGGTCATTGATTCATCATCAGAATCATCGAAGTCCAGGGTTTGAGGTGGGTCGGGTATTGGAATTCCACGACCATGGGGTGCAGGTCTCATAGCAGAAGGAATGTCAGGGTATACAACAATGTGTTTATTCTTCTTGTTAACTCCTGAAAATAGAAACACAGAAACATGGATATAAAACTTGCATATGAAATAGAAGAAGCATTCAGACAGTGGCGGCTCGTGAGGGAAGGCTGCGGTCTGTAAGATATGAAATAGGTCGATGGAGTCTGTATATTTTCTTTCTTTTTCATTCATATTGTCCCTTCCGGGACAATATGAATGAAAAAGAAAGAAAATATACAATCATTGTATATGTAAATGTAACTTGTATAACAATATGTATGTGTAAATGTATTTTCTATAACAATATGTATATGTAAATGTATGATTACCATTATGGTGAATATTACGCTATATATGGTGAATATTACATTATGGTGAATATTATGTGAAGTTTCATACGAGGATTTCAAAATATTTAAGAAAAATAAATTTATAAGCCCACCTTGGAGGTTTGTCATGCAGAAATAGCAATCTGTCACGTGATCCTTTCCTTCTCTCCAAATCATGGGAATTCCAAAAGGCAAAGATTTCGCTCTGCCTTTGCTCCATCTTCTCAAATTTTCAATGCACGTCTTGCAGCACATATGAGGGGCGAAATTTTTGTCCTGGTCCCCTAGCTTAATTCCAAAGTATGCTCTATACATTGTCTTCACAAATTTAGTGATTTGGGACTGGTTATTTGGCATGGTAACCGTTCCCGATATGTAGCAGAATCTATTGGGATCATTTTTACACGCTCTATTCATTATGAAATATTTTATCTATATGCCTGAAAAGTAAAAAAAGATATTACACAAGTGAAACAAGTGATGATAGATGTTACTGTTCCAATTCCGCTTTGGCAAAATCACGAAAAATTCTATTTTACTTATGAGGCCATAGCCGGATAACCTGAGCTGATTGAGAAAAAAGGATTGCATATTCGAAATCAGCAGGAAAAACTCTATAAGAATCACTTACAAAACCCTTGACAGCAAAATTGATGCATACCAGTGTAATTTACGTTAATAAAATTAAAGATTTCCGGTGTCTTTAATTTCATTTTTCATTTTAATCAAATTTTTCACTTATATTATATATAAGGACCGAGGACCGAGTCGTTCCTAGGTCCTATCTTCAGAAAGGACCGGGACCGGGACCGTCGGTCCAGTTTGAGGCAAGGACCGGGACCGGGACCGTCGGTCCCTTTTGAGGCCCGGGTGCCCACCTGTATATATATATATATATATACACACACAGTAAACTTCCGAAATAACGGCACTCAAAATAACGGAATACTCGAGATAACGGCACTTTTAAAAATTGTCGTACACTAAAGAAAACGGCAGCGCGCATGACTTTGTTTACATCCTGCGCCATTTTGAAAGTGAATTCCGTCGACAGCACGTGGAACGCTCAGTGCTACATTTATAACGTTAAATTATAAGTGAATACACCCACTCTCGCAATGTCTCCGAAAGTTACTGAGAAGAAAACACAAAAAAGAACAACTTGGGCCGCCGCAAAATCGTGCATGGACACGGTTCTCAGTTTTTTTGAACAAAATCCAAGCTTCAATATGCAAGAAGTAATGCAAGCACATATGCTTAAAAACACGATGTTAACAAAAAAACAAGCATCCGCGCAACAAGGTGACATAAGAAAATTCTTCAAGAAATCAATTGAAGAAAATGCACCCTCTACAGATGAAGCACTCGTGGTGGAGAATTTAGAATAGTTTTTCAATTTTAAAATGTTCTTTTTGCTTTATTTACGTACTATGCATTTACCAGTTAATAAAGTAGTATTCATTATCTCTCTATTTCTTATTTATCCCCCTTTATTTACGCATTAAATACATTTAAAAAAAACTTCCGAGACAACGGAAAATTCGCAATAACGGCACCCTCAAATCCCCGAGGGTGCCGTTATTTGGGAAGTTTACTGTATATATATATATATATGTAACAGTTTTTTTGCGCACACCTACAGGTCAGTACAATTTGTGTAGAACAATGCGGTTTTCACCATTCGATGCGTTTTTATTGTGCAGTACCCATGCTAAAAAAAAATTCCCTAACATAATTCCTTCCCCCCTTTTATGGGGGTACAGTTCTTCCCATGACTGTACACGCATTTTTAAAATTTTTCATTTTTAATCATAATTTTGGCAAAAAATAAATCAATATTTACTAAACATTTAATATCATTCGATTCACAAAAGATTTATTTATCGATTCAATTTAAAAAAGTATATATTTTTAAAATTCATAAAGAACTTTTTGCAAAAAACTAAAAACAAACATGCATTTTTAAAATTCAATGATTTTATACAAAATATTTTAATATTTTTAAAATTCAATGATTTTTATACAAAATATTTTGATATTCGTTATAATTTTAACATTTTTCGATTCACAAAAGATTTCTTTATCGATTCAATACAAAAAATTAAATAATTAAAACGGGCAATTTAAATAAACACGAGTTTAAAGTTAAACGAGCCACACTCGAAATTATTTACCGTGACTTTTGTGCGTTTTATTACTGTGGCTTTTGTACAAATAATTTTACGTATACACAAACAATTTGATAGGATATTGATTTATCATTCTATTTTTTAGTTGTCATAGAAATACGTTAATTAAGTTATCTGATTAGATGCGCTTTTATAGTTGAAGATCATTTTTAGAAAATTATTTATTTTCCCCTCTTTAAAATATTACAAAATTTCTGTTAGGTATCCTAATATCATTATGCCTGTCGCTGTAAGTAAGAAAATAGCAATTAAATAATTAATTTTAAAACATTAAATGACGTCATCAAGATCATTACGAATCCTATGGTAAAATTATTGAATACCCGGTTAGGTTCATTGAATGCCAGGTTAGGTCATCTGTACGCCCTTGACGATTGGTTAGGTTAAGTCGTGATATTTTCGTTGGCTTTAACGAAAATATCATGACTTAACGTAACCAATCGTCAAGGGTGTACAATTAACCTAACTTCGCATTCAATTAACCTAACCGGGCATTCAGTTTACCTAACCGGGCATATATATATATATATAGAGAGAGAGAGAGAGAGAGAGAGAGCGAGAGAGAGAGATTGAGAGAGAGCGTTCAACATCCACCCCGGCAACGCCGGGTCGCTCCGCTATTATTGAATACCTGGTTAGGTTCATTGAATGCCAGGTTAGGTCATCTGTACGCCCTTGACGATTGGTTAGGTTAAGTCGTGATATTTTCGTTGGCTTTAACGAAAATATCATAACTTAACCTAACCAATCGTCAAGGGTGTACAATTAACCTAACCGGACATTCAATTAACGTGCCCGGGCATTCAATTAATCTAATCGGGCATTCAGTTGACCTAACCGGCCATTTAATTAACCTAATCGGGCATCATTACTATTATAATTTAACAAAAATGTGTCTGCCTGTCTGTCCGCAGAAAAAACTTTTACGTTTCTGAACCGATTTCGACCAAACTTCGTATGGTGGATGGGGGTGATGAGTAATGAACGAAAATATATGTGTGACCAGCCCCCCCCCCCACCAAATAGTTGGCCCGAGGGCCCCCAGCACCGCGATAAAACTATAGAAAAGAAGGCAGCAATGAAAATCTTGAGCTTCACATTGTGTCAATATTTGTGAAGCTTAAGATTTTCATGACTATAGTTTTATTGACCAACGAAACACCGAATTTTATCGAACCCAGTGTGTGGTCGGCTAGTAGTCCCGATCTTTCCCCACTAGATTATGGTGTTTGGGAAGCCCTGAAGTCGAAAGTTTACATCCCTGGTACCAATATAAGAGACATAGATGAACTACGCGAAAGAATTCTGCTCGCCTGGGAGAAGGTGTCTCAACGATATGTAAACAAGTGTATTGATCAGTGGCGTCCACGTTTGCAGGCCTGCATTGAGCAGGAAGGGGGACACATCGAGCAACTTCTTAATTAAGACGAACAACATGATAATCTATGAAGTTTGGGAGCTGTAGTCCCCTTACTTTTTTTAATATGACAGTTTACCTCTAACGGGTCACTTTTTTTACCCACTCTGTATATATTGTTGTGACGGTCAATTTGTATGCGAAAATCTCATATGAAAATGTAAATAAAAAGGGTAGAAAGAAAGAGTGAAGTGATTTTGAAATCGATTTAATTTCGCGTGAAAATTTAAATTTTTTTAAATGAACACCGACCAAAGTAAAGAGTAAGGCTGAGTGTGTAATCAAAGAAGAGAACTTATTGTTTGACAGTCTTGGGTAGATTTATGTTAGAAGTTCAAAGGGCAAATATAGCTTAACAAGGGTCCGTTTCATTTTCAACCTTGTAAAATGTCGGGTTTGTTTGTTCGTGGTTTCGTCGGAGGAAGACCCTAGAGCGAAAATTTAAAATTTTTGTTTTAAATTTTAAAATTTAAAATTTAAATTTTCAAATTTTCAAATTGTAATGTGAAAATTTCTTTAAGAAAGGCGGAGCGTAGAATTTAACGAAGTTGAGATTAGAGCCAATAGAAGATCAGTAATTTTTGTACGAATGATGTCATGTAATGAAAATGGTTTTCATAGGCCCTTTAGACACCAAAGGGAGGAGTTTTTGTAATCCTGAGGTGTAAATTAGAGTTTCAAATCAGTTGGTAGTCGTCCTCCTTGAAATTAACTGTGGCTAAATAAATTCTATTAGACTTGCGTTGTAAGAAAAATCTAGAAGTCTCATGATTGTAATTAAGAACTTGTATTGCATTTCATTCATTTACGCGAAACTTGTGTATAAGAATTTCATTGTTAGCGATCGGAAAGCGAGAACTTAGGTAGAAGATCTGAACCACTGTTAGTTAACGGACCAAGAATTTTGTGTACTTTCAATTAATTTAATTTGGTTCAACTTAAATGTTAAACAATATAAATGGTCTGTGCCCTAGTCTGCATGACCCGCCGATTGGCTGGCAAAGGGAGCCACTGTAATTGACGAATTTTCGCGTAGTTGTATGCGAGCGATAAGTCTACGGTCTTTACGTAGAACAATTGACAGTAACGGTATACCTCCATCGTAAGTAACCCATCTCTTTAATTCTCTTGGTCGATTTTGACCACCATTTCTCGTTATTTGTTTTGTTGCACTAAAATATAAAGCCCCTCTATATAAATGACTTAACTTCAGATAACTGTGAACTTTTTCTTTGGATTTATAATTGAATTGTATTTCACGGAAAATTGGTAAATTTAAACGATTTAAATTCAGATAACTGTGAACTTTTTCTTTGGATTTATAATTGAATTGTATTTCACGGAAAATTGGTAAATTTAAACGATTTAAATTCAGATAACTGTGAACTTTTTCTTTGGATTTATAATTGAATTGTATTTCACGGAAAATTGGTAAATTTAAACGATTTAAATTCAGATAACTGTGAACTTTGTCTTTGAATTTAAACTTGGATTGCATTGTATGAAAATTGATAAATTTACTTCAGAATAAATTTCCTAAATTCATGTACTGTTTCGAGTGACATTTAATAAACTTTATAAGAGGGCGTGTGTTGTTTTAGATACCTTGCAACAGGCCTCTCTTGTAAGCTGAGGGGTAATTAAGATTCAAAGTTTGAAATTCAAAGTAGGCTTCTGGAAAGCCGAAGGAACTTACGCCTATCAATTTAAAGGGCCACCCGAGTGGATAGGCCGAGTCATCCTGAACGAAACGAAGAAATAATTTGAAATAGAATTAAAGGGTAGCGCCCAACTTAAAGGGTGTCAGCGAAGTGAATTAACATAATTAAAAGGGTGTCCAGCACCATAAATAAATAAACGGGTTGGGCACAACATAAATGGTGTCAGAAGTTGCAAAAGAAATAAAGGTGCGCAGTACCTAAGTAAAAGAGTTGCGCACAATATTAATGACGATAAAATTATGATAAATTATCACTAGGCTATACTCCGTTCGAATATTTTTTTAATATACAAAAAGCTCGAAATCCAAATCAGTGCATTGAAAAACGAGGGGGAGAGCAATAATTTTGCTGCGTCGAGACGGGCGCCAGTGGAAGTAACCTTGAGAATCGCTTCTTTTGTTTGATTTACTATATTCGTGTTTTATAAAAATTGTATCAATTCACCGATAATTTCACTGCTTATACGATAGTATAAATGTAATAAATGATATACAATAAAATTATTGATCGCTATACTTAGGGCTGAATTAATATTATGTCTTAAAAGAATAAAAAATATTCACCGCTGGAAATACAGACCCATAATGCATTCATTTCTTTAGGCGAAACGTGGATCGTGGAAGCAACTTAGAGAGTTGCTTATTCCTGCTACTATCCTAACGGAATCCTTTTAAATCGCTTAATTAATGAGCTTATAGCATTAAATTACTAAATAACTGGCAAGTATTACGAAATATATTTTTAGAAGAAGAAATATAAGCTAATTGTAATTAGAGTTTGTTTAATTATGAGTAAATCAAAGTGAACTTGTTATATTCAGGTTAATGTTTAGTCAACTGCCCATCCCCTTCCTCTTCGCCCTCTTTTGACCCCTCCCCCACAAGTGCACAAATTCAAATATAATTCGAGCGCATTTTTAAGTGTTCAGTTATTTATTTGATTTGTGATTGTCACGATAAAGTAATTGGCGCATTTGCAAAGAAGAACAGGATGATCGAGCTGGTGTATAAATAAAAGAGGTTGATGTATACTGTATATATATTAGTGGTGGACCGGATATCCGCATCCGCATCATTTTTAATATCCGCATCCGCACTTCTGACTGCGGATATTACCTCTAATAAATTATGCAATTTACAATTAAATTAGCTTATAAAGTAGCTTATAAGGCCCAGTCATGCACATTTCATGTAAAGTATTAATTATTAATGAACAAACAAATATAAAAACCTCAAAATATAAATACCTGGTAACACAGAAAATTGAATGAAACCTGTTTCATTGAATTTTCTGTGGCTGAAACTCTTGAGAAAGTTATTTTTATCATAATGAAAACATCAATATTAATTTTAATTCTTATGCATTGCCTACCATAATAGCAACATACGAAATTTGAAAAAATATGTCATATATTCATAATTCTATATTATATTGATAGATTAACTAAATATCTGCATCTGCGGATATTAAAATTAAAGATCCGCATCCTCATCCGCATCCGCAGATGTTGAAAAACTGACATCCGGTCCACCACTAATATATATATATATATATATATTAGGGTGATGCACAAATCATGACCATCGTGGATTTTTAGGGATACCCCCTCATTTGTTCCAATTTGTCACAAAAACACCCTGTGAGAAATTCCAGGTCAAACAAATAACATCCAGAGGTCGCGCCCGCCAATTGAAAATTTGAAAATTACAAAAAATTAGAGTAAAATCAAATTTTTTTAATTTGTTCTTATTTTTGTTGCAGGTTTGTTGCAGGTTTGTTGCAGGTTGCAGGTTTTGTGCAGGTTTGCTGCAGGCAGAGTGGTAGGTGATGTGTATATGAGCAAACAGCAAACAGCGTTCAAGGAAATCGGTATCGCAGTGTGCTTGTGGCAGTGTCCGGGAGAGGTGCTATATCAGTGAGTCTCTCCGCCTCAATTTCTCTTCTATTTCCTGTATCTTAATTGTGATGAAAATGAGATCAAGAAGCTCAACAGATATGTGGCTGATCGGTCAACAAATAGATAAATTGAATCAAAGTAAGCTCCCATCAAAGAAAGAAGTAATTTCCTTATTCATGAATTATAAGCATGTCAAGAATGAAACCGTCAGAGAAGCATTAACTTCAACCGTTAATGATGTATTGGAAGTGTGGCAGAGAGCAGGAATACCAACAACCCAGAAATGTAATGTTGTGAAGAAATTAAATAAACTGTATGATGAGTGACAAGGGCTGAAGAAGAGCAAAGGAAAAAAAATTGAAGTTTTCAATAGAGAAAGAGAATACATGGAAAGAAAAATTGGATGGACTCTTTGATATTGCGCATGCAAATGCTAACGAGTTAATAACTATCGAAGAAGATAGAGAGTTTCTACGGCTACAAAGGGAAGGTCGAAAGGGTAAAATGATGGCAGTTGATAAGGATGAAGAAAAACGTCGAAAGGAAGCTGCGAAGAGACATGAAAAAATGGATAAGAAAAGGTTACGTGAATCAAGTGCATTTGATGAAACAGTTGTTCTTGCAAGCAGCAGCAGTTCCTGCATCGATTCACCTGCATCGATTCACCTGCATCGATTCACCTGCATCGATTCACCTGCATCGATTCACCTGCATCTACGGAAGAAGAAGTAGATCTGGAATAGCCCTCAACATCCAAAAGAGGCCTTCCAAGAAAAAAATTCAAGATTATGAATGAAAATCTGCTTTCCTCATTGGATGTTGCTAAGATCAGCGACCGATCAGCCTCTTTAATAATTATTCCAACAATCGCAAATGTTGGAAAAGATCCAGAGAATTACAATGTTAGCTACTCATCGATTCGCAGGGCAAGACAGAAATCAAGAAAGAAGTTCAGTGAAAACTTGAAAGAAGAA
Source organism: Bathynomus jamesi (assembly GCA_023014485.1). Taxonomy (NCBI): domain Eukaryota; kingdom Metazoa; phylum Arthropoda; class Malacostraca; order Isopoda; family Cirolanidae; genus Bathynomus; species Bathynomus jamesi. The sequence goes on along the minus strand of JAJOZX010000586.1, from coordinate 156,319 downwards.
TTTCAAGCTGACAAACCCTTCATTGTTCATTGGGATGGCAAACTCCTCGAAGACATTACTGGGAATGAGGTTGTTGATCGGTTGCCAGTCCTAATCTCTGGCAGTGGAGGATCAACTGCTTGGAGTGCCAAAAATAGATCATGGCACAGGAAAGGATACTGCAAATGCAGTACATCAGGCAATCATTGCGTGGCCGGACAGTTTGCCTACGGACAGTTTGCCTACGGACAGTTTGCCTACTGGACAGTTTGCCTACTGGACATTATGCCTATGGACACCATGCCTATGTGGTATATTTATCCTTACCTTATTTAACTTATTTAACTTATTTAACTTCAGATTCATGCAAAAGAATTAATTCAAAATTAAAATGTGTTGTTGCCCTTAATAGCATAAATGTCTGAAAATATATCAAGTAAGAAAGGGAAACAGAAGTTTTCACATAATGGATATTTGTATGTGTTTGATAAATGTAGCAAGCGCGACCCTTCGTTACTTTTTTGGCGGTGCGAGCAAAAGAGTCAGTGTATTATAAGGTGTATATATAATATGGGTACTTTTCCGTTATCTGCCCCATTGACGATTGGTTAGGTTCAGTCATGATATTTTCATTAAAACTATCAAAAATATCACAACTTAACCTAACCAATCGTCACTGCCCGGTTAGGTCAACTGTACGCCCTTGACGATTGGTTAGGTTAAGTCGTGATATTTTCGTTAGTTTTAACGAAAATATCACGGCTTAACCTAACCAATCGTCAAGGGGGCAGATAACGGAAAAGTACCCATATTATATATACACACCTTATAATACACTGACTCTTTTGCTCGCACCGCCAAAAAAGTAACGAAGGGTCGCGCTTGCTACATTTATCAAACACATACAAATATCCATTATGTGAAAACTTCTGTTTCCCTTTCTTACTTGATATATTTTCAGACATTTATGCTATTAAGGGCAACAACACATTTTAATTTTGAATTAATTCTTTTGCATGAATCTGAAGTTAAATAAGTTAAATAAGTTAAATAAGGTAAGGATAAATATACCACATAGGCATAATGTCCAGTAGGCAAACTGTCCAGTAGGCAAACTGTCCAGTAGGCAAACTGTCCGTAGGCAAACTGTCCAGTAGGCAAACTGTCCCTAGGCAAACTCGTGCAAACTGTCCGTAGGCAAACTGTCCGTAGGCAAACTGTCCGTAGGCAAACTGTCCTAGCGCCCAATCATTGATTGGAATCTAATAGATAAGGTAAAAGGCATGTGTTTCGATACAACTGCATCGAACACAGGTCGTAAAAACGGAGCTTGTGTCCTAATTGAACAGAAAATGGAGAAAGATTTGTTGTGGTGTCCTTGTCGACACCATATCCTTGAAATCATGTTGGAAGCAGTGGAATCCCCTGCATTACAGGCTTCATCAGGCCCTGACATTCAGTTATTCAAAAGATTCAAAACAAACTGGAATAAGATTAATCTAACTTCATACGATAAATTAGAAAATTATCCACAAAAGGAAAAAGAGGAAATCATCAACTTTGCAGCAAGAAAAATCAATGAAGATCAACCTCGCGACGATTACAGAGAGTTATTGGAACTGACAATCATCTTGCTTGGCGGTACTCCAACGACTGGAATAAAATTCAGGAAGCCTGGGGCTTATCATAGAGCCCGTTGGATGGCGAAAGTCATTTATTCGATGAAAATCTTTATGTTCAAAAGTCAGTTCAAAATAACAGCAATAGAAGAAAGAATTCTAAAAGAAATTTGTTGGTTTTCTGTTTCAATTTATATTAAGCATTGGTTTTCAGCACCCTGCGCAGCAAGTGCTCCACAAAATGATCTGAGTCTTCTCAAGAATCTTCACAGCTACAAAAGCACAAATGAACAACTAGCAAATGCTGCTTTAGAAAAATTCAAGAATCATTTGTGGTATATCTCAGAAGAGTTGATCGCATTGGCTTTCTTTGATGATAAAATCAGCTTTGACACCAAAAGAAAAATGAAGGAGGCTCTTACAAAATCTTCGGAGCCAGATCCTCCAAAGAAGACACAAATAGACATCAAAACTATTGACAATAAGCAGCTTGAAGATTTTGTAACTGCTAACACAAAGTCCTTCTTCAGTATACTCGGATTGTCTTCAACGTTCTTGAGCAAACCAGTAGAAGATTGGCTTCTCGATGAGAGTTATTGGGTTGCAAAGAACGTAGTGAATCACATGAAAGTTGTTAATGATATTGCTGAAAGAGGAGTGAAATTGATTGAAGATTATAATAAATTAATTACCAATGATGAACAACAGAAGCAATATCTACTGCAAGTTGTATCAAATTATCGGAAGAAGTTTCCGGACAAAACTAAGAAAAAACTCGTATCTTTGACGCAACAGTAAAATTTACGAGTATATCCATTCTATGTATCTATTGTAAATATCTATTGTATTGTATCTGTTTTATGAACAAATGGAAAAGAGGAAGGTGGTATGATAGGCCTCCTGGGGAACTTCCACTCAAAAAAAAAGTAACGTGACGCTTGCTGTACCTCCTGGGTGTCATGGAAATCAGCAAATTTTCAAATGGCAGGCGCGACCTCCAAATATTCGAATTTTGACACGAAATTTCCCCAGAATCATTTTTCCACCAAATCAAACCAAATGAGAGGGTATATATATATATATATATATATGCCCGGTTAGGTAAACTGAATGCCCGGTTAGGTTAATTGAATGCGAAGTTAGGTTAATTGTACACCCTTGACGATTGGTTACGTTAAGTCATGATATTTTCGTTAAAGCCAACGAAAATATCACGACTTAACCTAACCAATCGTCAAGGGCGTACAGATGACCTAACCTGGCATTCAATGAACCTAACCGGGTATTCAATAATTTTACCATAGGTTTCGTAATGATCTTGATGACGTCATTTAATGTTTTAAAATTATTATTTAATTGCTATTTTCTTACTTACAGCGACAGGCATAATGATATTAGGATACCTAACAGAAATTTTGTAATATTTTAAAGAGGGGAAAATAAATAATTTTCTAAAAATGATCTTCAACTATAAAAGCGCATCTAATCAGATAACTTAATTAACGTATTTCTATGACAACTAAAAAATAGAATGATAAATCAATATCCTATCAAATTGTTTGTGTATACGTAAAATTATTTGTACAAAAGCCACAGTAATAAAACGCACAAAAGTCACGGTAAATAATTTCGAGTGTGGCTCGTTTAACTTTAAACTCGTGTTTATTTAAATTGCCCGTTTTAATTATTTAATTTTTTGTATTGAATCGATAAAGAAATCTTTTGTGAATCGAAAAATGTTAAAATTATAACAAATATCAAAATATTTTGTATAAAAATCATTGAATTTTAAAAATATTAAAATATTTTGTATAAAAATCATTGAATTTTAAAAATGCATGTTTATTTTTAGTTTTTTGCAAAAAGTTCTTTATGAATTTTAAAAATATATACTTTTTTAAAATTGAATCGATAAATAAATCTTTTGTGAATCGAATGATATTAAATGTTTAGTAAATATTGATTTATTTTTTGCCAAAATTATGATTAAAAATGAAAAATTTTAAAAATGCGTGTACAGTCATGGGAAGAACTGTACCCCCATAAAAGGGGGGAAGGAATTATGTTAGGGAATTTTTTTTTAGCATGGGTACTGCACAATAAAAAGACGCATCGAATGGTGAAAACCGCATTGTTCTACACAAATTGTACTGACCTGTAGGTGTGCGCAAAAAAACTGTTACATATATATATATATACAGTAAACTTCCCAAATAACGGCACCCTCGGGGATTTGAGGGTGCCGTTATTGCGAATTTTCCGTTGTCTCGGAAGTTTTTTTTAAATGTATTTAATGCGTAAATAAAGGGGGATAAATAAGAAATAGAGAGATAATGAATACTACTTTATTAACTGGTAAATGCACAGTACGTAAATAAAGCAAAAAGAACATTTTAAAATTGAAAAACTATTCTAAATTCTCCACCACGAGTGCTTCATCTGTAGAGGGTGCATTTTCTTCAATTGATTTCTTCAAGAATTTTCTTATGTCACCTTGTTGCGCGGATGCTTGTTTTTTGTTAACATCGTGTTTTTAAGCATATGTGCTTGCATTACTTCTTGCATATTGAAGCTTGGATTTTGTTCAAAAAAACTGAGAACCGTGTCCATGCACGATTGTGCGGCGGCCCAAGTTGTTCTTTTGTGTGTTTTCTTCTCAGTAACTTTCGGAGACATTGCGAGAGTGGGTGTATTCACTTATAATTTAACGTTATAAATGTAGCACTGAGCGTTCCACGTGCTGTCGACAGAATTCACTTTCAAAATGGCGCAGGATGTAAACAGTCATGCGCGCTGCCGTTTTCTTTAGTGTACGACAATTTTTAAAAGTGCCGTTATCTCGAGTATTCCGTTATTTTGAGTGCCGTTATTTCGGAAGTTTACTGTGTATATATATATATATATATATATATAGGTGGGCACCCGGGCCTCAAAAGGGACCGACGGTCCCGGTCCCGGTCCTTGCCTCAAACTGGACCGACGGTCCCGGTCACGGTCCTTTCTGAAGATAGGACCTAGGAACGACTCGGTCCTCGGTCCTTATATATAATATAAGTGAAAAATTTGATTAAAATGAAAAATGAAATTAAAGACACCGGAAATCTTTAATTTTATTAACGTAAATTACACTGGTATGCATCAATTTTGCTGTCAAGGGTTTTGTAAGTGATTCTTATAGAGTTTTTCCTGCTGATTTCGAATATGCAATCCGTTTTTCTCAATCAGCTCAGGTTATCCGGCTATGGCCTCATAAGTAAAATAGAATTTTTCGTGATTTTGCCAAAGCGGAATTGGAACAGTAACATCTATCATCACTTGCTTCACTTGTATAATATCTTTTTTTACTTTTCAGGCATATAGATAAAATATTTCATAATGAATAGAGCGTGTAAAAATGATCCCATAGATTCTGCTACATATCGGGACGGTTACCATGCCAAATAACCAGTCCCAAATCACTAAATTTGTGAAGACAATGTATAGAGCATACTTTGGAATTAAGCTAGGGGACCAGGACAAAAATTTCGCCCCTCATATGTGCTGCAAGACGTGCATTGAAAATTTGAGAAGATGGAGCAAAGGCAGAGCGAAATCTTTGCCTTTTGGAATTCCCATGATTTGGAGAGAAGGAAAGGATCACGTGACAGATTGCTATTTCTGCATGACAAACCTCCAAGGTGGGCTTATAAATTTATTTTTCTTAAATATTTTGAAATCCTCGTATGAAACTTCACATAATATTCACCATAATGTAATATTCACCATATATAGCATAATATTCACCATAATGGTAATCATACATTTACATATACATATTGTTATAGAAAATACATTTACACATACATATTGTTATACAAGTTAGATTTACATATACAATGATTGTATATTTTCTTTCTTTTTCATTCATATTGTCGAAGGGACAATATGAATAAAAAAGAAAGAAAATATACAGACTCCATCGACCTATTTCATATCTTACAGACCGCAGCCTTCCCTCACGAGCCGCCACTGTCTGAATGCTTCTTCTATTTCATATGCAAGTTTTATATCCATGTTTCTGTGTTTCTATTTTCAGGAGTTAACAAGAAGAATAAACACATTGTTGTATACCCTGACATTCCTTCTGCTATGATACCTGTACCCCATGGTCGTGGAATTCCAATACCCGACCCACCTCAAACCCTGGACTTCGATGATTCTGATGATGAATCAATGACCAATGCCAATGACCAGTCCCAGTCGTATATACCTCAAAATACCGCTTCAAATGAGCCGAGGCCTCTCAACCAGGCCAAACTTAATGATCTTACCAGGGATTTAGGACTTTCCAAATTAGCTGCCGAGATCTTGGGCTCACGACTTCGAGAGGACAACTTGCTGGCTCCGGGAACAACATTCTCCTGGTATAGGAAACGAGAGGAAGAATTCCGCAAGGTTTTTGCAGTGCACGAAAATACCTCTTCCTTAGTGTACTGCTGCAATGTTGAGGGGCTAATCGAATCCTTGGGCCTGCCATATAACGCATCAGAATGGAGGCTATTTATAGACTCGTCTAAACGAAGTTTGAAAGCAGTACTTCTCAACATTGGGAATAGGGTTGCATCAGTCCCTGTAGCACATTCCGTACAACTTACTGAGAGCTACGATAACATGAAAATTTTACTGGATGCTCTCGTATACGACCAACATAACTGGAGGATCTGTGGAGATTTGAAGGTAATACTAATATCATAAGTAAACTATTGCTATTGAGTATGTTGTTTTTCCAAAGGTTATTTGAGAGTGTATAAGAACACTTAACTTCCCCACAGAAGTGATACAGTCCAATGCATAGATTTTTTATCTGATAGAACAAATTCTCTAAATTCTTTAAATATTTTCATTTTTTTTCAGATTGTGGCATTTGTATTGGGAATGCAAGGGGGATACACGAAATACCCATGTTTCCTCTGCAAATGGGATAGCCGAGCGGATGAGAAGCACTATGCACAGCGTGAATGGGCATCCAGAGAGAATTTTGAACCTGGGTCGCATAATGTCGTTTCAGTGCCCCTTGTACCACCAACAAAAATTTTGCTCCCACCACTTCATATTAAGCTGGGCTTGATGAAAAATTTCATCAAATCAATGAATAAGGAGGGTTCAGCATTCCGATATCTCGAGAGTAAATTTCCTCATATATCTGATGCTAAACTAAATGCTGGGGTTTTTGATGGTCCTCAAATTCGAACTTTGATCAAGGATACTCAGTTCGAAAACGCAATGACTCCAACTGAGAAGAATGCCTGGCAGGCATTCAAATCAGTTGTCACTGATTTTCTTGGCAAGCGTAGAAGTCCAGAATACGAGTCCGTTGTCGAAAACTTGATGGAAGCTTTCAAAGCTCATGGGTCGCGCATGTCCATAAAAATGCACTTTTTGTGGTCCAACTTGGACTATTTTCCTGAAAATTGCGGGGTTTATAGTGAGGAACAGGGTGAACGATTTCACCAAGATATCAAAATAATGGAAGAGAGTTACCATGGAAACTGGGATATCAATATGCTGGCGGACTATTGCTGGTGTTTGAAACGAGACGTGCCCGAAGAAAAACACAGACGGAAAGCCAAAAAAACTTCATTCCTTCCTCAATAAACTTTTTTCCATATTCATTGTATGAATAAAAGTATTTATTCACACAATGTTTTCATTTTTCACGAGTGTTCTTATAATATTACTCGTATCTACAGTGTTTAAGCTAAAAAAAATCAATAAATTTGGGGATAAAATTGGGCTTATATAAATGGCCAATAGAGAAAAAACCTGACCTGATTGAGGAAAACCAATGTCATTTTCGAATTCACCATGGTCGAATTATATAATATGAGTTGAAAAACCCTCACAGCAGATAAAAAAAATTCATATGCATACCAATGTTATAATTAATACAATACATAAATGATGAAAAAAAGTTATTAAGTTAAATGCTTGAGTTTCCCTTCAAGAAGACTAGCATTTCAAGACTAGCATCTTCTTTAGAACTTCAAATAATCACTAAACACACTAAAATCACTAAAAAGACCGTCCGGAATTGCTTAAAAATGGACCGTCGCTCCTCATTTCGGTCCTCACTGAGAAAAGGACCGACTTTCCCGCTCACGGTCCTTAAAAAGGACCGAGTTCCTGGAATTCGGTCCTTTTGGAACTCGGTCCTGCCGACCTTTGTATATATATATATATATATATATATAAAGGAGGCTTCATTTCTGAAATAGTATATTAGACTAGCAAAAGTTCGGCGCAATGCGCCGATTTTGCTAGATCTGCGGTGCTTGGACCCTCGACCCAAACCGAATTGTGGGCCTACGGCGTATTTTATTTTGAACATCAATAGCCCTTTATCTGGATATCGTTCCCATTCTCTCACCTTGGGCCTCAGTAATTGGGGTGCCTGTGGCCCTCCAATTACTGGCGAACCAATTATTCGGTCAATAAAACTACAGAAAAGAACGCAGCCATGAAAATCTAAAACTTCACAAATCTTGATACGATGAACTCGGATGTGAAGCTCAAGATTTTCATGACTGCATTCTTTTCTATAGTTTTATTGACCAAATAATTGAACAATTATTTGGTCAATAAAACTAAACTCATGAAAATCTTAAGCTTCACAAATATTGACACAATGTGAAGCTCAAGATTTTCATTGCTGCGTTCTTTTCTATAGTTTTATCGCGGTGCTGGGGGCCCTCGGGCCTAGTAATTGGTGGTGATAGGGAGGGGCGGCTGGTGACATATATTTTCGTTCATTACTCATCACCCCCATCCACCATACGAAGTTTGGTCGAAATCGGTTCAGAAACGTAAAAGTTTTTTCTGCGGACAGACAGGCAGACACATTTTTGCTCAATTATAATAGTAATGATGCCCGATTAGGTTAATAAAATGGCCGGTTAGGTCAACTGAATGCCAGATTAGATTAATTGAATGCCCGGGTACGTTAATTGAATGCCCAGTTAGGTTAATTGTACACCCTTGATGATTGGTTAGGTTAAGTCATGATATTTTCGTTAAAGCCAACGAAAATATCACGACTTAACCTAACCAATCGTCAAGGGCGTACAGATGACCTAACCTGGCATTCAATGAACCTAACCTGTTATTCAATAATTTTACCATAGGTTTCGTAATGATCTTGATGACGTCATTTAATGTTTTAAAATTAATTATTTAATTGCTATTTTCTTACAGCGACAGGCATAATGATATTAGGATATCTAATAGAAATTTTGTAATATTTTAAAGTGGGGAAAATAAATAATTTTCTAAAAATGATCTTCAACTATAAAAGCGCATCTAATCAGATAACTTAATTAACGTATTTCTATGACAACTAAAAAATAGAATGATAAATCAATATCCTATCAAATTGTTTGTGTATACGTAAAATTATTTGTACAAAAGCCACAGTAATAAAACGCACAAAAGTCACGGTAAATAATTTCGAGTGTGGCTCGTTTAACTTTAAACTCGTGTTTATTTAAATTGCCCGTTTTAATTATGTAATTTTTTGTATTGAATCGATAAAGAAATCTTTTGTGAATCGAAAAATGTTAAAATTATAACAAATATCAAAATATTTTGTATAAAAATGATTGAATTTTAAAAATATCAAAATATTTTGTATAAAAATGATTGAATTTTAAAAATGCATGTTTGTTTTTTGTTTTTTGCAAAAAGTTCTTTATGAATTTTAAAAATATATACTTTTTTTTAAATTGAATCGAAAAATAAATCTTTTGTGAATCGAATGATATTAAATGTTTAGTAAATATTGACTTATTTTGTGCCAAAATTATGATTAAAAATGAAAAATTAAAAAAATGCGTGTACAGTCATGGGGAGAACTGTACCCCTAAAAGGGGAGTATGGAATTATGTTATAAAATTTTTTTTAGCATGGGCACTGCAAAATAAAAAGACGCATCGAATGGTGAAAACCGCATTGTTCTACACCAATTGTAGCGACCTGTAGGTGTGCGCAAAAAAACTGTTATATATATATATATATATATATATATATATATATATATATATATATAGGCTTCATTTCTGAAATAGTATATTAGATGCCCGATTAGGTTAATTAAATGGCCGGTTAGGTCAACTGAATGCCCGATTAGATTAATTGAATGCCCGGGTACGTTAATTTATGTCCGATTAGGTTAATTGTACACCCTTGACGATTGGTTACGTTAAGTCATGATATTTTCGTTAAAGCTAACGAAATATCACGACTTAACCTAACCAATCGTCAAGGGCGTACAGATGATCTAACCTGGCATTCAATGAACCTAACCGGGTATTCTATAATAGCGGAGCGACCCGGCGTTGCCGGGGTGGATGTTGACCGCTATATATGCCCGGTTAGGTTTTGAATGCCCAGTTAGGTCAACTGAATGCCCGATTAGGTTAATTAAATGGCCGGTTAGGTGAACTGAATGCCCGCTTAGATTAATTGAATGCCAGGGTTACGTTAATTGAATGCAGTTAGGTTAATTGTACACCCTTGACGATTGGTTACGTTAAGTCATATATTTTCGTTAAAGCCAACGAAAATATCACGACTAACCAATCGTCAAGGGCGTACAGATGACCTAACCTGGCATTCAATGAACCTAACCGGGTATTCAATAATTTTACCATAGGTTTCGTAATGATCTTGATGACGTCATTTAATGTTTTAAAATTAATTATTTAATTGCTATTTTCTTACTTACAGCGACAGGCATAATGATATTAGGATACCTAACAGAAATTTTGTAATATTTTAAAGAGGGGAAAATAAATAATTTTCTAAAAATGATCTTCAACTATAAAAGCGCATCTAATCAGATAACTTAATTAACGTATTTCTATGACAACTAAAAAATAGAATGATAAATCAATATCCTATCAAATTGTTTGTGTATACGTAAAATTATTTGTACAAAAGCCACAGTAATAAAACGCACAAAAGTCACGGTAAATAATTTCGAGTGTGGCTCGTTTAACTTTAAACTCGTGTTTATTTAAATTGCCCGTTTTAATTATTTAATTTTTTGTATTGAATCGATAAAGAAATCTTTTGTGAATCGAAAAATGTTAAAATTATAACAAATATCAAAATATTTTGTATAAAAATCATTGAATTTTAAAAATATTAAAATATTTTGTATAAAATCATTGAATTTTAAAAATGCATGTTTGTTTTTAGTTTTTTGCAAAAAGTTCTTTATGAATTTTAAAAATATATACTTTTTTAAATTGAATCGATAAATAAATCTTTTGTGAATCGAATGATATTAAATGTTTAGTAAATATTGATTTATTTTTTGCCAAAATTATGATTAAAAATGAAAAATTTTAAAAATGCGTGTACAGTCATGGGAAGAACTGTACCCCCATAAAAGGGGGGAAGGAATTATGTTAGGGAATTTTTTTTTAGCATGGGTACTGCACAATAAAAAGACGCATCGAATGGTGAAAACCGCATTGTTCTACACAAATTGTACTGACCTGTAGGTGTGCGCAAAAAAACTGTTACATATATATATATATATACAGTAAACTTCCCAAATAACGGCACCCTCGGGGATTTGAGGGTGCCGTTATTGCGAATTTTCCGTTGTCTCGGAAGTTTTTTTTAAATGTATTTAATGCGTAAATAAAGGGGGATAAATAAGAAATAGAGAGATAATGAATACTACTTTATTAACTGGTAAATGCATAGTACGTAAATAAAGCAAAAAGAACATTTTAAAATTGAAAAACTATTCTAAATTCTCCACCACGAGTGCTTCATCTGTAGAGGGTGCATTTTCTTCAATTGATTTCTTCAAGAATTTTCTTATGTCACCTTGTTGCGCGGATGCTTGTTTTTTGTTAACATCGTGTTTTTAAGCATATGTGCTTGCATTACTTCTTGCATATTGAAGCTTGGATTTTGTTCAAAAAAACTGAGAACCGTGTCCATGCACGATTGTGCGGCGGCCCAAGTTGTTCTTTTGTGTGTTTTCTTCTCAGTAACTTTCGGAGACATTGCGAGAGTGGGTGTATTCACTTATAATTTAACGTTATAAATGTAGCACTGAGCGTTCCACGTGCTGTCGACAGAATTCACTTTCAAAATGGCGCAGGATGTAAACAAAGTCATGCGCGCTGCCGTTTTCTTTAGTGTACGACAATTTTTAAAAGTGCCGTTATCTCGAGTATTCCGTTATTTTGAGTGCCGTTATTTCGGAAGTTTACTGTGTATATATATATATATATATAAAGGTGGGCACCCGGGCCTCAAAAGGGACCGACGGTCCCGGTCCCGGTCCTTGCCTCAAACTGGACCGACGGTCCCGGTCACGGTCCTTTCTGAAGATAGGACCTAGGAACGACTCGGTCCTCGGTCCTTATATAATATAAGTGAAAAATTTGATTAAAATGAAAAATGAAATTAAAGACACCGGAAATCTTTAATTTTATTAACGTAAATTACACTGGTATGCATCAATTTTGCTGTCAAGGGTTTTGTAAGTGATTCTTATAGAGTTTTTCCTGCTGATTTCGAATATGCAATCCGTTTTTCTCAATCAGCTCAGGTTATCCGGCTATGGCCTCATAAGTAAAATAGAATTTTTCGTGATTTTGCCAAAGCGGAATTGGAACAGTAACATCTATCATCACTTGCTTCACTTGTATAATATCTTTTTTTACTTTTCAGGCATATAGATAAAATATTTCATAATGAATAGAGCGTGTAAAAATGATCCCAATAGATTCTGCTACATATCGGGGACGGTTACCATGCCAAATAACCAGTCCCAAATCACTAAATTTGTGAAGACAATGTATAGAGCATACTTTGGAATTAAGCTAGGGGACCAGGACAAAAATTTCGCCCCTCATATGTGCTGCAAGACGTGCATTGAAAATTTGAGAAGATGGAGCAAAGGCAGAGCGAAATCTTTGCCTTTTGGAATTCCCATGATTTGGAGAGAAGGAAAGGATCACGTGACAGATTGCTATTTCTGCATGACAAACCTCCAAGGTGGGCTTATAAATTTATTTTTCTTAAATATTTTGAAATCCTCGTATGAAACTTCACATAATATTCACCATAATGTAATATTCACCATATATAGCAATATTCACCATAATGGTAATCATACATTTACATATACATATTGTTATAGAAAATACATTTACACATACATATTGTTATACAAGTTAGATTTACATATACAATGATTGTATATTTTCTTTCTTTTTCATTCATATTGTCGAAGGGACAATATGAATGAAAAAGAAAGAAAATATACAGACTCCATCGACCTATTTCATATCTTACAGACCGCAGCCTTCCCTCACGAGCCGCCACTGTCTGAATGCTTCTTCTATTTCATATGCAAGTTTTATATCCATGTTTCTGTGTTTCTATTTTCAGGAGTTAACAAGAAGAATAAACACATTGTTGTATACCCTGACATTCCTTCTGCTATGATACCTGTACCCCATGGTCGTGGAATTCCAATACCCGACCCACCTCAAACCCTGGACTTCGATGATTCTGATGATGAATCAATGACCAATGCCAATGACCAGTCCCAGTCGTATATACCTCAAAATACCGCTTCAAATGAGCCGAGGCCTCTCAACCAGGCCAAACTTAATGATCTTACCAGGGATTTAGGACTTTCCAAATTAGCTGCCGAGATCTTGGGCTCACGACTTCGAGAGGACAACTTGCTGGCTCCGGGAACAACATTCTCCTGGTATAGGAAACGAGAGGAAGAATTCCGCAAGGTTTTTGCAGTGCACGAAAATACCTCTTCCTTAGTGTACTGCTGCAATGTTGAGGGGCTAATCGAATCCTTGGGCCTGCCATATAACGCATCAGAATGGAGGCTATTTATAGACTCGTCTAAACGAAGTTTGAAAGCAGTACTTCTCAACATTGGGAATAGGGTTGCATCAGTCCCTGTAGCACATTCCGTACAACTTACTGAGAGCTACGATAACATGAAAATTTTACTGGATGCTCTCGTATACGACCAACATAACTGGAGGATCTGTGGAGATTTGAAGGTAATACTAATATCATAAGTAAACTATTGCTATTGAGTATGTTGTTTTTCCAAAGGTTATTTGAGAGTGTATAAGAACACTTAACTTCCCCACAGAAGTGATACAGTCCAATGCATAGATTTTTTATCTGATAGAACAAATTCTCTAAATTCTTTAAATATTTTCATTTTTTTTCAGATTGTGGCATTTGTATTGGGAATGCAAGGGGGATACACGAAATACCCATGTTTCCTCTGCAAATGGGATAGCCGAGCGGATGAGAAGCACTATGCACAGCGTGAATGGGCATCCAGAGAGAATTTTGAACCTGGGTCGCATAATGTCGTTTCAGTGCCCCTTGTACCACCAACAAAAATTTTGCTCCCACCACTTCATATTAAGCTGGGCTTGATGAAAAATTTCATCAAATCAATGAATAAGGAGGGTTCAGCATTCCGATATCTCGAGAGTAAATTTCCTCATATATCTGATGCTAAACTAAATGCTGGGGTTTTTGATGGTCCTCAAATTCGAACTTTGATCAAGGATACTCAGTTCGAAAACGCAATGACTCCAACTGAGAAGAATGCCTGGCAGGCATTCAAATCAGTTGTCACTGATTTTCTTGGCAAGCGTAGAAGTCCAGAATACGAGTCCGTTGTCGAAAACTTGATGGAAGCTTTCAAAGCTCATGGGTCGCGCATGTCCATAAAAATGCACTTTTTGTGGTCCAACTTGGACTATTTTCCTGAAAATTGCGGGGTTTATAGTGAGGAACAGGAACGATTTCACCAAGATATCAAAAATGGAAGAGAGTTACCATGGAAACTGGGATATCAATATGCTGGCGGACTATTGCTGGTGTTTGAAACGAGACGTGCCCGAAGAAAAACACAGACGGAAAGCCAAAAAAACTTCATTCCTTCCTCAATAAACTTTTTTCCATATTCATTGTATGAATAAAAGTATTTATTCACACAATGTTTTCATTTTTCACGAGTGTTCTTATAATATTACTCGTATCTACAGTGTTTAAGCTAAAAAAAATCAATAAATTTGGGGATAAAATTGGGCTTATAATAAATGGCCAATAGAGAAAAAACCTGACCTGATTGAGGAAAACCAATGTCATTTTCGAATTCAGCATGGTCGAATTATATAATATGAGTTGAAAAACCCTCACAGCAGATAAAAAAAATTCATATGCATACCAATGTTATAATTAATACAATACATAAATGATGAAAAAAAGTTATTAAGTTAAATGCTTGAGTTTCCCTTCAAGAAGACTAGCATTTCAAGACTAGCATCTTCTTTAGAACTTCAAATAATCACTAAACACACTAAAATCACTAAAAAAGACCGTCCGGAATTGCTTAAAAATGGACCGTCGCTCCTCATTTCGGTCCTCACTGAGAAAAGGACCGACTTTCCCGCTCACGGTCCTTAAAAAGGACCGAGTTCCTGGAATTCGGTCCTTTTGGAACTCGGTCCTGCCGACCTTTGTATATATATATATATATATATATATATATATATATAGGCTTCATTTCTGAAATAGTATATTAGACTAGCAAAAGTTCGGCGCAATGCGCCGATTTTGCTAGATCTGCGGTGCTTGGACCCTCGACCCAAACCGAATTGTGGGCCTACGGCGTATTTTATTTTGAACATCAATAGCCCTTTATCTGGATATCGTTCCCATTCCTCTCACCTTGGGCCTCAGTAATTGGGGTGCCTGTGGCCCTCCAATTACTGGCGAACCAATTATTCGGTCAATAAAACTACAGAAAAGAACGCAGCCATGAAAATCTAAAACTTCACAAATCTTGATACGATGAACTCGGATGTGAAGCTCAAGATTTTCATGACTGCATTCTTTTCTATAGTTTTATTGACCAAATAATTGAACAATTATTTGGTCAATAAAACTATACTCATGAAAATCTTAAGCTTCACAAATATTGACACAATGTGAAGCTCAAGATTTTCATTGCTGCGTTCTTTTCTATAGTTTTATCGCGGTGCTGGGGGCCCTCGGGCCTAGTAATTGGTGGTGATGGGGGGGGGGCGGCTGGTGACACATATATTTTCGTTCATTACTCATCACCCCCATCCACCATACGAAGTTTGGTCGAAATCGGTTCAGAAACGTAAAAGTTTTTTCTGCGGACAGACAGGCAGACACATTTTTGCTCAATTATAATAGTAATGATGCCCGATTAGGTTAATTAAATGGCCGGTTAGGTCAACTGAATGCCAGATTAGATTAATTGAATGCCCGGGTACGTTAATTGAATGCCCAGTTAGGTTAATTGTACACCCTTGATGATTGGTTAGGTTAAGTCATGATATTTTCGTTAAAGCCAACGAAAATATCACGACTTAACCTAACCAATCGTCAAGGGCGTACAGATGACCTAACCTGGCATTCAATGAACCTAACCGTATTCAATAATTTTACCATAGGTTTCGTAATGATCTTGATGACGTCATTTAATGTTTTAAAATTAATTATTTAATTGCTATTTTCTTACAGCGACAGGCATAATGATATTAGGATATCTAATAGAAATTTTGTAATATTTTAAAGTGGGGAAAATAAATAATTTTCTAAAAATGATCTTCAACTATAAAAGCGCATCTAATCAGATAACTTAATTAACGTATTTCTATGACAACTAAAAAATAGAATGATAAATCAATATCCTATCAAATTGTTTGTGTATACGTAAAATTATTTGTACAAAAGCCACAGTAATAAAACGCACAAAAGTCACGGTAAATAATTTCGAGTGTGGCTCGTTTAACTTTAAACTCGTGTTTATTTAAATTGCCCGTTTTAATTATGTAATTTTTTGTATTGAATCGATAAAGAAATCTTTTGTGAATCGAAAAATGTTAAAATTATAACAAATATCAAAATATTTTGTATAAAAATGATTGAATTTTAAAAATATCAAAATATTTTGTATAAAAATCATTGAATTTTAAAAATGCATGTTTGTTTTTAGTTTTTTGCAAAAAGTTCTTTATGAATTTTAAAAATATATACTTTTTTTTAAATTGAATCGAAAAATAAATCTTTTGTGAATCGAATGATATTAAATGTTTAGTAAATATTGACTTATTTTGTGCCAAAATTATGATTAAAAATGAAAAATTAAAAAAATGCGTGTACAGTCATGGGGAGAACTGTACCCCTAAAAGGGGAGTATGGAATTATGTTATAAAATTTTTTTTAGCATGGGCACTGCAAAATAAAAAGACGCATCGAATGGTGAAAACCGCATTGTTCTACACCAATTGTAGCGACCTGTAGGTGTGCGCAAAAAAACTGTTATATATATATATATATATATAATATAAGGCTTCATTTCTGAAATAGTATATTAGATGCCCGATTAGGTTAATTAAATGGCCGGTTAGGTCAACTGAATGCCCGATTAGATTAATTGAATGCCCGGGTACGTTAATTTATGTCCGATTAGGTTAATTGTACACCCTTGACGATTGGTTACGTTAAGTCATGATATTTTCGTTAAAGCTAACGAAATATCACGACTTAACCTAACCAATCGTCAAGGGCGTACAGATGATCTAACCTGGCATTCAATGAACCTAACCGGGTATTCTATAATAGCGGAGCGACCCGGCGTTGCCGGGGTGGATGTTGAACGCTATATATGCCCGGTTAGGTTAATTGAATGCCCAGTTAGGTCAACTGAATGCCCGATTAGGTTAATTAAATGGCCGGTTAGGTGAACTGAATGCCCGATTAGATTAATTGAATGCCAGGGTACGTTAATTGAATGCCCAGTTAGGTTAATTGTACACCCTTGACGATTGGTTAGGTTAAGTCATTATATTTTCGTTAAAGCCAACGAAAATATCACGACTTAACCAATCGTCAAGGGCGTACAGATGACCTAACCTGGCATTCAATGAACCTAACAGGGTATTCAATAATTTTACCATAGGTTTCGTAATGATCTTGATGACGTCATTTAATATTTTAAAATTAATTATTTAATTGCTATTTTCTTATTTACAGCGACAGGCATAATGATATTAGGATACCTAATAGAAATTTTGTAATATTTTAAAGTGGGGAAAATAAATAATTTTCTAAAAATTATCTTAAACTATAAAAGCGCATCTAATCAGATAACTTAATTAACGTATTTCTATGACAACTAAAAAATAGAATGATAAATCAATATCCTATCAAATTGTTTGTGCATACGTAAAATTATTTGTACAAAAGCCACAGTAATAAAACGCACAAAAGTCACGGTAAATAATTTCGAGTGTGGCTCGTTTAACTTTAAACTCGTGTTTATTTAAATTGCCCGTTTTAATTATGTAATTTTTTGTATTGAATCGATAAAGAAATCTTTTGTGAATCGAAAAATGTTAAAATTATAACAAATATCAAAATATTTTGTATAAAAATCATTGAATTTTAAAAATATCAAAATATTTTGTATAAAAATCATTGAATTTTAAAAATGCATGTTTGTTTTTAGTTTTTTGCAAAAAGTTCTTTATGAATTTTAAAAATATATACTTTTTTAAATTGAATCGATAAATAAATCTTTTGTGAATCGAATGATATTAAATGTTTAGTAAATATTGACTTATTTTGTGCCAAAATTATGATTAAAAATGAAAAATTAAAAAAATGCGTGTACAGGCATGGGAAGAACTGTACCCCTAAAAGGGGGGAAGGAATTATGTTATAAAATTTTTTTTTAGCATGGGCACTGCACAATAAAAAGACGCATCGAATGGTGAAAACCGCATTGTTCTACACCAATTGTAGCGACCTGTAGGTGTGCGCAAAAAAACTGTTATATATATATATATATATATATATATATATATATATATATATATATATAGGCTTCATTTCTGAAATAGTATATTAGATAGAGGTTTGGCAAAACTCGCTTTAAATTTCTTCAGAAATGTGGCACTCCATGTGTCTAGTCCTCGTGCTGAATTGTCTCGCATCTGTGATAGAGCCTTTATTACATCTCCTTCCGAGAACTCTAAGTCCATTAGTAGGTTTGTGCCAGAATTTGTTCTTGGCTGATTTGTATCAATGTCGAAAAATTCGTCCGTGTTTTCTACTTTCATCTCAGACTTAGGGGTGCTAAACACAGAGTTAAATTGTTCCTTAAGCAGTTCGCTCATTTTCTGGGGGGTCATCTGTGTGTTTGGCCTCCCTGTCTATTAACGGACCAATACTCTCTTTGCACTGCATTTTCCTTTTCGCAAAAGTGTAGAATTATTGTGGGTTATTTTTTATGTTTTCTGCTATCTTGTTTTCCTCCTCGTTGTCTTATGTATGAATGTTTGCTTTAGGTCCATTTCTATTTCGCCTAGTTTCCTCTCTAGTTTGAGTCTCCTTGCATCAGTTTTGTATCTGTGGAGATGTTTTACGGTTTGCTTCCGTTGTCTAAATAGTATCCTGATTTTTCTCTCGAGCTTGCTACGTTTCCTCTTTTGTCTCTCTGGAACATGCTTCAGTAATATAGATTTGGTTTCAGACTCCATTATACCTAGTATTTGTTCTGGAGTCTTCTCGTGAAGTAGTAATTCCCGATTTACTTCCTTTAAATCTTTATTTACACTTTCCCATTCTACTTTCTTTGAATTTATGCTTAAGCCTTCAAATATTCCTTCTGCCTCTCCAGGATGCGTTTTCGGACCTCTGGGTGCTAACTTCAATTGTATATCGATTAGGTTATGGTCGGAGAAATTTGTGTGCGTTACCTTTTTATTTATTATTATCTCATTGTTATTTGTCAAAATTAAATCCAAAACGTTCTCTTTCCTAGTGGCTTCACAGATTTCCTGAGTAAGGGGGTAATGTTCCATTATATCTAATAGCATTATTGCTTGGGTTCTATCATCTTTTGTAATGTTGCCATGAAACTTTTCAACATATATGACTTCGTCATTTTCCTTCCATGTTATGAATGGCAAATTAAAATCTCCGCAAATTAGAATATTTGTTGCTGAAGTTTCAAGTAATTTTAATATGTTTTGTATTTCATTAGTGGCAAAGTGGAATTCACTTTTTGTGGTGTTTGGTGGTCTGTAGACGTCCATAATGGTTAGGTTCAGTTCTTTTACTTCTAAAATAATAATTTCGACTGTGCTGTTTGATTTGTTTGCCTTCATCTCACATGTGTATGCGTTTTTCACGTAGATACAACACCCTCCCCCCTCGTCTAGCCACTGTATCTTTTGTAGGCCTGTTCAAAAATCAACTTTTTCTTATTTTCATAGGTTTCTGTACATTTTCCCATGCTTTTTGACCTGAAAAAGCCGAAAATCACAACTATTTTGACCTAGGATGTTGAGAAGCATTACCGCATGGAGCTTTAAATTTTCTGCCTTGAAATCGGCCAAAGCGCCAATTCCGGGGTCCCTTGAATTATGTTTTGCACTTTAACTTTTGATCTAAACAAGATAGAGCAACAAATTAGGTATCAAATGAAAGAGCATAAAATTAATAAATAATAATAATAATAATAATAATAATAAATAAATAATAATTAATAATAATAATAATAATAATAATAATTATCTATCATTTTTCAGGAAACAACACAAACTCAATCAGAATCTAGAAAACCATCTACAAGTTACAACTTCACAATGGCATTAAGCAAGGAGCTGAGGGAGCTCCGTGGGCGCACAGTTGATATCTCAGAACCTCCACGTACTGTCCACAGGTAGGTGTCAACTGGGCCATCTACCAGATCTCTCACTGAAACTTTCCTGGTTGGATACCCTTCAGCTTTTATCAGTGGTTCCCAGCTTCCCACCAACAGACAGGCGTTCCAGTATTTCCTTAATCTTCAGAATTTACCGGAAAATGCAGGGAGGCCCATGGTTCAAGACCTTGCATATGAAACAGTTGAATCTATCATCCCATTCTGGCAGATGGCTAGGATCAAGACAATGACCAAGTACAACGCAATGAAGCTCTTCATGAAACTACATGAGAAACATCGTGCTCTGGTGAAAAGCAAAGGAAGAGCAAGTAACCCTGGAGGAAAAAGAGGAGCATTTGTGCTGGAATTAGACAGCCTGTTCGATATAGGAGCTCCAGATGCAATCCAGGAAATACAGAACAACAGACTGTTATCCAGAGAGAAGAAAGATGAGGATATCAGGTTCTACGAAGACCAAAAGACTGAAAGGAAAGGTCATATGTCTGGTCATGACAAGATTTTTGAGACAAGATCCCTGCAGCAAGCAGCGAGGAATGAAAGACTGCAGCATAGACAAGAACAAGGTAAAACTAATTACTTTGAACGTCACAAAAAGTTTTAAGTTTTACTCCATTGCGATATTTAGCATGACCTTAACAATTACTATCTTAACATGTTGTACTATTTTACAGCTGCAGCAGAACAAGAGGCAGTTGTTCATGTGGATGACATTACCTGGGGTGACTCAACTGATAACGGCGCTAACACAGAGGACATGGATTACCATCAGCCTCGTCCTGGATGTTCTCACCATCAAGACACTGACTAGTGTGACTTTGACGTTTCCAAGGAAGGTCATGAAATGTGATGTCATCTGCAATACAGCTGATCGTCTTGGTTTATCAGACAATCAAGTTACTGCCATGGTTTCTGCCACCTTGAAAGCTGGAGGGGCTGATCTGGATAACTTCGTCATCTTAACCTCAACAACACGTCGCAACAGAATGCTGTCCAGGTATAATATCAGCCAGAGTCACATGTCCAAGTTTTGTGAAAAACCCCCACAGTACGCTGCCTTACACTGGGATGGAAAGTTGCTCAAAGATGTCTTGGGCAGTGAACCTGGAAGTACCTCAGAGACTTTAGCTGTGCTAGTGTCTGGTCCACCTTCATACACTGAAGGAAAGTTATTGGGAGTACCTGTCATCGACAATTTTTCTGGCACAACTCAGGCTGAGGCTTCAATGGATTTACTGGAGACATGGGAACTTACGGATAATGTTACTGCCCTTGTTTTTGACACTACATCCAGTAACAGTGGAGTTCACAGAGGAGCTGCCAAACTGCTAGAGAAAATGCTGAACAAAAAGGTGTTTTATCTGGCCTGTCGACATCACATCCTGGAAATCCTAGTAGGAGCAGTTTGGGAAGGTGAAGGGGCCAGATAATCCCTGGTTTGAGCATCTGAAGGATGTTTGGACGGACTTGTCCAAGGAAAACCCAAAGATGCTGGCTATCAACAGCAAATGGCTGAAGGAAAAGAAGAAGAACAGTGAAGAAATACTCCAAGACATTCTAACAGCAGAAAGGCTTCCAAGAGCCGACTACAGGGAAATGGCTGAACTGACAGTCATTGTTCTTGGAGGAACGCCTCCTCGAGGTATTCACTGGAGTCGACCAGGCGCCATTCATCAGGCCAGATGGATGGCCAGAAACCTGTACTCCATGAAAATGCTGATGTTTGCAGATCAACTTGAGTATGACGAAGACACTGTATCAAAGCTGGAAAGACTCAACACCTTCCTTGCGCTGTTCTACACTCCTGTATGGATGATGTCAATGTCTGCTGCAGATGCTCCCGTGAATGATCTAAGTCTAATCCAGGACATGTTGAAGTACAAGAAAACTGACCCAGAGCTTGCTGATGCAGTACTTAATAAGATGGAAAACCACAAATGGTACCTGACGCAGGAAGTCGTGCCATTTGCCCTGTTCAGCAGTAGATTGAGTGACACATTGAAGCACGACATTGCTGCCCAGTTACATGCCACTGAGAAGCCAGACAGCTTCAGAACAGGAAAGCCTCTATTCCAGAGAGTCACAGCTAAGACCACCCTGGTTGATCTCATTGGCCCAGAATCACATTTCCTGCTGGACACACTGAACATTGGATCCGAGTGGCTTCTGGAACCTGTCACGTCTTGGCCACAGAATGAGGACTACAGAAAAGCGTTGGACTATGTTAAGAATCTGAAAGCGGTGAATGACATTGCTGAACGTGGTGTCAAGATGATGAGCGACTTTGCAAATGTCATAACAACAGATGCCAAGCAAAGGGACTATCTCCTTCAAGCTGTGGAGTTCAACAGACGCCGCTTTGACAGCTTCAAGAAACAAACTCTCAGCAACTGACTGTGTAAATGTCATTATGAAATTAATCATCATGTAATGCTTTCACTTCTTGATCGATTAGACTTGTGACAAAATGTTAATCTCAAATTTGTGTCATGAATAAGGCGCCTTGTCTGCCTTGAGTGTGAGAAAACGAATTTTGTGATATTTCTGAAATCTTTGTATGTACCAATGTGCCATTTCTTGTTCCAAGACTATCATAATTGTATAAGTTAGAAAGAGGATTAAAAACACTTTAATTTGGTGCCTATTTTGTTGCTCTATCTTGTTTAGATAAAAAGTTATAGTGCAAAACATGATTCAAGGGACCCCGGAACTGGTGCTTTTGGCCGATTTCAAGGCAGAAAACTTAAAGCTCCATGCGGCAATGCTTCCCAACAACCTAGGTCAAAATGGTTGTGATTTTCGGCCTTTTGAGGTCAAAAAGCATGGGAAAAAGTACAGAAACCTATGAAAATAAGAAAAAGTTGATTTTTGAACAGGGCTACTCTATCTGCTCTGTATATGTTGTAGTAGGGTGTGTCAATTTGGGAGGTGAAAATTAATTTTTGCCAATTCCTTCACTGAGGGGTTTTAAAAATATGATTTTGGATGTGAAGAATTCAAATCTGCTATTATTTTTGTGATTGCTCAACACTTAGCTTGGTAAATCTACGTTTGATTAAAAAGCACATAAATTGCTCTCGGAAAACAACATTTATTAATTTTAGCTTCTCAAAATGTCAGGTAATGCTATAAAAATTTTAGTTTCTCTGCATAAAACATATCCTAGTAATCATAAAATATATCCTTGTAATCATAAAACAACATTAGAAAGTAATGACATCAGTAAAAAAAATATTTAAACAAGTTTCATCAAGTCTTGCTTGATTCGTTCTTGGACATCAGCCGCCGACTTGCTTCTTGGCCTCTGATATAGCCCTCACGTTTCTCATGTGTATACACCCTGCCTGCTGCCTCTGTGACTTGTTTCACACACCTCTCTATTGACTGAGCATGACAGGCCACTGTGGAACTTGCATAGGCTTGTCAAAGAACTCTTTACTTCCGCTGTAGTCAGTTTACATGTCAAAGGAGGTTCAAATACCCCGTCAGACCAGTCTGTCAGCTCCAACACGGAAGAAGCACTGGGGTTGATGGAAGGTGTCTTCCTGGGACGTACAGAAAGATCTCCAAGTGTGTCATCATCTCCACCCCTCATGTCAACAATCTTTTGGACACCAGCTCTCCTCTCCTCACTGTCATCTGAGCACAAGAGTGTCTGGATAATCATTTCGCTGAATGCATACCATGCTGAGCGCTTGATGGTTGGCAAAACAGCATCCACTACAGCCTTCTTTTGCAGCCTAACTAGCCGCAGCTGAAACAAGATGTGGCGTGGCCCTTCCACCCAAGAGTGTTTTACTTTGATGTTGAACCAACAGGGTTAGTACACACCAACAATGTATTCCACTATCAGTCTTAAGTTGTTGAGGGTTTTGCCTTTAAGGCCATGTTTTGAAACCCATATGCGACAAAGCCTGTTTGCTGTTGTCAACCACCTTGAATGGCTCACTGGACCAATTTCAAGAAGGGCCAGATCTGTGGGAAGTTCTCCTGTCCTTATGGCCTGTGTGATCCTATACCCGTACGCTTGATCAGTAGAGAGATCCTTTACGACATTGTCACTCAGTGAAGTAAGAGGCTCTCCAATTGAGAGTTTGGTGAATGAAGGATCAATTTCAAGTTCGGTTGCAGTGTCTAGCATCTTGCCAATGTTACCTGTCCACTTGTTGTTAGACAAGGTCTTCCCATCCAGTGCTGTGATCAAGTGTCGCAGGGGTAACTCGTTAGTGTGGAGGGCACAAACCAACCAGATCAGCTTACGGCAAAGCTTGACCTTACCCAATGCATGGAACCACCCTCCCAGCCAGTGTTAACATTTGTAGAATCACCTCCAATGGCCTGCAGGCTTTTATCAATGCCCTTCTTCTTCATGAAATCTACAAGATTATCAGCAATAACTTCAGCAGGTTTTTTTCTCGTTGAGCCTTTCTCAGGAGTGAAGTGGTAGAGATGTCTTCCACCTGGCTCACTGCACACAGAATAATGCTCTTCTTTGATGATGCTGGGGAACTGACGATCTGAATTGTCTGCTTTCAGCATAACTTTAGTTGTATCTTGACGGCCGTCAAAGAAGATGCAGTCAATTTCACCCTTCTTACAAAGATCATCAAATTCCTGATCCAGGGATCTCATAACTTTTTCTTGGGCCCTCTTGACTTTATTGTGGTCAACTACAAGTCTCTTGTCTTCTTCAGTGATCAAGCCAGCATCCATAAAGGCAGCAGTGGTGATGGCAGGTGTGGCACGCAGGCCAACACCATATCTGATGCTATGCATAGCAACATTAGGTATTTCTAATGTGTTGTACTCTGGCTTTTTATTGGAAGTTGAAGACGAGCTTGGTATTTCTAATGTCACTTCATAACTTCCATCCTTTCCATCTTGAGCACCAGCTATTTGTTCTTCATTTTCATCATCAGAGAAAATTATTTCATTTGATGGCATTGAAACATCCTGCTTACTTGTCTGCTTATATTCAGCAAGCCTTCTTCTTTCGTCATCTTGCCGCTTCTGCTTTTTGACTTGTCTGTTGTGCTCAGGTTGATCTGGCAAGCCAATCTGATGTGGTCCAATAGAACCAGACTTGTCTCTCTGACCTTTAATGAAAGCAAGTTCCTTCACAGGGATCTTCATCTCCCTAGGGCAGGTACAGTTAATGTGAGTTTCGTTTTTGCAACCAGCATCTGCAAGGCAGCCAAATTCAGAGCAGAGAACAATTTTACACTTGCAACTGAGGATGTCAAAAAGCTTGTCAAGTTTTGCAATGAAAGCCTCTTTGACATGTAGCTTTCCTCTCCAAGAGATATGTTTTTGGCCTGCTCCCAGCTCTCTTGGATCTTGTTTAAGATTGTGACTCGTGAATTTACAACGGGGGCTACAAAAGAACTGTTTGCTCGTTCCCACTTTTCAAGCACTTTAGGGTAAATGTCCTTTGCAAGACTGGCTGCTGGGTAGTTTCTCACATCCTCACCACTTTGTTCTCTTAGCAGTAGCCCATATTTCAGAACGTCTCGCAGAGTTGGGAGTTCAGAGGGCAACAACTCTCTATCAGTTCCAATTAGGTTGCTCATATGTGTGAATGTCCCCAGTCTTGTCCTCCTTTTAGAAGCCATTGTAAGTCAATTCCCACTGGTTAGGATGGTAGCACTGACGGACAAGTAATCTTCAGCACACTGATGAATATGTTTCAACCTGTGAAATAAGCAAAAACAGCAGTGCATTATATATACAGCATATATAATTATTAATATAATAATTATTATATAATTCCACAAAAAAGTCAAAAAAGTCACTATTTTTATGTAGCTTCTTACCAAGCAAAACTAAATTATATTAAATTAACAAAAATATCTTTAGAATTCCTAAGTCATGCTGCAGCTTTTTAGCACCCCTCATATTTGGAATTTGAAAGTTGAAAAATTCGACACACCCTAATGTTGTAGTTCAGCAATGCTATTTCGGTATTCTCGATGCAGTTTTCACAGCCTTTTTCGCACTTATGTAAGTGTATTTCCGTTAGGCATATGATATCTACGCTGGTTTCCATAGCTAAATTTTGCAAGTATTGTAATTTGCAGTCTGCATGGTCCGTATAAAGGCTTTGTATATTTATGTATAATACATTTACCGGGTATCTAATCTTCGTGTACGATTTTCCAAAATGATGATCGTTTCCTGGTCGATGTCGGTTCCTGTTTGGTGTTACTGGATGGGTCGCTGCATTTGGGAGTACTGGGGTTGCGGCCCGTGATACCACTGTGGTTGTTGTATTATTGGTGGGTGGTGTTGAATAGAAAGGTGATGTGCGTAATGTTGTGGTGCATATATTTGCGGCGTTCTGTCTTTCTTTGTTAGAAGGGCAAACTATGTTTTTATTATCCTCATTTCTTCTAAAAAATATGTTTCCTTACTCTTTTTATCTAATATACTATTTCAGAAATGAAGCCTTATAATATATATATATATATATATATATATATATATATATAATATATGTAACAGTTTTTTGCGCACACCTACAGGTCACTACAATTGGTGTAGAACAATGCGGTTTTCACCATTCGATGCGTCTTTTTATTGTGCAGTGCCCATGCTAAAAAAAATTCCCTAACATAATTCCTTCCCCCCTTTTAGGGGTACAGTTCTTCCCATAACTGTACACGCATTTTATTAATTTTTCATTTTTAATCATAATTTTGGCACAAAATAAGTCAATATTTACTAAACATTTAATATCATTCGATTCACAAAAGATTTATTTATCGATTCAATTTCAAAAAAGTATATATTTTTAAAATTCATAAAGAACTTTTTTGCAAAAAACTAAAAACAAAGATGCATTTTAAAAATTCAATCATTTTTATACAAAATATTTTGATATTTTTAAAATTCAATGATTTTTATACAAAATATTTTGATATTTGTTATAATTTTAACATTTTTCGATTCACAAAAGATTTCTTTATCGATTCAATACAAAAAATTACATAATTAAAACGGGCAATTTAAATAAACACGAGTTTAAAGTTAAACGAGCCACACTCGAAATTATTTACCATGACTTTTGTGCGTTTTATTACTGTGGCTTTTGTACAAATAATTTTACGTATACACAAACAATTTGATAGGATATTGATTTATCATTCTATTTTTTAGTTGTCATAGAAATACGTTAATTAAGTTATCTGATTAGATGCGCTTTTATAGTTGAAGATCATTTTTAGAAAATTATTTATTTTCCCCACTTTAAAATATTACAAAATTTCTATTAGGTATCCTAATATCATTATGCCTGTCGCTGTAAGTAAGAAAATAACAATTAAATAATTAATTTTAAAACATTAAATGACGTCATCAAGATCATTACGAAACCTATGGTAAAATTATTGAATACCCGGTTAGGTTCATTGAATGCCAGGTTAGGTCATCTGTACGCCCTTGACGATTGGTTAGGTTAAGTCGTGATATTTTCGTTGGCTTTAACGAAAATATCATGACTTAACTTAACCAATCGTCAAGGGTGTACAATTAACCTAACCGGGCATTCAATTAACGTACCCGGGCATTCAATTAATCTAATCGGGCATTTAGTTGACCTAACCGGCCATTTAATTAACCTAATCGGGCATCATTACTATTATAATTTAGCAAAAATGTGTCTGCCTGTCTGTCCGCAGAAAAAAACTTTTACGTTTCTGAACCGATTTCGACCAAACTTCGTATGGTGGATGGGGGTGATGAGTAATGAACGAAAATATATGTGTGACCAGCCCCCCCCCACCAATTACTAGGCCCGAGGGCCCCCAGTACCGCGATAAAACTATAGAAAAGAACGCAGCAATGAAAATCTTGAGCTTCACATTGTGTCAATATTTGTGAAGCTTAAGATTTTCATGACTATAGTTTTATTGACCAAATAATTGAACCCCCAGTAATTAGGGGCCTGCGACCCCCCAATTATTGTCGGTTCAATTATTTGGTCAATAAAACTATAGAAAAGAACGCAGTCATGAAAATCTTGATCTTCACATCCGACTTCATCGTATCAAGATTTGTGGAGTTTTAGATTTTCATGGCTGCGTTCTTTTCTGTAGTTTTATTGACTGGATAATTGGTTCGCCAGTAATCGGAGGGCCACAGGCACCTCAATTACTGAGGCCCAAGGTGAGAGGAATGGGAACCATATCCAGATAAAGGGCTATTGATGTTCAAAATAAAATACGCCGTAGGCCCACAATTCGGTTTGGGTCGAAGGTCCAAGCACTGCAGATCTAGCAAAATCGGCGCGTAGCGCCGATCTTTTGCTAGTTACTTCTATTTCGAATATGATCTGTTCTTTCCCGTCTTCTTCTTTGCGTCGCAGTTTGCGTTGCAGTTTGGGTAGTTTGGTCCGTACCTGCATCTTCCATTCCTCATCATATCGAAGCATTTTGGGGGATGATATATGCAGTTTGAGCCATATTTGCACGAACCGCTTTTATAATAGTCGCATATGCCCCGTCGTTTAAATTCCTTCCGAGTCTTATGTGACTCGATTTCCTTCTGCTCCCCCACAACTTCTTCCTTACTCAGTTCTGTTTTTTGTCTTCGGCGTGTATTTCGTACCTCTCTCTTTTTTGCTAGGGGTATTTCTTTATCTGAGGCTGCTTTCGCCCCTCCCTGTAGTGTGTTGTCTTTCATCTCTTTCTGAATTTATGGCAATTTATACATTTCTTCGTATTTTTTGCCATTTTTTCCCTTTATTTTGCCTCTTTTCTTCTCACTTCTCAAATTTCGTCTCGATAATTCAACCTTCCCGTTTTATGGCTCTTCTGAATTGTGTCTGACCTTTATCCCCTCTAAGGCCTAATGTACAAATATCAGGAGCTGTTTTTCCGTTCGAAGTGTTTTCAATTTGTTTCAATTGATGTTTTTTCTTTGTGCAATCTATATGCCACCGGCTTTCACTTAATAATTATCGCTAATTCACTGATATTTAATACACACACACTGGTATAAGATAGAATTTACCGCTGAGCTTATAAACACTACTTATTTCGATATTACACAGAGCGGAAACAAAACGTCTGTACATCACGAGGTAGAAATATAATTGTCACCACTCGCCACTGATATAAACCCTATTGGAATTTGATAGTAAAATCTAAAAGCACAAAATTTTAAATAAAATTTTCACTTCTGATAAAAATGTACGGCTGTTCAAATATTAACCACCGTTGTGATATTTATTTATTTATTTTTAAGCCGTAA
Organism: Bathynomus jamesi; assembly: GCA_023014485.1. Classification (NCBI taxonomy): domain Eukaryota; kingdom Metazoa; phylum Arthropoda; class Malacostraca; order Isopoda; family Cirolanidae; genus Bathynomus; species Bathynomus jamesi. The sequence continues at coordinate 126,649 of JAJOZX010000586.1, read as the reverse complement.
ATCTGGAGTTTCTCTTATTTATTCAACTAGTGTACGAGTATGTAAATCATTCATAATAACCGTCTCTTGGGTGTGTCTTAGCTCTCTCTCTCTCTCTATATATATTGGATGAATTTCACAATTAAACACGTAAAATGAATGAATGATGTAAACACACAAGGAAAAAGAAAAATGATTCCAAGTCCTTTCGTGTATTCAGAAGTACACCTCGTCAGGTGTAATTTTGAAGACACGATTTTTATTACAATTCAATAAACTCGACCCCGCCGCAAGAAAAATATTAACGGTAGAAAAGTAAACGCGGATGTGGCCTATATAATGAACCAAATTAAAGCGAATCCAGAGGAATTCTTCAATTATGTTAGGAATAAAAACGCGACTTAATGGCCTATTGCTCCACTCATAGCCGAAAAAATTTACGATGACATACAAATGACGGAAGGATTAAATAAATTTTTTTCATCCGTCTTCACTAATGAAAATATGAACATCATTCCCGTAATAATGCTCAGTGATGATCATTTAAAGCTTCACGATTTTGCCATCAGCGAAAGTGAAGTGCTCTCAGCCATAGGTACAGGACGGTGCAAGATGAGTCGGGGTGTACCTAGCTATGTGCGGTAGAGAGAGCAACTCACTCCTCCACCAAGCCTGGCGGCCCCTAGCTTAGCTTTCGTGTGAAGAGATATGAACACACGGATCTTCAACGACGTTAACGAGGTTATATATACACATTATACATAAAATAATAGTAATAAAAATAATAAACGAAGACTCATTCATTCGTTGAATATAACGATAGTCTTGATTTTGCCTGGCTTATGCTTCCGTCCCAATTAGTCATTCTGGCGAAGGACAAGCTTGTCACCCCACCTTAGGCCTTCAGTTTAACAAGGATTCCGTACCACGCCCCACCACGAGCCCAGAAAAAAGTAAGCTATTGCTTTTAAGATTTTATTTCAGTTTTATAGAAAGAAATACAAAATAAATAATACATGTTCATAAATACTCCTGTTTATTGTCTATATTATGATATCAAATACTCAAAATATCCACCACCTTGTTGGATACAAAGCTCCAAACGATGGAGCCAGTTATCTTTTCTTTTAATTGATCAATGTTAGCGAACTTAGTATTCCTATACACGCTTTTCTTCAGTTCATCCCATATTGCATAATGAAGAGGAGACAAATCTGGGTTGTTGCCAGGCCAATCTTTAGGTTTTATATAGTGAGGAACTTTGTTTAAATATTTAATTGTAAAGTCAGCAGTATGACTTGTTGCACCATCTTGCTGAAATGTATATCGATTTGCCAAAATTTCGCGAATTTTTGGTAGATGTTTCTCTAATATACTGTTGCAATAATAAACAGCATTCATTTTAACACCGCTTTCAACAAAAACAACATCACTTTTACCCAGTTTTGAGACACAGCAGATCATTAGTTTTTTTAGAAAAGTTAAACCGTTGAAGTGTTTCCGGTGTTACTTCTCTCTTGGTTCTTGCTGTAGAATACACTCGATTGTTTTGAGTGATGATAGGTGATCGAATTGAAAATGATTTTTCATCACTAAACCAGATTCTATCGACAATGGGAAATCTTTCAAGAAAAGCTTGACATGCTTCCATTCTGTTCATCTTAGTCCAGTGGCGGCTCATGACTTTCAGTTATGGGGGTGCTGCCTCAGAAATTGCAAACAATTGTGTCGATTATATATATATATATATATATATATATATATATATATATATATATATTAGTGATGGATCGAGTGGTCGGTTTTTCACAACCGCGGTTGCGGTTGTGTTTGCGGTTGTCGAATTTTTTCCAACCGCGGTTGCGGTTGCGGTTATCATATACTAGGAAAAATGCGTAATTATTAACTGGATTTAGCCACTATAGTGCGATTTAGCCACACTTGGTACATAATATATACTAAATAGTATTTATTTAGTAAATACCTTATGTTGAACACAAGTTTTGCAATACACCGCTACCGCTATTTGTGTGTTGCAAAACTTGTGTTCAACATAAGGTATTTACTAAATAAATACTATTTAAATGAAGTATATTCTAAACTTATATAGCTATTATGAAAGAATAGGTCAAATTAATTAAAACCATATTTTGCACTAAGTGTGTTACCAGGATGACGGACGAGGACCCATCGCACTGTTCATCCCACCTACCACTTTCCCCAGCCTCCACCCATTGGAAAGTTACAACCGCAACCGCACTTATGGAACGGCGGTTGCGGTTACGGTTGCGGTTGTGAATTTTTGTGCGGTTGTAGTGCGGTTGCGGTTGCGGTTATTCGATCCATCACTAATATATATATATATATATATATATATATATGAGAGAGAGAGAGAAAGTCGAACAGATAAATAGATAACTACTCACTACTCAGTCATAAAAATAAGTAAAATAGTATCATAAAATCAATTATAGGGCACTTACACTTAACGGGTAATTTCAAATTTGGCAAAAATTTTATTTATAAACAAATTCCATTCTTCTGTTTTTATTCTGAGCGAAAAAATATTCTAAGAAATGAAAGCTATATATTGTAAATAATCCAATTATTATATAATTAACTTCAATCTCACGACAAAAAATAAATGATAACGAATCATTGATAAAGGCAATTCGGATATTAAATTTCGAATTAGCAAACGATACAGCAACACAACTACCACGTCAAACAAACAAATCGGCACTGCTCTGTCCACAGTGCTTTGCCTCTTAAACCCGCGATTCTGACTCGCTCTTCGTACGTCCGCCACCGAGGTTTCAAGCGTTTCGAACAAAATCTGGAACTGTTAAGTACGCAGTTCCACGGGAAGGCTGAAGCTACTTTCGTGATTCATTCGTTCGGCATTGAAATAGTTTAAGGAAAAAAGGATATAATCTGATTTAAAAACTCAAAGTTCATTGAAAAAAACAATCAGAGAGGCTATTTTAAATATTTAAATATAAAGATCATAAGATCATGGGGGTGCTGCAGTTCCACAGTGCCTACCTGCGAGCCGCTCCTGCATGATCTTACTGACTTCACTCAAGATCTGCATTGGAAAGCATTTATAAACTGTCAATTGCAGATCTTCTTTGACAATTCGTTGTATAGAACTTCTTGAAATTCCGGTTTCTGCTGCAATTTCATTTGGTATCATATGTGTTCCAGGCTTTTTCGCCTGACTTAGAACCATTTCCTCAACCATTGCAATATTTTCATCAGTGCGCACTTCTCTTTTTCTTCCACTACCTTTGGTTCTAGCAACACATCCAGTTCTATCAATTTTACAAATATTTTTTTCTACACCAGGAATGAGTCCACGGTTTATTTGGGAACATTAATATAATTTTTCTGGCACCATAGTGTTTCTCAATAAGTACTTGTTTTATCAATATGAGATCTTCTTGACTATATGAAGGCATTTTTGATTGGTGATTAAATATTTTTGAAAACTCTGCAACAAAGATAAATAGAGTATATTAAAAACAAATATTAGAAAGACATATAAAAGTGCTACACATAAAAGCAAATTATTTATTTAAATCGTTATAAAAGCAAGCAAATTTTGACAATGGTAAATATAATAGTTGATAAAAGCAATAGCTTACATTTTTCTGGCCAACCCGGTATATATATATATATATATGTTAAACCCCTCCGTCTATGGCCTGGATTGGTTCGGAGTCGACGGGGGTTCTGGTTAGGAGGCAGCAACGGATATTTCTCGCGATAGTTTTCTTCTATTACATTCTAATTTTTTCTCTCGCTGTAGGGTCGACAGACTGTTAACCTCTTTTCTATAATACTCTGATACTTTCTCTGAAGGTTCGCCGATTTTCTTTTTATAACTTATCGGGAACTATTTTCCCTACTTTATTTACTGAGTTCTCGGACGAGAGCACGGCTCGAAGGAAAAGATAAAAAACTTTCTTTTACTGTAATTTACTTCTAAAAATGTACAGGTAGTGCTCTGAATTTGCAGGGGTAGAGGTTCGACCTCTTTCGACCATGGCTCAGGCCGGAATCTAAAAAAATTAAGGAGGCAAGGGGCCTCTGCCCCCTCCTCTGGGAGTGAAGTCTAAGAAGAAGTCGAAGTCGAAGTAATCATTATTTTACAATTACATGCTTTATATATAATTTAAATTTTGGGGGAGTGCAGTTTGAAGGTTAAGTTTTCCCCTTTAAACACATGATCAAAATTTTGAAAGATTCCAAATAAAAGTTTTTAAAAAAAATAATAAAAAATAATCGTATTTTCGCCGAGTATACATTTCTAAAGGGCGACATGATTTCGGAGTAGTACATTGAGTACAATCTAAGTACATTCACTGAGTACACTGTAATTTTGGTCTACAACAACTATGATTACAATTACAGATTAATTCACATTCACTTATTATCGTCAATTACAGTTTCATTAGAGTACATTAATTACATTATATTAAATTATTACAGTTACTTACAATTCTAGCAAATTGTTAAGTGACATATCTGATATGAAATAAGATACGGAAGTACACGGACATTTATGATATAACATAACATAATATAACATAACATCTTAACGTTATAAATTGGTAGCAGAAGCAAAAGAGAAGACTTCAAATTCCGATGCTTGCTTTTGGCGACGTCATCGGAATTCGAACACCTTGAATCAGCATGAATGAGCAGCTTGCGAGAGGTGAACGCACTTAAAAGAAAAAGTAAAAAGAATACATGTGGACGTATTTACATGTACGTAACTATGTACGTAATCATGATCATCAGGGGACATGTACGAATGCACAAAGTATTGTACACATATCGGTACGTAACACAATAGGTTGTGTGCGTAATATAGACACGAGTAAACATGGACTGATAGGTTGATAGGGCATCAGTAGATAATAGGTAGGAGAATGAATAAGAAATAAAATTAATAAAAGACAAAGGTCAAGAAAGGACATGGATGTATGAATGAACAACATATACATAATGACGTATAGCGTGTAAAGGTTTTTATTATTATGTTAAAGAATTTACCATACATTGAATATGAAAGATATCCACATACTAAATACATGATTTAGTATTCAAGGTATGGAAAACGTGAAGGGAATTAAGTTACTTTATGACGTCATAGTTATTCAAATTATGTCATACGTACAGTGTAAGTCATTATTGGGAGGATTTAAAAGAAACGAATTAGAGACAAAGAGTGGGTATTAAGGACTAAGAAGTACAACTACTGGTTCCAATCCTGTTATATGCAATGTGTATGCATAATATAATAAATTTAGGGACGAGGGTTAGATGCAAGACAACCATAATAGAATAGCACAATAGAAAGCACAAATCGAAATTCTATCCAAACTCGCTCAGGCGATTTTAGTTTCTCATGTAAAAATGAACATTCAAACATAAAAACCATACAGACATAAGTACTGTATGAAGACAATGAATATAAGGATCCATATAAGGATTATATAGGAATTATTCATTGTTCATTTTTACAGATATATATATATATATATATATATATATATAATTTCCTTAGTGAGCGGAGGCAAGTCGTTACAGTACAAGGAGTATCTTCATCAGAATCAGAGGTCCTCAGCTCAGGACCACAAGGAACAGTATTAGCTCCACTACTCTTCATAATCATGCTAACTGACATAGATGAGGACTTTACCAGAGACAGCACAGTAACATCCTTTGCGGATGACACAAAGATCAGTAGAAAAATAAGAAACCCAGAAGACATAGGATCTTTACAAACCGTCATAAACAAAATCTACAAGTGGAATGAAGACAACAATATGAAGTTTAACACCGAGAAATTTCAGCTATTACGGTACGGAAAAAGAGAAGACCTAAAGTGCATGGACTATTATACCCCAAATGGACAGGAAATTCAGAGAAATTCCAGAGCAAAAGATTTAGGGGTTGTAATGACAGATGATGCGAAATTTGAAACACAAAATAAGATTGCAGTAAACAGAGCAAAGAGAATAACGGGTCAGATATTGAGAACCTTTAAACGAAGGGATAGGAATGTAATGATTCCTCTACGGAAAACCCTGATCATACCCAAATTAGAATACTGCTCGGTCCTAACTTCCCCATATAAAAAAGAAGACATTAGACAGCTGGAGGGGATCCAAAGAAGCTTCACAGCCAAGATCAATGGGTGCAAAGAACTAAATTACTGGGAAAGGTTACGAGAACTAGACCTATATTCACTGGAAAGGAGAAGAGAGAGATACACCATTATTTACACTTGGAAAATAATGGAGAAACTAGTCCCTAATCTTACTCTGAATCCCATAACTCCCCAAACAACGATGGAAAGTAGAAGCGGTAGACTGTGTCGTATTCCCAAATTGAAGGCGAGACAGGGAACATCCTTAACCCTGAAAGAAAATAGTTTTGTAGTGAGAGGACCAAAACTGTTTAATCAGTTGCCCAAAGACCTAAGAACACGAAGGGAGTTGCAGTGGAAATCTTCAAAAGAAGACTAGACGCCTGGCTCAGAACAATCCCGATGAGCCGGGCGTACCTGGCTATGTGAGGTGGAGAGCGCAAGAATCCAACTCACTACTTCACCAGGCCAACTCGAGAGGAGGGGCGACAAGCTTGACCTTCGCGAAATGAGAAATCATCGCGCGGAACCTTTGTAAGGTTGTAAGGTAAGGTATATTATATATATATATATATATATATATATATATATATATATATATACAGGGTGGGCCGAAAGTCTGGATCCATAGGAAAATATTTATTTTAATACATAAATTACAACAAATGGTAAATACTTAAAATGAATATCAACTTTAACTCGTAAATGCGTATCAGTGATACTGTACAGTAGTTCGTACTCCAGTATAAATACTCAAATACTTTTTTTATTTCAGCCCAGAAATGGCTTCGAATCTAACAACAGAAGACCGGGTAGAACTTGTGCTCATGTACGCAAGACAGGCGCTACACACAGAGAAGTTGCTCCCGAATTCAATAGAAATCATCCTGATAAGCATCCAGTAACACATGCGACTGTTGGCAAATTGTTTAAACGTTTCAAAGAAAGAGGAAGTGTACATGATCGACGGCGTTCTGGTCGTCCAAAAACTGCAACTGATGAAAACCTCTGCAATGGTAGGTGAAACTTTAACAAATAGTCCAGTAAAGTCAACAAGAAGATTATCAAATGAAACACGCATCTCGAGAACGTCAATTCGAAGAATTATTAAAAATCATAAATTCCATCCCTAAGTGTCTCGATGTCAGAGGCCGCCAATTTGAGCATTTGTTATAATTTGTTGTTTATACTGGAGTACGAACCACTGTACAGTATCACGGATACGCATTTACGAGTTAAAGTTGATATTCATTTTAAGTATTTACCATTTGTTGTAATTTATGTATTAAAATAAATATTTTCCTATGGATCCTAACTTTCGGCCCACCCTATATATATATATATATATATATATATATAAACTTTAATTGCAATAACCGCAACAATATAAAATTACACCAACCCGCAAGGAAAAAATATAAAATTAATTATAAAACAGTGTTTAAAAAGGCTAATTAATTTCGGCTGGTCACAACCAAGCCCTTTTCATAGCCGTCAACTAATTAAAATATCTAAAAAAGTTATAAAACTTGCGTCCTGCGAAAGAGCTAAGGTTAAAATGACTATGTGAAGGCATAAAACACGAAGAGAGAGATGGTAGCTGTCGTACGTCTGGCAGTTCGCAAAGGCAAACTATTGTCCAGATTTCAACCTTCGAGATAAGAAATCTATAAAAATAAATCTTTTACATCTGGCAGCTGGTCACGACCCGAAATTGCCCTAAAATATTTTAAAATGTTAAAAATAAAGCTATCCATACTGTAGGACAACTTAATGTTGGAAATGGTGTTTTTTGCCAAAATATAAAATGCCTCGTATATTTGTCTCTGTTCCTGGTCCCTGACCTTTATGATAGGTTTGCAATCCTGGAAGTTAAAAATATGATTATGCTGTTCCCTATGCTGAACTAGGCTACTATACGTATTATCCGATCTCAGGTCACATTTCTGGGAATTAATCCTTCTCTGGAAATCAAATGTCTCCCCGATGTATTTTTGAGGGCAACCTCCACATGAGATTTCATAAACTACGCCAGAATTGTTGGAGGCTTTAGTAATAGAATGACGAATGAACGAAGACAATTTATTTGGCACAACAGAGACCAACTTAATCTGCTTTGGCAAGAGTGAGGAAAGGCCTTTGTTAACCTCAAAGGGCACTTTCAGGAATGAAACGTCTTTATCCCGGTTCCCAGTTTTGAGAAAAGAAAGATCTCCTAGCGGCGAAATAAGCTTTATCGATGAACAATTTGGAATAACCCAAACATATAAATATACTTTTAATATGTAAAACTTCATCGTCAAGATAAATGGGGACACAAATCCTGAAAGCTCTCAAAAAGAGACCGGAAATAACGCCTCTCTTAGTACAAAGAGAATGATTGGAAAAAGCATGAATGTAGCTGTCTGAATGCGTAGGCTTTCTAAATACTTTGAAAGAAGGTCTTTGGTTGGGCTCTCTTAAAATAAGAACATCCAAAAACGAGAGAGAACCACTATTTTCAACTTCATACGTAAACTGTATTGAAGGTACAAAACTATTAAGAACTCCCACCAGCTCATCCAGATCCACATGAGATTCCAAAATAACACACGTGTCATCAACGTAACGGAACCAATTGATTGCCGGCACCAAAGATTCCGACAAAAAATTAACTTAAAAAAATTCCATAAAAAATAGCTAAAATTGGAGAGAGCGAAGAGCCCATAGGTAAACCTGTCCTCTGTCTAAAAAATTACCCATTAAAAGAAAAATAGTTCTGTTTCGAACAAAGTCTAACAAGCTCCAAAATAATTCCATAATCAAACGGAATGGTCTCAGGATGATCAGAAGCCACTCTTCCACGAACTGCAAGGTTATATCCAAAGGGACTCTGGTAAACAAAGACACCCCGTCAAAACTCACCAATTTCTTTCCCGATAGGTCTGTACCTCGAAGTTTGTCAACAAACCCTGCAGAATTTTTAAGATGTGCTCCAGAGATTTGGCCTACTAATGGCTCGCGAGCCCCCTTTCGCCAAACTAACAAAAATATCACGACCTAACCTAACCACTCGTTAGGTCAACTGTACGCCCTTGACGATTGGTTAGGTTAGGTCGTGATATTTTCGTTAGTTAGCCTTATAAAGCTAACTAAAAAAGGTTAGGGGCCCTGATCTTCAGATAATCATATACCTTACCTTACCTTACTTTATGTTGTTTCGTGCGTTGGTCTCTCTTCACACGGAGGTCAAGCTGGTGGCCCCGCCTCTAGGTCTGGCCTGGTGGAGGAGCGAGTTGCTTTCTTGCGCTCTTCACCGTACATAGCCAGGCACGCCCGGCTCATCTGGTACTGTCCTGAGCCAGGCATCCAGTCTTTTCTTGAAGACTTCAACTTTGACCCCCGTTACGTTTCTGAGGTCCTTAGGAAGCTGGTTGAAAAGTCTTGGCCCCCTGACAACCAAGCTATTTTCCTTCAGGGTTGAGGAGGTCCCTTGTCGGGCCTTTAATTTGGAACACTACACATTTTGCCTTTCCTATTTTCCAGTGTTGTTTGAATGGTAATTGGGCTTAGTTTTAGGTTTGGTACCAGTTTTTCGATCATTTTCCATATGTAGATTATGATGTACCTCTCTCTTCTTCTTTCCAGTGAGTACAGATTTAGTTTACGTAGTCTTTCCCAGTAGTTGAGTTCTTTGCAGCCATCAATCTTGGCTGTGAAATGCCTTTGCGTTTCTTCTAGTTTATTAGTTTCTTCCTTTTTATATGGGGACGTCAAAACTGAGCAGTATTCAAGTTTTGGTATAATCAGTGTTTTTGGCAGGGGAATCATTACTGTCCTCAGTGTCCTGTCCCTTCTCTTGAACGTTCTTAGAACCTGTCCGGCGACTCTTTTTGCTTTATTTATCGCTATCTGATTTTGTGTTTCGAATTTCGCATCATCTGTCATTATTATCCCGAGATCAATCGCTTTCATGTTTCTCTGAATTTCGTCTATCTGGAGCATAATATGCAGTCTGTTTAAGTTCTTCTTTTCTACCATATCTCAAGAGCTGAAATTTCTCGGCGTTGAATGACATGTTGTTGTCTTCTGACCATTTGTATATTTTGTTCGTGTCCCACTGCAAGGCCTCCACGTCATGTACCTCGCTGATTTTTCTGTTGATCTTTGTATCGTCTGCAAAGGATGTTACTATACTATTGCTGTTTACTCCGCTGTCTATGTCTGTTAGCATGATAATGAACAGGAGTGGGGCCAGTACTGTCCCTTGTGGTACTGAGCTGCGTACTTCCGATTCTGATGATGATATACCTTGAATTTTGACGACCTGCAGACGATCACTAAGGAAGTTGTAGATCCATTTTCCCACTTTGCCTGTTATTCCCATGTCTTTAATTTTATGTGCTGTTATACCATGGTCACATTTATCGAAAGCTTTAGCAAAATCTGTGTATATAACATCGTAGTTGTCATTGCCTTCCAATGCATCTAGGATATTGTTGTAGTGCTCTGTTAGTTGTAATAGGCATGATGTACCTGATCGGAATCCTGATTTTCGTTGAATCTTTCCCGTGTCTCCAGGAAATCATAAATTTTCTCTCTAACTATTCTTTCAAATACTTTGGTGAGGTGGGACGTCAATGGCACTGGTCTATAGTTCTTTGCTTGAGATCTGTCCCCTCCTTTATATATAGGGACAATGTTTGCTCTTTTCAAGATGCTCGGTATTTCCCCAGTGTCTAGGGATCTTCTCCATATCCAGTATAAAGGTGTAGCTATTTCATTTTTACAGTTTTTAATCAATAATGCGTTCCAATTGTCCGGACCTGCAGCTGAATGTAGTTTCATTTGTTCTATAGCTCTCGCTACATCTTCTGGTGTAAACTCAAAGTCTGTTATATACTCTCCTTGCAATTCCTCTCCAAAGAATGCATTTATGTCAGGTATCGCTTTGTCACTTTTTGGGGTACTGAAAACTGATTCATATTGAGCTCTCAGTGTATCAGATATTTCTTTTGGATCGTCGGTTAGTTCATTATTTCCCGTCCTTAAGGGCCCAATATCGGCGCGCGTTTTTGTTTTCCTCTTTGCATAGCTATAGAAGTATTTTGGATTTTCCTTTATTGCTTCTACCGCCTTTTCCTCTTCCTTCTCTGTATGGTCCTTAATCAGGGCTTGTATTTCCCTATCGATACCCTCCAGTTTTTCTTTTATTGTTTTCCTGTCATTATCTCCGCAGTTCCCTAACTTCGCCTCCACTCTCTTTCTTTTGCGGAATAGTCTTCTCTTTTGCCTTCCTAGCCAGCTCCTCTTTCCTTTTGGCTGTGATTTCGGAGCGTATTTTTCTAGAATTCTCAGCGTTTTTTCCTCCAAGGTTGTTAGCATTTCTTCAGTTGTTTTATTCTCGAAAATTGTTCTCCATTCTATTTGGGCCATGTGCGATCTGATTGCTTCCCAATTTATAGTCTTCGAGTTTAAGTTAAAGGCCCCGAATTTACTTCTTTCCACAATATGTGTATTGTCTTCTAATGCTGCCGTCATATTTGTTGATATCTCGATTAAGTTGTGGTCTGAGATAATGGTTGGGGTTATTTTTATATCAGCAATCAAGTTCGTGTTATTCGTGAATACCAGATCCAGGCAGTTATTTTTTCTGGTATTTTCTGTTATCTCCTGTGTCAGCATAAACTCGTTTGCGAGAGCCATCAACATTTTTGCTTGTTCCTGATCTTCTCTTGTGCCCCCCTTGTCCTGGTGAATATATATATTCCTATTCACCTTTTTGTATTTTATAAATGGGAAGTTAAAGTCTCCGCAGATCATTATATTGGGGGATGGAGGGTTTATGGCCTTTATTAGCTTTCTAATGTCATCAATGGCCTCCGAGAATCTTTCGGTTGGGGTGCTTGGAGGTCTATAGATGACTATTACTATCAAGTTTAGTTTTTCTATTTTCACTGCTAGGAGTTCCACATAGCTGTTTGATTTACTTATTATCGTCTCCGTCATATGACCTTCCTGTACATATATAGCACAGCCACCTTTCCGTCTCGTCGTTCTATCCGCTCTTAGTAAGTTGAAGCCCTCTATATTTATCTCTTTCTTATCAATACAATGTTCGCAGTTTTCACAATTTCCTTGGCAATCTTTAAGATGAGTTTCTGTGAGGCATGCGATGTCCGCCCTTGTTTCGTCCATAAATCCTTTCAGGTACGAAACCTTATTGAGTGATTGGTTTGGTCTTATTCCTTGAATAGCCAGGATATATATATATATAATATATATATATATATTATATATATATATATATATATATATATATATATATATATATTATATATAGGGTGTCCCATAAGTCCGGCATCATCGGAAAAATTATAAAAAAAGGCAAAACAAAAGCTTTTATTTACAGAACGTGCTCAATATGTCCACCATTGTTTTCAATACACAAATTCACACGTGATACCCAGTCAGCAAGCACACGGTGAATGATGTCAGGAGTAATGGTGTTACATGCCCCAATAATGCGCTGCCGCAAATGTTCAACACTCCTAATTTTCTCTGCGTATACCAGCGCTTTCAAGTGGCCCCAGAGATAAAAATCTAGTGGCGTGAGATCTGGGCTTCTAGCTGACCATTCCACAGGCCCTCGACGTCCTATCCAATGACCAGGGGATTGTTGGTACAGGTATTCCCTTACTTGGGTGCTGTAATGTACAGGAGCGCCGTCTTGCTGGAACCATATTGGGAAATTTCCTTCTTCGTTCAAGACACTGGGAAATGCTTCTTCCTTGAGCATACGTAGGTAGGTGCCTCCAGTGACATTTTCATCGAAAAAGAGGGGGCCTATGATGCGATCCTTCCAAATGCCACACCATACCATCACCCGAGATGCACCTTGCTCCTTTAAAGAGGTATACCAGCGAGGGTTGTTTTGAGACCAGTAGCGGGTGTTCTGTCGATTTACCTCACCAGTTCCATAAAAAACAGCCTCGTCACTGAACAGAATGGTGGACGGGAAATTGGCATCCCGGCATATTGTTCCGTAGCCCATTCACAAAATTCCATCCGCCGGTCGGGATCATCTTCGCTTAATTTCTGTAGGATCTAAAGTTTATATGGATGCCATTTGTGAGCATGAAGAATGCGATGGATGCTACTTTTCGACACTCCTGCCTCGGCGGACAATCGCCGAAGAGACTTATTGGGACTTGTGTTAAAATGAGCCATGATAGCAGTCGCTGTATCATCGTCAGTGGACCTCCTTGAAGGTCCACTGCGTGGTTTATCTTCTATGGATCATGTTTCCTTAAACTTTGCAACAAGTCTGCTAACACAACTCTGCGTTATTGGCTCGCGGTCTAGATGCAGTCTCTTAAATTCAGCAGCGGCCTCTCTTTGACTCCGATTTCCTATGAGTAGAATTATCTGGATTCGTTCTTCCTTGCTCACAGACATTATGGCCTGTAGAAAGAGAAAAATATGAATTATGGTTTGTAGAAATAGAAAAATATGAATTTCTCCTATGATGCCGGACTTATGGGACACCCTGTATACTGAGAATTCTTTATACTGTTCTCCAAAGCAGAGTCAGCTATTTTACTTTTCAACGCTGTGGATGCAAATAGTATTTTTTCAACCGAAGAAGTTGACAGCATTTGGGGTATCAGACCTCCGGAGAAATCAACGGTGCCAGTGGGTACTGGGGATATGGCCGGATGTTCTACCCATGAATTGTAAGCGAAACATTTTCAAATCTAGATAGGACTAGGTAAGTGTGATATTTTTAAATTTTATTTTAAACTCCGTTGCTGTGCTGATTCGATGTTAAACTGTAGGTCTATGATGATGTGACAATCCGTTCCGTAGTTTATTCCTTCGGCGAATTGTAAATTTGTAATTACTCATGTAATGCTCCTGTAAATTCGGTCATATTTCCAACTACATCTGTTATTATATATATATATATATATATATATATATATATATACAGGGCGTCCCAAAAAAATGTATGCACACTTTAAATAATTATAAAGGCAGTGTTTATTAAAATACATTTCATTTTCAAAATGTAATAGAATCTACAGACATTATTTAATTGTTTTGTCAACGCCTGTTTTCAAACCGACGTCCGTTCTGGTCCAGGCACTGCTGATAACGCGAAGCAATGGAATCGCAAACATCACGAAACATTTCGTTTGGTATTTGTGTGCATTCTCGTTCAATGGCTGCTCTCAATTCAGCGACTGTTGCAGGTTTTATAGCGTAGACTTTGTCTTTTAAGTATCCCCATAAAAAAAAGTCTAGTGGTGTGAGGTCTGGTGAACGCGGAGGGTAATCTACGAAACCCCTTCGTCCAATCCACATCCACATCGTGCCAAGTACCACTCGCAATACTCCACTCTTCGGTCCGGATCATCTTCATTAATAGCATGGACTAATCTTGGAATGTAACTTTTCCATTGACAGCAAAATGCGTTGGACAGACGATTCTGAAATTCCTACCTCACGACTCGCTTGCCGCACAGATTTTCTTGGACTTTGGTGATACGTTTCCAGTACTCTTTCTTGCTTTGTGGTTGTCGATGTCCGTGGTCTTCCGGAACGCTTCTTGTGGACATTCTGAACAGTTCCATCGGCTTCAAACTTATCTCTAATTCGAGTGATGGTAAGTCGCGTTGGTGGATCTGTTTGAAACTCCCTCCTAAACTGTCTTTGCACTTCAACTGCGTTTTCACACTTCCAGTAGCATTTTAGAATGAATTTCCTTTGTTCAAAGCTTAGTCTGACTGCCATTATTAATTCTAATGGGTTTAACTTGGAAAGAAAGAAACATCAATTGAGCTATCAGCTGTTAAAGTGTGTATACATTTTTTTGGGACGCCCTATATATATATATATATATATATATATATATAGGGCGTCCCAAAAAAATGTATACACACTTTAACAGCTGATAGCTCAATTGATGTTTCTTTCTTTCCAAGTTAAACCCATTAGAATTAATAATGGCAGTCAGACTAAGCTTTGAACAAAGGAAATTCATTCTAAAATGCTACTGGAAGTGTGAAAACGCAGTTGAAGTGCAAAGACAGTTTAGGAGGGAGTTTCAAACAGATCCACCAACGCGACTTACCATCACTCGAATTAGAGATAAGTTTGAAGCCGATGGAACTGTTCAGAATGTCCACAAGAAGCGTTCTGGAAGACCACGGACATCGACAAGCCCCACAAAGCAAGAAAGAGTACTGGAAACGTATCACCAAAGTCCAAGAAAATCTGTGCGGCAAGCGAGTCGTGAGGTAGGAATTTCAGAATCGTCTGTCCAACGCATTTTGCTGTCAATGGAAAAGTTACATTCCAAGATTAGTCCATGCTATTAATGAAGATGATCCGGACCGAAGAGTGGAGTATTGCGAGTGGTACTTGGCACGATGTGGATGTGGATTGGACGAAGGGGTTTCGTAGATTACCCTCCGCGTGTATATATATATATATATATATATTATATATATATATAGAGTCATGTTTGTATAATTTTTTTTAAAGCGTTTCAATTAAAATCTAGGCAGGGTACATGATAATTTTTTACGCATTTGTTTTAAGCGAACAGTTGGGAGTTATAATTATAATTTTATGTAAATTTGAAGTGAACAACGATGAACATTTTTTTGTTCCATGCACGGTCTGTGTTTAACATATAATTGTCTCAGGGAACCATTCTGAATTTGTGTATATATATATATATATATATATATATATATATATATATATATATACACACACTGTTGTGTAGAATGTAAAATGCATTTCTAGTCTTCTTAGGCTATTCAACTAACACGGAAAATAAAAAATTAAAAAACTTACACTATCTCCGCAATTATTTCGCATTCGTGTTGTCGCTCTCTACAGGGAAGGCGATCGTCGTGTAAAACCTCCAATTCATTCACCTATACCTCCTCATTGGCACCAACCTGGATTTCCTCTACTACATCCTCGAACGATTCCATTCAGCTTTCCATCTCGATGACTACTTAAAAGAAAGAAAAAATATTTTCATCGTTGTTCACTTCAAATTTACGTAAAATTATAATTATAACTCCCTACTGTTCGCTTAAAACAAATGCGTAAAAAATGATCATGTACCCTGCCTGTATAGCGACTAAGAATATACGAGGGTAATTCAATAAGTATCCGCACTTTTTATTTTCACATTTTTATTTTCTCATCTGATAGATTATAAACACATCACTTCTCAACATAGCCTCCCTGTTTCTCAATACACTTAGTCCAGCGATCTACAAGCTTCCTAATGCCATCACAAAAGAATGTTTTTGGCTGTGTGCGTAGCCAGTCATGCATCACCTCCTTCAGGTCATCATCGCCTTGCAATCGCTGACCTCTCAAAGCGTCCTTTAGTAAAAAAAAATCCGAAGGTGCCAGGTCTGGACTGTAGGCTGGATGGTCGAGAACTTCAAATTTAAGTTCTTGAAGGCATTTTCTAGTCTGTGCAGCGGTATAAGTGCGAGCATTGTCGTGTAACAGAATAACACCTTCCGACAATCTCCCTCTTCGTTTTGTGCAAATTGCTTGCTTTAACTCATTCCGAAGCATGTCAGAATACGATGCACTTGTTACTGTAGTTCCACGCTCTAGATAATGTTCAAGGATAGGGCCTCATGTATCCCAAAACAGTGTTAGCATAACTTTACCTGCTGACGGCTGCGCTTTGAACTTCCTTGCAACGGGAGATGTTGGATGCTTCCATTGCATGCTCTGTCGTTTGCTTTCTGGTTCATAGTGATGGATCCAGGTTTCATCTCCAGTGATAATGCGCTCCAAAAAGTTTTCACCTTCATTATGATACCGCCCCAAAAGACGAGAGCAGACGTCCATACGATTACGCTTGTGCTCTTCTGTCAACTGTTTGGCCACCCATCTTGCACAAACCTTGTGAAAGCCAAGAATGTCATGAACTATCGAATAGGCTGACCCTTGACTGATGTCTAATGAAGATGCAATTTATTTTATTGTTGATCTTCTGTCATCGAAAATCATGGCTCTGGCTTCTTCCTACTTGTCACCACTGGTTGATGTTGACGGTCGTCCTGAGCGCTGAGCATCTGTCACACATGTCCGACCTTCCTTGAACATTTGAATCCACTCGTACACACTTCGTCGTGGTAACGCATTATTCCCATACTGAGCACATAAACGCGTTTGAATTTCAGTTCCTTTCACACCTTCTGCCCACAAAAAACGAACCACGGATCTCTGTTCTTCGACAGTACAAACTGAAAGCGGAACAGCCATGCTCAATACTCGTACGATATGTGACAGCTACGAGTAGCCTAAATAAGCCTATACTGTTGCTAGCCTAAATATGCCTATACTGTTGCTAGCCTAAATAAGCCTGTAGCTCTCAGTTTGGCTCGTTATTACGAGTATATATTATATATACTATATTATCACTAAAATAAAAAGTGCGGATACTTATTGAAGTACCCTCGTATATAGGGTGAGTCAAAAGTCTGGAAACAGGAACTATGGTTTTTAATGCAAATATATAGGTATATTTGTATTGAAAAGCATAGTTCCTATGTTTCCAGACTTTTGACTCACCCTATATATATTCTTAATCGCTATACAGTTTTAATTGCCAATACATTTTTAAAATAATTACAGAACAGAATTAAAATATTCAACCTTAAACACCACATAATTTAATAGCTGCTACATTTTTAAACCAATGGCAGAACATTTTCATTCGTAATTTATGCAGTATATATATATATGTGTGTGTGTGTGTGTCCTTGTGGTTGTTTGCTTATATATATAATATATATATATATATATGCATATAACTGCAATGACCGCGCAGTATATAAATGAATAGAAACGACATAAGTGTTAAGGAACGTTTCTGCACACGAGGAGGAGAGATAACGAACAATGAAAAATGAGGCGAACCGGCAATTGGAAGGCCCTGGGTTCGATTCCCGGGCGGTTCGCCTCATTTTTCATTGTTCGTTATCTCTCCTCCTCGTGTGCAGAAACGTTCCTTAACACTTATGTCGTTTCTATTCATATATATATATATATATTTATTTATATATATGATACACACAGACCGTGCATGGAATAAGGAACTCTTCTGGGAAAATTAAATCCACTATAGTAGTGTGGGTGCAAAAAGGTAGGGTGCAAATGCAATTGCATAATGTTGCATAATGTTGCAAGAGTGCTACCCCACCCCCCTTAAACCATATATTAATGTTGGCTTAGAAGGCTGAGCTCCCAGATTCGTTATTTATTTAAAGCATATATTAATGTTGGATTAGAAGGCTGAGTTGCCAGATTGCGCTAAATATTTATTTAAACCATATATTAATGTTGGCTTAGAAGGCTGAGTTGCCAGATAGCATTAGTTAATTATTCCATATATTATTCAGCCAGTTGACTTAAGTTGCCAGTTTTCGCCATGTATTTAATTATTCATATATTCTTCTGTCATCTGGCTGAGTTGCCAGATTCGTTATTTATTTATTTAAAGCATATATTAATGTTGGCTTAGAAGGCTGAGTTGCCAGATTCGATATTTATTAAATTAAAGCATACATTAATCAGCCAGTTGGCTGAGTTGCCAGATAGCATTAATTATTTATTTATTCCATATATAATCAGTCAGATGGCTTAGAAGGCCGAGTTGCCAGATAGCATTTTTTTTATTTAAAGCATATACTCCTCCGTCAGTTGGCTTAGAAGGTTGAGTTGCCAGATTCGTTATTTATTTAATTATTCCTTATATTCCAGTTGGTTTAGAAGACCGATTTGACAAATAACAATTAATTAAATATTCAGAAAACCGAAACCAAACAAGTGATATAATCGTGTTCAAGGAATAAATAAAACACCAATACAACATTCTGTTTATTTTAGCTGAATTAATGGATATACAATGGACATATATATGCCCATATGGTCAAATAATAGAAGAGAAAATATATAATCATACAAAACATAGTATTAACAAAATATTAGTACAGGAAATATATAGTTATATTATCAAAAGTTATATTATTAAATATTAGTACAGCAAAAATATAGTTATATTATCAAATATTAGTACAGGAAAAAATATACAAAACGTATAATCATATTATTACAGGAAAAATATATATTGTCTTTACGTTCTACGGTGCAAAACGCTAAATTCGCATATGATAGAGTCTATATCCACATCGCTATTACTTTGTACGATGTGGTAAAACCGTCCAAGCATTACTTCACCGTTTAACTGATGCGGCGGCCTATACTCGATATAAATGGCTTTCATGTCGTTCAATACTATTTTTGTACCCACTTTATACTCGGCGAGAAAGTTATCTTTAAGCACAGCTAGAACACAATCAAAAGCACCACCAAAAATGTCATCGTTAACCACAACATTAAATACAAGTTTATAATCATGCCTTTCCAATCGGGGGCTTTTTCTTAACGTCCCGAACTTTTCAACCGTGAACTCTTCCTCACTCGGCATAACGGGATTGGAAATATTCTACCAAATCGTAACGACACCTATCCACTATACCGGGTGTCCCACAAAAAAGTTAACCGTACTTTGAATTAATATAACTCAAAAACTATTAGAGATTTTTGGGTCCTGCAAAAATGTTTTATTTAACAACTATTTATCTGTCGATTCTGGAAATTTCATTAAATTTCCTTTTACGAAGTTGATACATTAATGGTTTTAGTGGAGGCTATCAAAAATATGTTTGCGCAAGGAAGTAAAATAATGAAACTTCGAAGTTTAAAATTAACAAATTTATTTAAATCCATTAATAACAAAAACACCTCTTCATATGGGTAATACAAATTTATTTTTTAATTTTCTAAGCACCGTTTCCTTCCACATGTCCTCCATTTCTTTCCAAGCACAGTTGCGCCTTTGATCGCATTGATTGCACAACTTTTTTGATCAACTGGTGATTTTCCTTAAGTAAATTGACTTCACGTGTGATACTATCTCTTAACTGGTTTATGTTTTCCGGTGGAATAGAATACACTTTACTCTTTAGATATCCCCATAAGAAATAATCGCACGGTGTTAAATCAGGGGATCTTGGGGCCATTCAATTGCATGATTTAGCGCGACAATGCGGTTGCCAAAATTTTCTCTCAGTTTTGTTCTTACAGCAAGCTGTCTATGAGCTGGTGCGCCGTCCTGAATCCACCAAAGTCTATTGAATTGATTGCCGTAAATCTGGAGGAGTTCTGGGATGATCCGTTCGTTGATCATGTTCAGGTAGGCAGCACCATTCAAGTTATTGTCGTAAAACAATGGGCCGACAAGATAGCCATTCCCGCATATTCCGATCCACAGAGACACTTTCTGCTGACAAATACGTGTGTCAAAGTTGAATGCTGGGGGTTGTTCAGCGGCGCATATTGTCGAATATTATGGCTATTTACCTTTCCATTCATGAAAAAGGCTGCCTCGTCACCAATCACAATGTTTTCCAAGAAACGAGCAGGTTTATGGAGAAGCCATTCGACAAATTGTCTACGACGAGGAAAATCAGTTTCAAGAAGCTGGTGTCTTACATGCATCTTATAGGGATGCCATTTTAAGTCATGTTTAACAATGCGGTTAAATGTTGACTTTGACAATTGTAACCCATTCTTTCTGACTGATACATTTGGATTTTGAAGAAGTGTCATCTGAACATTTTCGATATTTTCTGTTGTTCTTATGGTTTTCCTACGACCCGAACGACCTTTATTTAGATTTAAGCATGTTCCTTCATGTTGGTATTTCCGAACATTTTTCCAAATAGCGGGCTTGCTTGGTGGGTGCCTACCTGGAAAACGTTGTTCAAATAAATCTTGTACTTGTTTAATACTGCCAGTCTTAATAAAGTTTGTGATTACAAATACGCGTTGCTCTTTTGTTAACTGCATGATAAAAAGGGTTCTTTTGAAGTAAACTTTTACATAGAAACGCTTTGATTTGCTTAATAAGCAATAATGACGAGACCATACCACAGCGTGTCCGAAAAACCACTGTGCAATGGCCTAGGCTTCGCTTGAAGAATCGCACAGTGACCTAGGCTCCCTACGCTTCGCTTCATTATTTTACTTCCTTGCGCAAACATATTTTTGATAGCCTCCACTAAAACCATTAATGTATCAACTTCGTAAAAGGAAATTTAATGAAATTTCCAGAATCGACAGATAAATAGTTGTTAAATAAAACATTGTTGCAGGACCCAAAAATCTCTAATAGTTTTTGAGTTATATTAATTCAAAGTACGGTTAACTTTTTTGTGGGACACCCGGTATAGAGGTACAGCTCTTCAGGGTGAACAGTGTAGGCGAGCTCGGCTCTGTACCTCTCAAGTGCTTTGTACCAAAGCTCAGGATATTTCGAAGAATCTAAACCTTTTAAATGTGCATCCAGATATAGACCGTTCTCCCCCTGTTCATTCCTACATTCAACAAATCCGTCTGGCAGAGCGGTGTAAGCGTATTCAAGTACCGTGTCAAAATAAATCATGTCTGTAACACGCGCATCTAATATAGGCTTCAGCTTACGGAATCCGACGTTCTCAAACATTCTATCGAGGATGAAACGGTTTCGTGTAGGAACAAGAACGTCATTATCAGCTGTGTTCTTCCACATCAGTCGTATATCAATGCATGGTTGTTCGTTATTTACACTCAATGTACAAACAATAGTATATGAGGAGGCGTCACTAATCGTCTCTCTTCTTGTACCTACGTCAGCTGGTATTTTATAACGGTCCTCAGCCCACATCTCAACTACCACGAAGATTTTATGCATCTCCTCAAGACTTAAATAAATAACGTTACGTTTGCTTGTGCCTGCAGATCGTTTCAAGCACACAGTTAATGGTGCCGGTTTCTCGCCTGAACACGCGCAATGACTTCGTCACGGAGACGTCGTACGAGGCGTTGAGAATGCTTCTCAAAGGGAGTTCCATCGTATTCGCACGTTCACACGGTTCGAGATGACTATGGCGTCCACTCGGTGCAAGCTCTGAGATGACTATGAGCCACAGGAGGCAGGCAGCAGGATCGGCTCGACGGGCGGGGTGAATCATCCTGATGAAACGTGAATGGGTTTGTTCGAACTCGTATGCTCCGGGAGGAGTGAGTCACACCATAATCTAATGAAACGTGTACGGCGCTGATCGAATCGTTGTATCCCATTATATTGGAGATGTTTTGAGAAATTTTCCGATACAAGAATTAATTTCGGTTTTAATGTTTTATCACTACCACTTCCCGAATACGCACCAGACATTTTCCTTCAGGGTAATTTTCACGAACTAAACACATTTTTTAAATGTTTTATCTCCTAAACATCTTCACAAACCGGTGCGCTATTAGAGAGAAACATATGTTCATATTTATCCTTTTTGTTTAACAGGCGATACTCATCTCTAAAATCTGTTAAAAACACAACCTTAGCCACAACCTCACTACAAACCTCATCATGATATATATTAATGTAGTGGTAAAAATACTTAAGATTGTCCATGATGACAAGATTTACATTTTCAGCCGTAGGGTACGAGTAATCGGTATGGTGTAACATGATATAATACCGCTTATCACACCACTCATCCACAAGACTCACTACCCATAACTGTTGTTTATCTTCTGAGCGTGTTGCTTCTTCTACGCGCGTATATGTGAGCCTTTATAAAGCTTAGTTCTATAACATACTTCAGTACATCGTCTGTACTGCGAAATCCTACAACCCCCTCGCCAGAATATCCGTAGAGTATTTGAATATCTGATCCTTCGCACGATTCAATGCAGCCTTAAAAGAGGCAAAGGAGGCGGGAATAGGGAGTTTTTCAGTATCCACTACATCTACACTTAGCAGAATACCACTTCATAAATGTTGAACACGCGATATTAAAGGTAGCCATTACTATTTTCTTCTATGCGAGAGATACACGTCTGAGCTCAAGGGTATACAGAGGTCAACTGAGACGCGGGGTAGAGGCCTGCTCAGGTTGCGGCATGATTCACGTGCCGGTCTTACAGTGGGCGGGGCTTAACTTTTACTGTACACACGCACACACGCAAAGTGAAACGCTAGTTGAAACATGATTTATTTAATAAACGAAATAATCAGGATGTACATATTTACAAATACGTGTAATAATTAAGTTAGCAATAGACATATCAAAGATTATGGTATCCAAAGGGCACGGTGTCATAGGTACCAGGCACCTGGTAGCGTTTCCTATAGGTGTTACGGCACACCTTTGTACCCCTAAGTTCCTTCACGCCCCCCAGCTTCTGCGCCCGAAAATTGTGGGTGCCTACAGTCAGTTGGGGCGGACGGCCACCCTCATCATCATCTTCCAAGCACACTAACTCCTTCAGCGAATCAAAGTTGACGACCCCGATTCGCTTGGTTAAGCGTGATACCCTTAGCCTTCACGATATACTTCGTTTCATCCCCTATCCTCACCCGTACCCCATAGGTTTTTGGCCCTGTTGACACAAACGAGTCGGCGTATGCGTTGTCCCCATACTCATCCTTGATCTCGTCAGTTAGCTCACCGAGGAACTCCCCAATAGCAGGCATGTATTCACCCCTCCTCGCTGTGAATATCACGCTATCTGTATCGGCATACAAAACCCGCCGCCCAAGAGAATGCAATAGCCCCAAAGTTTGATGCGCGCGTAGGCTGTTGTGAAGCTGGCTACAGGAATGTTTGTAACCCGTGAGTATCTGTGGCCAATTCAGTATTGTTGTACTTTATTATGTAAGTATTACCTACATTCACAATCTCCATGACCTCTTTATCGGGTGCGTTGGCGTAATCCCAGACTTCACTATAACTTTGCGCCAAATGAACGTTCCCTTTACCGGTATTCTGTGCAAATTTTCCCCAAAGACTGTTTAGGCACAATTTTGCACTAAAGCGCTTGCCAGGATTCTTTACAATTTGGGCACGATCAAGTTGTATACCTTCGTGGTCACGGTAACGCTGAATATAAGACGTTTTTTCATCTTCGGTTTCAACCCCTCGCGGATATCCTGACGCCTCAACCTTATCCTTCAAAAATGCGTTTATATATGGTGTGAAAAGGTTGGGTAGCTTCTGAAACCTCCACACCTCATGTATCTTCATTATTCTATACCCATGGCGAACGGCTAGGGCCAGCTCAGGGCTTGTGTATACACCTCTGATCTTACGCTGGTGGGTGTATGGCACAATCACCATTGTTCTCTTCCACGCACTTCACACAGGGGAAACATGAGTTTGTGATCTATAACGACGGGTAAGATCGGCATCCATAAATCGCGAGGGGGAGCACGTCTACGAAAGAAAGGCCGAAATAGTACCCTTCAAATTTCTTGAAAATCGTTGATGGAGGGTAGGTTAGGCCCACTATTTTTTCAGGCGCACCTACGGGGTACGGATTGTTCTTCATCACGTAGGGGTATAAAGAACAGAAATCGTAGTAGTGGAGCTTCACACCCTCCTATAGCTTGAAGGGATTTGTACGCCCACCGAACAAGCTATCACACATTTGAGAGGATCCAGTACCATTGTACGCTTGATCGTGTTTATTTCTTCACGGTACACCCCGTCTGTCTCCATCGGTGCATCATATTCATGCTCCCTCAAGACTTTGTGAGTGAACTGGGAGCTTATAAGTTGATCGCGGGTGCGTGTCCACGCAAGGCAGTCGGCAGAAGATCTACCGTGGATATCTCCTGCGATTCCACACTCAGGACGGGGGCATCCATGACACCAGCAACCGTTAAAGGAGTACACAGTCTTCTCGCCAGTGACACGGTTTTCACTTAGACCATCAACCCAAAAAACATGGCCATTAACCTTAATGGGTACTTCACCCGTGTTGCGGGCATGCTTTATGTATACACCTGTCTGCTGTGTAGGTGTATGAGCCAGTAAATAGCCTTGTGCCCATAACTGCGGGGATTGTTTCTGTGATAATGGCTAAGGTGTCTTTAGGCATGAAGTTATTCTTGAACACCGTAAAACATAATGAGCGATGGTGGTTGCGACTTGCAGCGGATCGCATTTGAAACGACATATGTACATCCTTCTAAAGGCCTGGAAACATACTCTAAGCACGCGTACATCATTCACGCAATAACGCTCACATTCATCAGCTATATTATAAGGATTACGTTCATTAAAACTGTTGTAGTATCGATCAAAATCTTCACGTTCATCTGTACTCATACAATCATAGTTAAAGTAATGTTTGGGTGGAGGTAGACCTACGTAATTTAAAGTTTCACTAGTGAGGAATGTGTAAGGGAAATATCCTTTTGAAACCTCAGCTGCTACGCCCATCACCTTGGGTAGCTTTGCTAATTTACAAGGTGTGAATAATAAAGTGTCTTTAAATTGTACATTACCTCTTATTTGCATCTGTATTAATTTGTTGCCTCTTTTCAAGGATCACCTGTAAATATCTCAGAGGACTCGTGCTCAAGCAACTCCTTATAAAGGAACTGTGTGTCAAATTTTGCCCCGTTATGGGCGAGAATATACACAGTCATTTTTTTTAACTTGTCCGCTAACTTGACAATATAGGATACAAATAGTTTCACAGGACTATCGTGGACATTCGTTTTAAAAACGTTTGTCCGTTTACCACATTTGTGACACTCATCACACTCGATCTCCATACACTCATCACAGATAGTCTGGCTTACAAGTAAATGTGGAATAACCTCTTTGGTTTCAGCGTTCGTGTATGTTTCTATATCGTAGTACACAGTTATACAAGGGTTGTTTTTAGGCTTTGCGTCTTTCATATAACATACATGCTTTACACCATCCGCCTTATATTTCTCATGGCATGTAGAGCAGTGAATTTCATCACATTTGTGCTTGAAATTTCCCCAATTATCCATCATGTGAAACATACCACATTCACAGATTCTCATTTTCCTGCACGTGCCAATTGATTTATGGAACTCAAAACAGCTATTATTGAAAAATGTGCGTCTACACACATTACAATCCCTCTTCTCAGCTTCAACTACACGGCTTTCACATTTGGGGCTTTTACACTGCTCACATACCATGTGACATCTTTACAATGTTTCACTATATCATCCGCAAACTCGAGACACCCTTTACACAAATCATGATGTCGTCCATATTTTCGACTTTTGTCATAACTCGCGTAAAGGCACCTTATATTACGGATGGGGAGATATGTTGTCCTGACAGTCCTAAAATAAGTAGGGGCTTGTACGATCTCTCACACAGCTTTTAAAAACATACACAGTTCTACGACGATCATCCAGTCCAAATACAACTATACGAACATTCATTTCCTGTTCTACCCTTCTCAGCTCTTCAGGACCCATATTACAGTCAAACTCAAGTTCACAGTCTACAGCTAGTTTACGGGCACGCTCCACGACCGTAGGCAACCAAATTTTTGGCCGTGTATTTAGCAGTAAACATACGTGCTAAGACTACTGCTATAAAGCCGCAACCACGATCGACGTTTATATGCCGTCTATAAATAGCCTGAGAATTGAAGTTAAGAGTATACGGTGTGGCACTATGACCCGCAACACGGAATACACGGTCAATATTTACCGTGAAGTTGTCCATATTGAAGGCTATACTACTTTGGAGGCCTGCATTATACGACCTAATATATACTCTACATCTTCAGCCGCCAAACGCCTGAATGGTACTACTACCCAAAAATCATCTACATCGTATCATCTGACCCGAATCCGAAGGACAGCCTCGTCCTGACTTCACGCTCGTCGCGGTTCTGAAGGGCAAACTCTACAATACGCTCTACAACGCGCGTAGTCCGTGTTCAATACCGTTGCTATACATGGATCTAGGATCAACCCTGACTATATACCGATTTCTAGTCAAGGCTGGGGTTGGGGTTGCGGTGCGCACCAACTCGAATGTTATACCATCCTCAACAGAACGGGGAGCTGTGGAGGATGAATAAGGGGTATATATTGGGGAAGACGCTGTTGTGGGGTTGGTTGCGTAAGACGTTGAGGGTTGGGGCTCTATTACTGCAGCATCAACAGAACGGGGAGCTGCTGTGGAGGATGAACAAGGGGGTATATTGGCGGAAGCTCTACTGTGGGGTTGTTGCGTAAGACGTTGAGGGTGGGGTTCTATTACCGGTGTTCCAACAACCTGGAACGCTTTATACCTGACGTGGAGGATTCGTCATCACACCTCCGCTTTGAACGTGCAACAGTGTCGCTGGTGAGGGCTCATCGGCGGGGTGGGTACTGTAGATGCACGGTCAACGGGTTCATCCGTGATATCGATGATGGGGCTGTACATCGTCGTCATTCACGGTTCTGTGGAAGAAGAAAACAAAATATAAGGAGCAACACTCGTTATTTGTAATATTTTGTAAATGAACCACTTAGGGGTGTGACGTGTTAGAAATGGAATCTGTAGAAAAATTCAGGTTCACGAGCCCATCCACATGTATTATATCTGGACCTACAGGTTGTGGTAAAACGGTGTTTATGCTTAATATCATTAAAGAAAAGGGGAAATGTTCTCAAAATTTGTGCATAAAGTTATATGGTGCTATTCGACATACCAATCAGTGTTCAACGAGTACCAAGATGAGGTTTTGTTCCACAAGGGGGTCTATGACGTTAATTCGTTAAAGGGAAATGAACATACAGTCATCGTAATTGACGATCTCATGTTGGAGATGGATAAAACGTTTGCCGAGACAGTTACAGTATTCTCCCACCACCTTAACATAAGCGTGTTCTTCATCAATCAGAATCTATTTTTCAAAAATAGATACATGCGCGATGTGTCACTAAATACACAATATCTAGTCTTATTCGCGCAACGTAGAGCTGCGTCACAAATTGGGGTATTAGCCAGTCAAACGTTTCCGAATCAGCGTAAGGAGTTTTTGGAGTTTTATAAAGAGGCCACAAACCAACGTTATGGATATTTTCTTTGTGACCTTCACCCGCGAAACACGTTTAGGGTGCTTCTAAGAACGAATATAATATATTTCCAAGCGAACCTGAAAATGTGTATATTCCAGAATGACGAATAGGCTAAAGAAATACCGCGAATTAATAAAAATCTATCAACGCCTGCTTCGAGCATTGCAGATGTTTGTTAAAAATATCGACTCTGACTTTTTAAAATCCATCTGTGAAATCTGTCTTAATGTTATAAAATGTAATGTTCCAATGAAATCCTCTCAGAAGACTCGCTTACTTCGTTACAAGAACATAATACGGAGGCGCTCGCCCATAAAAGCCAGACTGTGGGTAAGAAAAAGCGTATTATTGTACAAAGAGGCGGTTCGTTCCTGCTCATCTTATTTTCAATTTTGGGACCATTACTGACTAGATTAATATAATGAAGAAGGTGGTTGTGATCCCGCACGAGGTGTATGCTTCATTATAAAGGAGTCCAGATGCGGTTCTAGAGCCCCGTAAAAGTAGGCTTAAAAGAATGGAAAGTGAGATGCTAACCCTATTAAACAGTGAAAAAGCACCTGATGAGAAAAGGATCTTGTACCAAGAGGCTTTGCAGAAATTTCTTCATGAGTACGAAGATTATAAGCATCCTACAGAGCTCTCCGTGAGGCACAGATCGAGTAGCGCTGAGCAGAGCGACATAGGACCTGAGCAACCAAAGAGTAGCGGAACACAGCACATCGAACATGTGCTAAAAACCATCCTCCCCCATACATTGAGGAATAAAGGGCTGTCTTTATAATCTATTGAGTGAGGACCCCATCATACAGTGGACCGATAGAGGCGAGGTCATTGTTGAAGGAACAAGGGTACAAGGATTCAATATCGTTGATATTGTTCATGATCTGGTGAGAAAGTGGGATAGGCTCTCACCAACAGGATGGAGGCAAATTAAAGCAAGACTACAACAAATAAATGTCCCCAAAACATTGATAGGTAATCTGAATAGGTTAAAAGACTTGGAACATGCACCGCACGTGTCACAACTGAGTACACCTTCGCCCCCAGCAGCTGCAGTGCCTCTGAAGAGGAGAAAGAAGAGAGTAGACGGCCAACCTTATCCACGTGCCTCTAAAATATGCAAATGGCTAACGTATTAAGTAAGCACTATTATGACATTTCTAACCCTGCATCCTATGGTGGCGTTAATAGATTGTACAGAGGTGTTTATGGTGTAAGGAAAAAAGATATTGAGAGATTTTTGCGGGGCCAGGATGCTTATACACCATAAACCGGTGAGAAATGGTTTAAAACAGCCAAGACAACAGCCGCCTCGATTGACTCTATTTGGCAGGCAGATTTAACAGACATGCAAAGATATTCAGTGTACAACGATGGCTACCGTTACATCCTATTCATAATAGATGTATTCTCTAGATACCTGTGGCTAATTCCTCTGAAAAATAAATCGCCTGAAACAGTTGCTAAAGCGCCAAAACGCTGATGTTGAAAGAAAACAGGATTCCTGGCTATTTTTGTACGGATATGGGAAAAGAATTTATAAGACGAGCTTTTCAGAACATGCTGTCAGAGCTTAATATCAGCTCACTTCCAATTCTATACATAAGTCTTCTTTAGCTGAAAGAGTTCAACGTACCATAAACGAACGCATGCACCGATATTTTACACATAAAAACACATGCAGATATGTAAACGTTCTCGATTCATTGGCTTCATCCTACAACCGTTCACACCATCGTACGATCGGTACGACGCCTAACGATGTTTTAGAAAGAGGCAAGCGCCCGAGAAGAGATGGAGTGCCGCTACCACCACCACACTCTGCGCGTTTCAAAATCAATGACTACCCATTGAGTTGGGCTGTGATTCGTATGAGGTGGGGATATGTGAAATTCAGCTGGATACCCTCTTTTTAAATATTGATTATAAAGATACCGTTTTTACGATTCTTAGAAACTGTGATGAGTGTGCAAAAGCCGGGTTAACTCGGGATGAAACTATACGTATCGCCCGGACTAAGGTTGCACAGTTTTTCAGTACAACAGTGACACTAGGACCGGGTCGTTATGGTTCGGCTGAGGATGTTGAGGGACTTAAACGTGTGTTTAAAAAACTCACACCTTACGAATGATTTAATATACGAAATCGTAAACAAAGGAAACCCTGCACATACTCTAATGCTAAAATCAAAGGTTAACAGAAATCTTAAAGACGGAAGAGTGTTCAAAATTATAACCGAGGGGCGTTATCGAGCAGCCTTCGAAAGAGACACCTTTCACGAGGTACCGGATGACTTGTCCACCTTAGTGTATCAATTGAAGATGGAGAAATTGGATGTAAGCTCTCAGCCTCCAGAAATGTGCTATATTTATAGCAATATAGCGGAACACCAGTTTGTTGGGGATACCTAGGCACGCCTGCTACGCATAGCACACATCCCCAACCATAGAGGAAGGAGCTTGAGTATTACATATGACATACCCCATTATGTGAATGTCGCAACTAATCTAACAACTAATATCTCAATATATATAAGAACGATTGAGGACAAAAATTTCCCATTCGGTGACGGGAGCTTAACAGTGAAGCTGCACTTTCGACGCACTGAGTTATAGTGAACAGAAAGCCTTTCACAGTATACCGAGGGGTGAGATACCAGCGGGGTAGTGGACTTGGGTCCATTTTTTCATCCATACTACGCACCGCTGTCCCACTGTTGAAGAGGGGGGCCAGGTACCTAGGGAAGAAGGCGTTACAAACAGGTTTTAACGCGGCAGAGGACATATTGGCGGGCACTAAGCCTACAGAAGCTCTAAAAAAGCATTTAAAGCGCACACGGGATGAAATCATCAAAGACGCAAAGAGAAAAATGCGTGGTGGCGGAAAGAAGAGAACTGCTAGGAAGAAGGGGTTACCAACACGTGGTGGAAAGAAGAAGAGATCTGCTAGGAAGAGGAGTTTACCATCACGTGGCATTAAACGTAAAAGGAAACCAAAAAAGAAGTGCTCTAAGCGTATGAAACCTATGGCTGATCATTTTTTTATCTGATATAAGCTGAGTACGCTACTCTCACGAATCATAGATTGACTAATACTCGCGGTGGAAGGTGGCACTATTTCTGACTCGTCATGGCACGTTTCATCCATCCGTGTAGTTCACAGTGCTGTAAATCGGAACTGTCCCTCTTTGATATACCACCTACTCAGGTCTCTATTGAACATAGTGACTTTATTACAATTAATCCGTTAAACACAATTAGTTCACCCAGTGCCCCTATAGAATTCGTGATACCCATCTCAGGCCCTTACTTTTTTGATCCGAGTTGCATGCACATGTATGCTAAACTACGCATAGCCCATTCTGACGGAACGGATTGCGATGATAGTTACGCGGCCTACCCTGAAACCAACTTTCTGCACTCTATATTCAGTCAGTGTGATGTATAGTATATTTGAATCAGACTAACATCTCGGCAGGCACGGAGTATTATCACTTACGATCCTATCTGAAAAGTGTACTCAACTTTTCAAGAGAAGCGAAGGACACCTTTTTATCCTCCAAGGGGTATTACCACACTAAAGATGACAATGGAATAAAGGATAAATTTAAAAATTCTAAAAAGAAGATATATGAATGTTTTGGACGTCTGCATACAGACTTTACTTTCCAGGAGAAGTTGCTTATGAACGAGGTAGATATGAAATTGAAGCTTACCCGCACGAACCCTGAGATCTGCATAAATCTGGGGACAGACCAAGAAGAAGGCACGAAACCTGTTGTGATACACATCGTGGAAACGTATTTGCGTATACGCCGAGTGAAATTAAGCTCCCCGAAGCAAATAGAAATTGAGAAAGATATGGTACATGCCACAGCGAAATATCCAATTAACAGGGTACAGATCAAACTGTACACGATTCCCGCAGGGCTGGCGTCGAAACAGCTAGAAAACATTGCTCTTGGAGTCCTACCTGAAAGGATTTTAATTGGAATGCAAGACCACGCCTCGACGAATGGAAATTATAAAAAGAGTGCCTTAAAATTCGAGAATTTCGGCATTAAAAATATTACTTTATATGTAAATGGCATCGCCCTGGGTGGGGTAATGGATATGGATTACTCAACAGATGGGGTATTCCCACTCTGCGCGAGAGCTTATAGTACTCTGGCTCATAATACATGTGCGTGTGATGAACTTGGTTTCGGCATAACACAGAAAGAATTTGTTGAAGAATTTAACGTCTACTCATTTCACATTACACCTGACTTAACTGCTGGCGTAAATACGCATTTAAACCCCCAACAGGGTTAGCGTACGATTCAGCGCCGCCACTTCAGCGCCGAAGTTTCATCGCCGCCATTTCAGCGCCAGGCCACTTCAGCGCCAGACTATTCAGTGACGGGCCCTTTCAGCGCCCGCCACAATAGTTTCAAGACAGCTCAATAAAATGTGCAGGCTAAGGATCGATATATCTAATGAAAATAATTAATTCAATTTTTTTATTTTATGTGCAGGTACTAATTTTTTTTTATAATGGAAGGAAAATAAAGGGTTCACAAATTCTGAAATAAAAAAAGGAAAAATGATACAAGTGTTGGGAGCAAAATATTCTGAAATTACATCATTAGTTATATGAATAAATATTCTTAACCTAACCTAACCTAACCTAACTTGAAGCGGGCTAACTACGGCTAACGCCTGCGGCGGGCTGTTTTTAACCTAACCTAACCTAACCTAACCTAATCCCAACACTAATTTTTTTATAATGGAAGGAAAATAAAGTACCATAACCAAAACCAAACCAACATTATACAAAGTTAATAACAGCAAGTAATGTTAATAAAACAAGTAAAGTCAAAACAACTATAGTCAATAAAAACAACAGAGAAAATGACCGGCGCTGAAAGGGCCCATCGCTGAATAGTCTGGCGCTGAAGTGGCCTGGCGCTGAAATGGCGGCGCTGAAACGTCGGCGCTGAAGTGGCGGCGCTGAAGTGGCCCATCCCCCCCCAACAGACCTGCACCATTTCAGTGAGGCTGGAGTTTGCCAAACCTATAGACGCGCCTATTAGTGTACTAGTATACCTCGAGTTGCAAGCCCTAATAGAGGTAGATAGATTTAGGAACGTGACCACAGATTTTTAAAATGGACGCGAATACACTCCAGAGAGTGATGAAAAGTGACTGTTTCGCGCGCTCAAAATTTATCGGGGGTTTTGCAAAGAATGAAATATTGAAGCTGGATACTTCGAGAAACTGGTACGGCTATCGTTAACACCGACATTGTAGGGGGTGAGGGGATTCATTGGTTTCCAATCTATTTTAAAACTAAGGAAAGAATGTACTATTTCGATTCACTCGGGTTTCCACCATGGTATGACTCGACAATTGTGAAGTTCATAGCGCAACTAGATGTGCCAGAGATTATTTGGAATCCATATCGTTTCCAAGGATATTATACTGAAACGTGGATTGTATTATATTTTGTTTCTCATGCATATGTCACGTGGGAAGGGATTTATGAATTTTGTTAAATTATTCGATTTATGCGACACAAATATGAATGATAAAAGTGTATGCAGACAGATAAAAAAAAAGGTTCCCATATGTTAGTACCCCCTGTAATGTATAAGATGTATATTGTGTAAATCTGTGTATACATTTGTAGCCCTTAAGAATTGGGCACTGACACTTTTTGTATATGATTTCTACTATTTAATAAATGGAAATATATCACGTTTTGTTCTTATCCTCAAAAATACTTACATAATCTCCTCGATGACTACGCACTCGCTTGACCGGATGTGAGTCAATACCACGACTTATGTTTCGCTGGGTAGGCTGTCCGGAGAAGCATTCATAGCATTTATTCCCCTTTCATCAAAAGTGGCAATAACACGTTCAAGTTCCGTCCCGGTCCTATAAGATTAAGTAAAAATAAAGACAAAATTATTTTTCAAAACGCAGGCAATTCTTAAAAGTTTTTGATATTTCTAATGAGAGTGGACAATAAATAAAAACCTACGATAACGTAAACATAATACGATTTTCTGAATTGAATAGAGAAACAAGGTGCGAAACGTGTAAAAGGGCGCAATGCAATGTTGCAAATGTTGCAATGCAATAGAGCAAGGTGTTGCAACTTTCTCAATACAATGTTGCAAGATGTTGCAAGGTGTTGCAACAATATATACAAATGATAATATAATCGCTATGGAAACAGAGAATAATTAAACACAACAGGAATAATTTTTACATTGTAGAAAAATTCAGAACAAAAGGAAATTAGATTGCCAATTATAAATGAGAAAGAATACAAACTCATTTTCAATGCTAATAAATAAATAAATTAGATTTGTTTGCGCTGAGAGATACTGTCTGCGGTTAGGTTAGGTTAGTTTACGCACGGTTAGGCTATGCTAGGAGAGGTTAGGTTAGGCTAAGTTATGTTAGGTTAGGCTAGTTTACGCCCGGTTAGTCTATGCTAGGATAGGCTAAGTTAGGCTATGCTATGCTAAGTTAGGCTAGGTTAGGTTAGTTTATGCCAGGTTACGTTAGGTTAGGCTAAGTTAGGCTATGCTATGCTAAGTTAGGCTAGGTTAGGTTAGTTTACGCCCGGTTAGGTTAGGTTAGGCTAAGTTAGGCTATGCTATGCTAAGTTAGGCTAGGTTAGGTTAGTTTACACCCGGTTAGGTTAGGTTAGTTTTACGGCCGGTTAGGCTATGCTAGGATAGGTTAGGTTAGGCTAAGTTAGGTTAGGTCGGGCTAGGTTATGATAGAGTATATATATTTCGCTATTGGGGCTTTACACGCATCAGTTTATATATATAGAGTTAGGGTTAAGCTCTGAGATTAGTTTACACCCATCTTAAAGCTCCATTACGAGTTTGATTGCAGATAAAAGTATTGGCCACCATATATACAGTGTATATATATATATATATATATATATATATATATATATATATATATATATATATATGGGACACAGACATTAATTAAACATAATTTTTCAAAACGCATTATTGCAGTGTGGTAACTTAAAATCCTGCGGCAATGCTGAATTATCGTGAAAATAATCTTATTATGACACTTAGGGATACTCACATCTGCAGGTTCTCTTCACTGAGTGAGCCTTGCACATCGTTACAAATTTCCATAACATTCTGTGCTGAAAAGGGTTCGCCCCGGTCTGCAGCGTTGAAAAGATGTACCACTGCATGGGCATATTCGGACTCGCATTCCAGCTTCTTCTTCTTCAGCAGCTTATTATCCCATCTTTACATGGGGTCGCTGTTTTTGGTTCGTCTTCTCCACTCTCCTCTGTCGTATACCACGTCCTCCTCCAAGTCCTTCTCCCTGATGTCCGCCACCACACAGTCCCTCCATCTCGTCTTCGGTCTTCCTCTTCTTCTCCGTCCCGGCAACTCCATCTCCAGCACTCTGCGCCCCACATACTCCTCCTCTCTTCTCCTGACGTGTCCATACCACCTCAGCCTGGCCTCCCGCACCTTCTTAGATGCTTCCGCCACCTTCCCTGTTCCTCTTATATGCTCATTTCTGACCCTATCCCTCCTCGTCACTCCACACATCCATCTCAACATCTTCATTTCAGCCACATCGATTTTTCTTTCATTGCTCTTCTTCATTGTCACAGTCTCCATTCCATACAACATTGCCGGCCTCACCACTGTTTTGAATACCTTTCCCATCAGTTTCACTGGGACCCTCTTATCACAGAGCACCCCTGATACGTCTCTCCAGTTCTTCCACCCCGACTGTATTCTACAGTTTATCTCTCTCTCTGCTCCCCCCTCTGCATCCACTGTTGACCCCAAGTATTTAAAATACTCCACCGTCTTAACACGCTCTCCACTCAATGTCACTTCCCCTCCTCGGTCCTGTTGCACATCACAGCTCATATATTCGGTCTTCTTTCGGCAAATTCTCATCCCCCTACTTTCCAACGCCTCTCTCCAATTTTCCAACTGCTGCTCCACCTCCTCTTTCGTCTCCCCACTCAACACAACATCGTCTGCATACATCATGCACCACGGCGCCTCCCCTCTAATCCTGTCCGTCAACACATCGAATACCACATTGAAAAGGAAGGGGCTCAAAGCTGATCCTTGGTGCAGACCAACTTCCACCCCAGAGCTCTCTGACACACCCAAGCTACTCCTCACCTTAGTTGTTACTCCCCTGTACATCCCCTTGATCAGTTTAACATATTTCTCCGGTACCATCTTTTCCCTTAAGCATCTCCAAACTTCTTGCCGTGGTATCCTATCATATGCCTTCTCCAAGTCAATAAAAACCATGTGCAACGCCTTCTTCTGCCCCTCTCTGTACCTCTCTGCCAACTGTTTCAATGCAAAAACTGCATCTGTCGTTCTCCTTCCCGGCATAAATCCAAACTGTTCCACTGACATTTCCGCTTCGTCTCTCAACCTACTCTCCACTATTCGTTCCCATATCTTCATTGTATGTGATATTAGTTTGATCCCTCTATAATTCGTGCAATCTTGTACATCTCCCTTCTCTGAATATAGGCACTATGATGCTGGTCCGCCACTCATCCGGAATCACCTCCTGGTCAAACAACTTCTGCATTAGATCCCACACCAGATCCACCCCCTCATCTCCCAGTGCCTTCCATGCCTCGGCTGGTATCTCGTCTGGGCCAGTCGCTTTGTTATTTTTCATCCTATTCAGAGCACGACTCACTTCCATCCTCCCCACTTGTTCTGTCATAGCTACATTTGGTAATCCATCCTCATAGAAAGATCTTGGGTTTTCTTTATTTAATAATTCCTCAAAATATTCCTTCCATCTATCCTTTATCTCTTCATCTCTTTGCAGCACCGCCCCCTCCTTCCCTTAATTTGTTTTACCTGTGTAAAGTCTTTTGTCGCTCTATTTCTGCTCTTAGCCAATCTGTATATCTTCTTTTGTCCTTCACGATCCTCTAAATCCTCATACATCTGCCGATATGCCTCCGCCTTTGCTCTCTTTGCCTGCTTCTTTGCTTCTTTATATATATCACCTTACACTCTTCACTCCTCGATTCTTCCCATAACTTCTTAGTTTCTCTCTTACTTCGTAGTGCTCTTTGGATCTCATCACTCCACCACCATCCTTCCTTATCTTCCCACACTTTACCTGATGTTTCCCCCAATATGTCTCTACCTGCCGTTCTCATGACATTCGCATTATGTACCCACCAATCCTGTACATTCTGTTCATCAACATGGATTTCACTCAACACTCTCTCTCTCTAAATTCCCGTTTCTTCCCCTCCTCTCTCAGTTTGTACCACCTAATTCTCTTCACTGTTGTTCCTCGGGTCTTTCTTCCTCTTTTCAACATCACATCCATGACTACCATTCCAGCAAATCGGGTTATTCGTAGAGCTCAGTCATTGTTGTATAATTCACTATGATTCGATCTTTATAAGGGGGGCATGTGGCCTGCCCACAAGAGCGAACTTTGGCACCCTATTGGCTAGCGGTAAATTTTGAGCAGAGATTAGAACCTAGGCCTGCATTTTCGACCAACCTGAGGACCTGGCTCCTCCCAACAGTGTCATGATTGGGTGATTCCCTGAAGTCTGGGTATGAATTTGGGCGGGATTTAGCGGTAGGCTTGCTTGGTACCCAACCGAGGTCCGGGCATAGTGTAGTGATTGGCTGTCTCCCGTCAAATCTGGGCGGGCCACCTGCCCCGCGATTCGGGTCATTATCTGATACAAATTTTATTTTTTCTGTGATATTTCATATCGTAGAACAAATATTGATTTAAAATTTGAGATCCAAAACACCGGCTTGTTTGAAATGAGTTTGTTGTCCTAAGAACCCTTTGATTATTCCCTGAACAATACAATTCGGTTTTCTGCGAAAAATAAATTTAAGATACAGGCCATATCTTGTTTGTCTATTTTTTTTAAAAAAAACTCATTGTCATGCTTTGGAAGGTTAAAAAACAAATATATTTACTGTGGAAGACGTCTGGTCTATTACGGGTAAACAGCGTATTTGCTTAAATGGCCGCATGCTGATTAGAAAACACATGTATTGTGTGTGCTGTACTAAACTGACATAAAATAAATTTAGAATACTTTGTATGATAAATTTGGTATTTATATGGACAAATCACGTTTGATTAGGTTATCGTTGGTATGCCTGAAACATACAATACATCATCTGAAATATGTGTGAAGGGCCGAAAAACATCTCTAAAATTGCATTCCTGACCGTAGATTAAACTCGAAAGATACGACATAAAAACATGCCTTTTCCAGTACATTTCCAAGATTTCCAAAATTGATATATATATATATATATATATATATATATACAATTAGTAGTGGTAATAATATTAATAACAATAATAATAATTTCACGCTTTAGAAACAAGTATTGAAGCACTATATATGGGTTAGAGTTTCGCGTTTAATTGCAAAAATAATGCAGGATAAAAATAAGCAAATATTCTTAAATTCGTTTAAATATATATATATATATATATATATATATATATATATATATATATATATAATGAATCATTTGAAAGCTTTTTCCGGTGATTTAATTATTTTCTTTTTTCGTACGAGAAACAGAAACAAGTATTGAAGCACTATATATGGGGGTTAAAGTTTCGCGTTTTATTGCAAAAATAATGCAGTATAGAAATAAGCAAATATTCTTAAATTCGTTTAAGTGTGTATATATATATATATATATATATATATATATATATATATAATGAATCATTTAAAAGCTTTTTTCGGTGATTTAATTATTTTCTTTTTGGATTGAAGTGTTTTACACCAGCCTTAGACCCACGGTTGGGATTTATTTTCCGTACGAGTAGTTTCTACATCCCACCTTAGGCCTATGGGGCTCTTTTTCTTTCTTTTTTGATGTTTTATCCTCACCTTAGACGCACGGAGAGAACATTAGGATACCCTGAGTCCCGCCCGGGGTACGAACCATATTCCTTTTAGCACACGTGCACTGTGGCACTTGGCTGAGGCGCAGGGCACCCAGCAGGTGGACGCGGTGATGCCAAGGGTGCCCAACAACCGGACGCACGGGGCTCGTGCCCGCCACGGGGAGAACATTAGGATACCCTGAGTCCCGCCCGGGGTACGAACCCGTTCCTTTTAGCGCACGTGACACTTGGCTGAGGCGCAGGGCGCCCAGCATGTGAACGTACGGGGGCTCGTACCCGCCAACGCGCGGCGCGTCAACTGATGCACTGGCTGATGATGCCCAGAGGCACTGGCTGATGATGCCCTGAGGTACTGGCTGATTAAGCGAACTGGCTGATTAGGGGCACGATAAGAGAGCGGCGGGGTGGCTGAAGAAGTCATATGCGTCTGACAGCTGTCAGGCGAAGAACCCTCCTCTGGGTCCTCCTCTTCCTTTCTTCCTCTGCCCCTTTGGGGGGGTTCAGCTTGGGGGATAACTCCGCCTCCAAGTTGCATACCCCTTGCAGTCCCATTTAGGGGTTGGCAACAAAGGGCTGGCACTCCCCTTTGGGGAGTTCAGCTTGGGGGATAACTCCGCCTCCAAGTTGCATACCCCTTGCAACCAGGAGGTTAGGGGTTGGCACCAAGGGGGTGGGAGGTGCCTTGCAACAAAGGGGGTGGGGGTTCCTTGCATCAAAGGGATGGGGTGGCACTCGTGCAACATTATGCAATTGCATTTGCACTCTACCTTTTTGTGCCCATGCTACTCACTATATATATATATATATATATATATATATATATATATATATATATATATATGTCCCACAAAAAGTACACCCAACTTTAGATTGTACTAACTCCTCCAAAAATTGAGATATTTTGGATCTGTTTGTTTGATTTAATATAGCAAATTATTCTTTGTTAACGTTCAAATTTATTCATGTTTAAACGATTTAGTGTTTAAGCATCTGCTTTTAACTGAAGGGTACAACAAAATGGATTGCGCAAAATTGGTCAATGAAAAAATAATGTGTGTGCTATCGATGTAATGAAAAGACAAATACATAATAATAGATACTTTAACATAATTTTAATAAGATACAAAGCAGATTTTTCTTTATTCCTTATTGCAAAAGTTATGCTTAGTTTCGTTTTCTTTCAACATGACCGCCATTCCTATCGATACAAATTTGGAGTCGAGCTCTCATCTTCCCCATCACTCTTTTGATAAGATCTGGATTGTCTTTTAACAAGTTGATTTCAGCTGTGATGCGGGTCCTCAAATCATCTAAATTGATAGGTTGTGATACAAATACTCTATCTTTCAAATGACCCCATAAAAAGTAATCACACGGGGTCAAGGGAGGCCATTCACTGTCATGGCCTGTAGCAATTACTCTTTGGTGGAAGACTTCCTGCAAGCGTTCCTTCACAATAACTCTCCTGTGAGCAGGAGCTCCGTCTTGCACCCAGCAAATACGATTAAATCGGTTTCCATAAGTAATACGTATTTGTGGAAGGAGGAGCTATCTGGCTGGGAGAAATGATCATTCCGCGCAACCCATTTTGCTGTACCCTTCAGTTAAAAGCAGATGCTTAAACACTAAATCCTTTAAACATGAATAAATTTGAACGTTAACAAAGAATAATTTGCTATATTAAATCAAACAAACAGATCCAAAATATCTCAATTTTTAGAGGAGTTAGTACAATCTAAAGTTGGGTGTACTTTTTTGTGAGACATATGGTATACAAAACCATGTGTAAAATTTTTGCATGGTTAAAATTAAATAATTGCGGCGCATTTTTTATTCGCCATACAAGCTCAATACAGTTTTTAATTACCAATACATTTTAAAGTAATTACAGCCTTTTACAGGGCTGTTTCAGTTTTGAGGAAAGTACATGATTTATATATTTCACACAATGCATCGAGTGTTTTTGGTTACAAACGGGAACCTGTTTTCTATTTCGTCACACACAAGTTTATCATTAGTTTCTGGGCTAAATAAATTAAATAATTTTAGGAAATCGGAAAATTCATTCCCTCTAGCTATGTATAATATAAAACATAAGCTATACTAGCCATATACATTACTAAATAAACCTTTGAAACGGTACGGGTTTCATACAACTTGTGGGGACTGTAGCTGTTTGAAAAACTTTAGTATAATGAAGTTACTCCATGGGGAATCTCCCATCGAATCAAAGTAGTACATTCTCTCTCTATTTTTAAGATAAAGTGCAATCCAGCGAAGTCCTTACCCACCACATAAATCTGTGTTTAGTATGGGTGTGTCGTAATCTTTCGTAATTGAAAGTTTTACCATTTCATCCTTAGCATAGGTCCCCATATAATATATATATATCGTGTGAAGCAATCTCTTTTCATTACCCTCCGGAGTGTGACCGCATCCATTTTTAAAAGTCGATTATGACACTTCTAAAGCGGTTGACCTCAATCAGGGCTTG
This sequence comes from Bathynomus jamesi, assembly GCA_023014485.1. Classification (NCBI taxonomy): domain Eukaryota; kingdom Metazoa; phylum Arthropoda; class Malacostraca; order Isopoda; family Cirolanidae; genus Bathynomus; species Bathynomus jamesi. The sequence goes on along the minus strand of JAJOZX010000586.1, from coordinate 85,067 downwards.
CTATTCCAGATAAAATACCACACGAATAGGTACGACTAATGCCTTACCAAACTCGAGTCTTATTGACGTATTTCCATTTTGCTGGGGGTTTAAGTGGGTGTTCACACTTGCACAATAGTCAGGCGAAAGGTCGAAGACATACATTTACGCTGTTTATAAAATTGTTTAGTGTTACACGGTCACCTGTACCAAAACCGTCACAGCCGATGACGCTCTGAATCAAATTGTGATAGTCTCTCGTACAAAGAGAAAATTCGGTAATATTTTTCAAGTTAAAATTTTTTTATTTAAATGCAGATTTTTTTATATTTACCAGTCACAGAATCATGCTTCAGCGTTGCAACCAATATTCTTTTTGGTAGAATACCAAGAGTTACAATCTCTATTTGCTTGGAAGTTAAGCCTGAAGGGACTGTAAACAATGTCATCTGAACCCGCTTTATGGGGTATTTGGCTGTGTCCCTCAGTAAATTTTTCTCAATTTCCATCTACTTCGCTTATCTTCACTCGCCGTACGCGAAGATACGTTTCCATAACATGGATTACCACGGATTTCGTAGCCTCTTCATTGGCATTATCTAGGTTCAGGCATATCTCGGGGGTGCCGTGCGGGCGATTTTAATTTTCATATCAACGCCATTCACAAGCAGTTTCTCCTGAAAAGACAAATCAATGTGCAGCCGCCCATTACAGTCATAAAATTTTCTTTTTAGATTTTTTAAAATTACTTTTTACAAGACTTTCCTCTTTAGGAAGGTAATACCCCTCAGCCGTTAGAAAGATTACCTTTGCGTCTTTTGAAAAGTTGAGTATATTTTCTAAATAGGACCTGTAGTGGTAGTAGCCAGATCTTAACGAAATATTTGTCTGGTTTAGGTACACATCGCACTGGCTGATTATCGAATGTAAAAAGTTCGTTTCCGGGTATATACCATAATCGTTTTCGCAATCAGTTCTGTCTGAATGTACAATTCTCAGTTTGACATACATAAAAACATTGCTTTGGTCGTAAAAAAGTATGATCCTGCGCTTGGTATAACGAACTCTATAGGACCGTTTGCTGAACCAATCGTGTTCAACGGGCTAACTGTAATAAAGTCAGATTCAGCTATAGATGTTTGCGTAAGTAGAAGATCAAAGAGGGGTAGCTCAGATTTGCAACACTCGCTGCTGTGTGGGTGCATGAAACGGGTCATAACGATTGAATAATAATGGTACCTCTCACATCAAATGCTCATTCGATTATGAGAGGCAAATGTGACAGGCTTAGTTTATAACAGTTAAAAAAGTGGTCAACCATTCTCAAGCGCTTAGAATATTTCTTTTTTAATTGCCTTTTACGTTTAACACCTCGAGTTGGTGCCCGCTTATTTTTCTTTTTCCGTACAACGCGCATTTTCTTTACCGTTTTCTTTTTATTTCCTCTGCCGCGCATTTTTCTATTCACATCTTTGACAATCTCGTCCCGTTACGTCGTAAATGTTTTTTGAAAGCTTCTTTAGGTTTAGTGCCCGCTATTATATCTTCAACCGAATAAAGCCCCGAGTGTAAGGCCTTCCGACCAAGATATTTGGCATCTCTCTTCAGTAAGTGAACAGCCGTACGCAGTATAGACGAAAAAATGGAGCCAATGCCGCTTCCACGCTGGTACCTTACGCCGCGGTAGACTGTAAATGGCCTTTTCCTCATTCTGTCGCAACACGTCGGAACTGAAGCTTCACTGTCAGGCTCCCATAACCGAATGGATAGTTTTGACCTTCAACCGTTCTTATATACAGGGTGCGGCATAAGTCGGTTTACCGAGAATAATGAAATCACCTTGTGAAGACTAATATACCAAGAAAATTATTTTTATATTTGGCTGCACTGATTCGGCAACAGTGATATGGCAACACTGACTCGGCAACACTGATTTTAGTAAGCTGGGTGCAGTATTAAGTTGACTAGCTTGCTGTTTAGTACTGTTGAAATTGCAATCTGGTCAGTGTTAATTTTTTTCGGTCCTTACATGATGAACAGAAAATTAGACAGCAAACAACACGTCTACGGCCAGAAACCTCGGGACTTCGATCACACGAAGACTTTGATACGCCAAGAGTTCGAAACGTTGAATAATAATAAAGAACTGTGCCGCGCTGTTTGCTGTTCAGTGGTTCAAAGATGCAACGTGTGTATTCAACATGATGGAGGACACTGAATAATTTCTGTCATAAATAATAAATATTATCTTTTACAATGTGATTCATTATTCTCGGTAAACTGACTTATGCCGCACCCTGTATATTGAAATACTGACTAGTAGGTTAGATGCAACTTTGACAAAATGAGGCTTATTATATGTAATACTCAAACTTTTTCCACTATGATTGGGAATGTGCGCGATACGTAACAATCATACCTGACTGTCCCCAACAAATTGATGGTCCACAATGTCGCTGTAAATATAACAAATAGGCGGGGGAGGGCGTCTATTCAAATTCTCCAGTTTTAGCTGGTACAATAAACTGAACAGATCACACGATAGCTCGTGAAAAGTGTCTCTTTGGAAGGTTAGGCCAGATCTGCCGTCAGGTAAAATTTTGAACAGTTCTTTATCTTTAATATTTACAGTAGCCTCTGATTTTAACAGCAAAGTATGTGCTAGTGCAGTAATGGCGAATCAGTGACCCGCGGGTCAAGTACTGAACCACGAGGCAATTTTTAGTGACCCACGAGCTCTTATTTAAATAAAATATTACTTTAATTTTTAATATTTTCCGCCTTACAGTTTTAAAATTATTTTATTCTCCCACCGAAATAAACAGCTGATACACATTGAAACGTTTTTAAACGTATAGTATACGTTTAAAAACATGCGTGTATGTATGACAACCGACTCATGGTGCGCCCCGTGCGGTCATCCGCCTTCCCAGTTTTGCAGTTCAAGTCCTTAAGTTTGGGAGTGCCAAATCATTAGTGCAGAAATTATCACCCATAAAAATGGCTACAAAAACGAAAAACTAGTTCTGAAGGTAGTGGAACTGGAAGATTATTTCATGAAGAGTGGAATGTGAAATACGGTGTTATTAAACGAAATAATAGAGTTTTTTGTTGTATTTGCAAAGTGGACATTGTTCCTCGCTTTTATAATATTAAGCGACATTTTGAAAGTAACCACAAAAATTTGTGCTCAATTTCAGATGAGGAAAGGAATGAAATTATTATGCGGCAATTAAACCAACAGCAACAACAATCAGCTATTTTCAAAAGAATTTTTAAACCAAACAACAATATTACAACAGCTAGTTTTCAATTATCATCTACCATTGCTCAACACGGAAAACCACTTTCTGATGGTGATTATTTAAAATAAGCCTTTATAAACTGCTCAGATTATTTATTTGAAGATTTTCAGAATAAAGATCAAATAATTAATTAAACGTATTAATGAGTTGCCTGTGGCCAGAAATACGGTCAAAGATAGAATAATTATCATGGACAAAGATGTATCTGATCAACTTTTATTGGACTTGACAAATGCTGGAATGTTTTCAATTTGTTTGGATGAAAGTACAGATGTCACATCACAGGCCCGTCTGGCAGTTAGTGCAAGATTTTATTCCGAAAATATAATGAAGGAAGAGCTAATTAAATTGATGACACTGCCTGAGAAAACCACAGGACAGGATATTATGAATGAATTCAAGAAGGAAGTCATCCAAATGGGTATTAATTTCAGAAATATTATATCTGTGACGACTAATGGAGCTCCGAGTATGATTGGAAAAGATGTTGGATTTGTTCAATTACTTGAACAAGAAGTGAAACACACTTTAGTTGAATTTCATTGTATTTTACACCAAGAAGCTCTTTGGGCAAAAAAAAAGTTTAAAATCACTTGAAAATGTGATGTCTCTTGTGACAAAGATTGTCAATTTTATAGTTGCTCACGATCTTAACAAACGTCAATTTACCAAACTATTAGATGAGGTTGACTCTCAATTTTCAGGGTTAGTTATGTATAACAGTGCTAGATGGTTAAGTCTTGGTCAAGTTTTAATGGTTTTGTTGAATTGTTAGAAGAAATAAGATATTTTTTGAATAAGGAACATGAATATCCAGAACTGACTGACACGAATTGGTTGAATGACTTACATTCTTACGCTGATTTCACATTGCATTACACTGCTTTAAATAAAAACTTGCAAGGTCGCGGCTGTGTTGTATCATCAAAGTTTGAAAATATTATAGCTTTTGAAAAAAAACGAAAAATATTTTCTCAAAAGATCTGGAAGAAAAATTGAAATATTTTCCATTACTGCAGAAACACTTCTTGACTTCAAAATATTTTGCAGACAATGAAGAAAATAAATTCGACGTGCTCAAAAAGTACTCTTCAATAATAAGAAATGTCAGACAATCGCTTTCAGAGGTTTCCACAATTCCGACAAAGTGATGCAACATTAGACTACAATTCATCCAATTCCCCCATACTATTCAATTTGAAGATCTTCAGTTATCAGCTTTTCATTGGCTTAACATTAGTAATTTAGAAATGTAATTAGTTGACTTCCAAGAAAGTGCAGTATGGAAGACTAAATTTATTGATCTTAATCTGAAGTTACAAGAAAAGGGAATTGGAGTCGTCAATTTTGAGTGTAACCAGAGAACAACAAACAATAGAAAGAGTAAAGAATCTTATTCTTGCAGAATGGAACTCTTTACCATCTTTACCATTCTTTTGCATCAATGAAAAAGCTAGCATTAGCTCTGCTAACAATGTTTGGTTCATCTTATTCATGTGAACAGTTGTTTTCCTTCATGAATTTCGTCAAATCCACCACTAGGAATTGCCTTGGCACAGATATGAGTGTTGCATGTGTGAAACTAAAGACAACTAAATATAAACCTCGGATCAAAACATTAGCAGCTAAAATCTAACAAGTTTCTCACTAAAAATATTAAGTAAATAAATTATTGTGACCCAATTTCGTTTTTTTTTTAAATCAAAAGTAACAAAAATGACCTGCCAGCACAAAAGGTTCGCCACCACTGTGCTAGTGTATCTTTGTTTACGATTTCATAAAGTAAATTAGACGTAAGGTTTGAGCTTTTCAGACTCCCGTTTAAGTCTCTCACAATATCGTCGGCTGTGTCATAATGCCCGGCACCTAGAGTTACTTCTGTAGTGTAGTAGTGTGCGCCCCCATTCCGGGCCGAACGCATGGTATTATCTAAAGCTACACCCAATTTTTCACATTCATCATGTCTTCTAAGAATCATAAAAACGGTTTCTTTCTTCTCAGTACTTAAAAGTTTGCTGGTCAACTGAAATTCATATAATCCAACCTCGTATGATTCGCGCTCCAATTCGATATGCCTATGCAGTTCTGTTATAAAGTTGGAGAAGGTGTTGTTAGGATGTGTATCGAACGATGCAGAGGCTGGCAATGTAGAAATGGTCGGAGTACATGGTGTACACTATTTAAGTTTCATCATTGCAGCAACTTTTATATAGGAGTTGAAGCTTTCTGGGTGCCCTAACCACTTCACCAGATACATCTTTCCCTTCCCTGTACCTTTTCTTCCTAAAATTTTCTCAATTTTAAACACCTTTTTTCCTAGATTAAGTGTCACCTTCTGCAACTCCTCACCATAAAAGCCACCCTTAGTTTCTTCGCCATTCAGATCCGTGACATAGTACAGTACCATCTCGACTTTAGGCTTCAGAGCCCTACCTTTAAAAATTTCCTAAGTCGAATCTTGCTCAAATCCTTTCATGAATTCATTCCCTCAACGTGACAGTCTTACATGATCATTGATTTTGAAACGTTTTGGCAATGGTGACGCTCTGAGCCTATCTTTCTCGCCTCAGGTTCTGTATGCGTACCTGTTTTTAAAACCCCATAAAGGACTGTACCAATCATACGGTGGTGTGAACGGTTGTAGGATGATGCCAACTGTTCCAGAATGTGTATGTATCTGTACTTGATTTTATATGTAAAATAACGATGCATGCGCTCTTTTTGTTACGTTGCACTCTTTCGGTTAAAAGATGCCTTATGTACAGAATTGGATGTGTAATAACTGATATTAAACTCTGCCAGCATGTTCTGAAAAGCTCGGCGTATAAATTCTTTCCTTAAATCTGTAGAGAAATAACCGGGGATCCTGTTTTCCTTTAGCATCATTGCTTTTGGAGCTTTAGCTACTGTTTTAATCGATTTATTTTTATGAAGTATTAGCCACAAGTATCTAGTGTAAATTATCTACACTCGATTATAAATAAAATGTAGCGGTGTCCATCATTATACACCGAATACCGCTGCATGTCGGTCAAATCAGAATGTCAAATAGAATCACTCGATGTGGCTTTTGTCTTAGCAGATTTAAACCTTCTCCTCACAGGTTTACGAAGTGTATAAGTGTCCTACTCACGCAAAAATTTCTTAACATCTTTTTTCTCTGAACCCTCAGTGTAGATACCTCTGTAGAGTCTTTAAACATCGCCGTAACAAGCCGGATTAGAAATATCTAATAGTGTTTTCTTAATACGTTAGCCACTTGCGTATTTTAGAAGCGCGCGGGTAGGGTTGTGCATTGGTGGTTAGCCTCTTCTTCTTCTTCAAAATTGTAACCCCTGCAGGCGAAGGCGTGCTCTGCTGTCTGTGGCACTCGTGTTGCTTGTTTCAGGTATTTTAACCTGTTCTAGTTGCCGATCAGCGTTTTTGGTATGTTTATTTGCTGTAACCTCGATTTAATGTGCCTCCACCCTGTTGGAGAGGGTCTATCCCACTTTCTTACTAAATCATGTGCGACATCAATAATATTTGACCCTGAACCTTTGATCCTTCAGCAACAACCTCGCCAGTCGTGACCCGACAATTCAGCGCAGGACAATTCAGCGCCGACAATTCAGCGCAAAGACAATTCAGCGCAAAGACAATTCAGCGCAAAGACAATTCAGCGCAAGACAATTCAGCGCGAAAATACCAACAAAGAAGAAGAAAGAACAAGTCCAGAGGGAAGAGAGGCTTGCAACTGTTAGGTTAGGTTAGGTTAGGTTAGGTTAGGTTTCTAGTTTTTGAAATAAAATCTTAATTTTAACAATTCTAACAAATTTTGTTTTTTTTAAATAAAATTTTAATAATTATACTCCTTTGAATTTTATCTCCGATTTGTCACTCCTTCGTTATGTCACTCCTTCGTTACGGTATTTATGTCACTCCTTTGTTATGTCACTCCTTTGAAATGTCACTCCTTCGATACAGACCCGTTATGAGACTCTTGTTGCCTAGTCATATGATGGTGCTGCGAACATGAGTGGGTGCTATGGCGGATTACAGGCGCTAATCAGACGCGATATCGGTGAGCAAGTTATATATATTCACTGCAATGCACACATCCTCAATTGGTACTTTCAGATGTTTCGTCAGCGTCTGTTGATGCTATTACTCTTTTTGGAACACTGGAGACATTATATATTATGTTTACACAATCTAATCGCATACATTCACTTTTTGAAGGTACACAAAAGGAATCAGGTTTGGAAGTTAAAACATTGAAGAGACTGAACACAGTACGCTGGACGGCTCGTGAATTTTCTCTAGATGTATTCATATCTAGATACACATCGATATGTGAAACCTTGAATGAGATCACCACATCTCAAGAGTTTAGTCAGAAACAGCGTTCGGAAGCAGCTGGTTTACTTCACATTGTTCAGAGTCGAGCATATCTGGCAACAGCTTGCCTGTTTCATAAAATACTCATGATAACAGGCCCACTCAGTCGCTATCTACAGACAGTCAATGTGGATGTTGTCAGAGCACTTGATATGGTCTCAGCTTCGATGCAGCAGCTACAGAAGATTCACGATGACCCAGCTACTGTTATTGTTGCTGTCGAAGAAATCGACGATGAAGCACAGTGGCCAGTCATACGTGCACGTAAAAAGAATAGACAAATCAATGAGAATGCTACTGAAATCACTGAAAATAGTCAGGCAAAATGGACACGTGAAACATTTTATACTGTTCTAGACAAAATTAACTCGGCAATGAACGATCGATTTTCTGCAGATCGAAGTGTACTAAAATCAACACAAAAATTTTGTCCAACAAATTTCTCTAATATTGGTGCTCAAATTTCTACATTGGAGAATGAGATCGATGAATTTTGCAGTAATTACAGCATCAATAGTCACGAATGTGCCTTGGAGCTCTATAGCTTCAGTTCCGTATTCCCTTTATTATCGAACACAAAAACGATTTACAGTGCCTACATTGTACTCAATCATGATACAGGTCTTACTGAAGCCTATCCAACTCTTTCAAAAGCATATGGCATATTAGTGGCAATTCCCGCTACATCAGCAACGGCTGAGAGATCCTTTTCAGCATTGAAGCGAATCAAAACGCGCATAAGGAATTCCATGTCGCAGGAGATGCTGCTGGGTACAATGCTGATGTCAGTCGAACGAAATATAGCAAAGAAACTAGACACAGACGGGCTAATTGTTCGATTTGGTCAATCATCTAAATTTCTCTCGAAAGCCCTAATTACTGTATGTAGTTGAAACGTTAAGTATTTATTTTCACATACATGACACACATGTGCTGTGCTTTCTATTGTTGTAAGAAGTTTGTAATAATAATATTTTCTGCATACAAAGAACCTATATTTCTATAAATTTACTAACCGAAAAAATCTAATAGTTTGGTCCTGTTTATAACGTTCAAAACGAAAAATGTAAACAAATACGTCTCAGTCTCAAAATGGTAAAAAAATGCTAAAATTAAAAATTTCGAATCATTTCGAGAGGGCGCCAAAATGCTCTCTGGCCCCACCAGCGATGAGAGTCCCACCACGCCACTGGTAAAGGGTGTTTCTGTTCTGCGGCTTTCATCCTCGAGAGTCTGTTTTTTGGATTGGGTTGCATGAGGGATGTTGCTACTGAGGAATCCGGAACGCTGACGGATGCGGGGTTGGAGGTTGGCTCGCTAATGCAAGGAGCGCAGTTTGATGTCTCAATAATTACATCATAATCATCGTCAACATCCATGGCATGCGTCTGCTGGGGGTCGGAGGTATCATCATTCACGGTTCTGAAGAATAAGAAAAAATAATGTTAACAAATATAAGAAATGGTACTCGAAATTTTATTATATTTGGCGAAGGTAGCATTTAAGAGTGTGCTGGTTTAGAGATGAACTCTGTAGAAAAATTCATGCTCACGAGTCCTTCTACATGCATTATATCCGGCCCTAAAAGATGTAGTAAAACTGTGTTTATGCTTCTCAAAACATGTACATAAATTATATGATGTTATTCGACATACCAAGCCGTCTTCAACGATTACAAAGACATTATTTTATTCCACAATAGTGTTTATGATGTTAGCTCGATAAAGGGCGATGAACACATGCTTAATGTAATTGACGATCTCATATTAGAAATGAATAAAACGTTTGCCATCTTAACATAAACGTGTTCTTCATCAACCAAAACCTGTTTTTCAAGTTAAGTGATGTATCACTTAACACACAATATCTAGTCTTATTCGCGCAGCGCCGAGATGTATCACAAATTGGGCTATTGCTCAATCAAATGTTCCGAAATCAACGTAAGGAGTTTTTGGAAGTTTATAAAGAAGTTACAAGTCAACGTTACGGCTATTTGGTTTGTGACCTTCACCCGCAAAACACGTTTAGAGTGCTTCTAAGAACGAATATACAGTATTTCCAAACGAGCCTGAGACGGTGTATATTCCAGAATGACGAAGAGGTTAAAGAAATACCATGAGTTTTTAAAAATCTATCACCGACTACGGGTCTGTATCGAAGGAGTGACATTTCAAAGGAGTGACATAACAAAGGAGTGACATAAATACCGTAACGGAGTGACATAACAAAGGAGTGACAAATCGGAGATAAAATTCAAAGGAGTATAATTATTAAAATTTTATTTCAAAAAACAAAATTTGTTAGAATTGTTAAAATTAAGATTTTATTTCAAAAACTAGAAACCTAACCTAACCTAACCTAACCTAACAGTTGCAAGCCTCTCTTCCCTTTGGATTTGTTCTTTCTTCTTCTTTGTTGGTATTTTCGTGTCACTCCTTTGAATTTTATCTCCGATTTGTCACTCCTTTGTTATGTCACTCCTTTGAATTTTATCTCCGATTTGTCACTCTTTTGTTATGTCACTCCTTTGAATTTTATCTCCGATTTGTCACTCCTTTGTTATGTCACTCCTTCGTTATGTCACTCCTTTGAATAGGACCGCTCATAACAGTCAACATTACGGTCAGAAAAAGCAGACTTTACCAAACTCAGAAGCATTTCTGATGTAGTATTTGAAGCATGTTGTAGGCACAGCAAATGCTCACAAACACCACTATCCTCAGCAACACGAACACAAATACTAACGTGTTCTTGATGTGATACATCAGGAGATGTGTCAACAATGATGGACCATGCAACAGCTTTTTTTATTTTCTTTACAATTTCGATTGTTATTTCTTCTCCAATTATATCAATTACCTTCCTTTGAGTATTATTACTCAAAAAAGTTAGCTTGGAACAACGGCCCTGATTCTCAGTTTCCTGTTGTTGATGAAGAACCTTTTCTATCTGCTCTCTAGTACTTGAATCATACACAGCAAGAAAATCAAGCAATTCCAAAAAATTTCCTCTGTTCTCATCTGAATCCAATGATTACACCAGTACACATTTGAAAACTTGTCGATCGATTTTTACAAACTAGTTGGTGATTCTATATAATTTGAGTGCGCTGATCTCAAAAATATAGTTAGTTTTTCCCTATCACGTATGGTTTTCTTACTACAGGGTGTGTCATAAATCCCCCATTTATCCCCAAATGTGAACCATCTTATCGAGACCAACATTGGATTGCACATGCTAAACCATAAATTTTGTTGTTATAGACTACAGTAACGCTTACATAATAATGAAGGGTAAAAATATATAACAACCAGTCCCGTTCCCAGCAAAATACTCTCCCCTCCCATCAATGGGTGGTTAACATTTGGGGACAGATGAGGTATTACAACACCCCTTGTAGCACGAAATCTTTAGGTGATAGAGTAAAACCTAATTAAAGCAGAATTAAATAGCTCCTAGCTCTTGGACAAGCATATTGCTTGTTTATGAAAGAATAAAAAAATAACTGAAACAAAATATATTTACCTTCTTTACTTGCAAACATTTCAGGACTTATTCCAAAGACTTAAGACTACGAAGGTAGATCTGACTAATGACGACTAAACCGGTGCTTCTTTGATGTTTTCTTATGCTGTGCGTTAGGCTGATCTCGTTGCAGACACCAGCAGTAATCCGCCATCATATTTGTATGCCATCTTACTTGATATCTTCTTTCCATGGTTTTGATGTCCTGGTGGAATCGTTCCCCTTGCTCCTCACTGACATCTCCGAGATTTTCGGAAAAACGGTTAAGATGCGAAAATAAGAAATGAACTTTCAGGCTCATGTTGCAGCCTAAGGCGCAAAACTTTTTAAGCATATTTTCCACCAGTCTTTCATAATTTTGGCTTTTGTAGTTTCCCAAGAAATTTTCAACAACATCTTTGAAACCAAGCCATGCTTCTTTTTCTTTATTAGTCATTGTGTTCAGGAAATGATCGTCTGTCAATAACTTTCTAATCTGAGGACCTATAAAAACACCTTCCTTTATTTTCTCGTAGCTAATCTTTGGATATTTTGAACAAATGTACTTGAAACACTCACCTTCTCTATTCAATGCTTTGACATACTGCTTCATCAAGCCTAACTTAATGTGCAAGGGTGGTAGGAGGATTTTATTTGGTTCAACTAGATGTTCATGTAAAATGTTCTTTGATCCTGGGGTAAGATTCTCTTTAGGAGGCCAAGTTTTCCTCTTCCAGTGCTGGTCACGTGCTCGACTATCCCATTCGCAGATGAAACATGGCATCTTGGTTTTAGAGGAATCTATAAACAACCTCCAGTCACTGGTTTGGTATTCGATGCCTAGCTTGCACACTAATCCTGTGATGTCCTTGCAAAATACCAAGGGACCACCTTCTTCGAAAAAAGGCACGAAGTCTTTCTCACGATTTCTGTACCAAGCGAAGTATGTGTCGGATGCCAATAAATTGTTCTCCTGCAATCTAGACCCCAAAAGTTCTGCAGAGTCCTTAGGCAGATTCAAATCCCTGACTAAGTCATTTAGTTCGGCTTGGGTTAATGGTTTAGGAGGATCTCGGTCAGCTGTTGGCTGTTCATAAACATCATCATTGTCTGGATTTGGAGCTGAATCAGAATCTGAATTGTATTGATCCAGACTCTCGGGTCATTTGTCCTTTGTTTTACAACAACATACCGACCACAAATATAACAAAATATGTCTGGACTATGGGTACATCCTCTAGAAGCCATTATTAAAATTTTAAAGACGTAATGTTAGAATTATCTATCTGAAAAATATGAAAAAACGAAATTAATTAAAGATAAAAAAGGTAAAAAATTACAAAACGCCCCAAAATTGTTTTGCTAATAACTTTAAAACTGTGGGTGATAGAAAAAAACTGGTAGCATTTTTTAATTCAGCGCAGCGAACTGCTTCAGAATCACAACTCAAAATAAAGAAATCGATTTTCATGCAGACCGGTGAATTATCTATGACCTCTGAATGCCAAAGATTGTATACCAAGGTAACGTATAGCGTTGACAACCCTATGCACAAACGTCCTGTTCTTTATAACTACAGCTTTTCTCAAATTCTCCTCAGACTCACTTTGCTTCAACAATGCATTGGAGATTGAACTCTGTCTCAGAAACATCAATCTGGCAACAACAGCCATTCGATGACTATTTGAAGTTTCATGTTTCCTAACTCCTTCCCATTGGTGCTTCCAATCAGAAAAACCAGCATTTGTAAATGAATTTCCTTGTTTAGACCGTTGATTTTCTCCTCGCAGACTGTTATCAGTAAACAGTATACATGTGATACAAAAAAGCGCATCTTTTGTCTCAAAATAGGACAACCAATGGCGAACTAACTTGTTGGTGTTGTCAAAAACACCATGTGAACAATGACGTTTGGACCACCAATGACATTTCCTCTTTTTGAAAGGTACTTATCATCTGGTTCATTAGGTCCACAGCTCAGCACTGTCGTTTTACATCAGCACTATACCTGAGATTGAGAAAAAAAATAAATTGCCTTTATTTATTTTATGGCTAAGATAGGTAGAACTTAAATAGCAAAAATAACCTTTATTTATGCACATTATAATTTTTAGAAATTACATTTTAATATTAGTGAACGATAAAAATAAAATCACCTGCGCTTAGACTTTATTAGTGCTGTAGGGTCAATTTTGTCAGATTTGAAAATAGATTCATCTGTTGTATCAACAGCTTCTTGACTAGACTTGATCGACTCTGGTTGATTCGGTACACAACTCGGTGCATGTACTGCATGTTGTTTTTCTTTGTCATTAGTGGGCCACTAATGGCGGCTCGTGACTAAAAATTCTAGGGGTGCTGTCTCTAAGAATGGGTTGAAATAATTACTGAAATAAAAGGATGAGCATTGAGCAATGAATAAAAGTTTCAAAAGTTATTGAAAAAGTTATTCAGTGAGCTCATCCTTATATTGTTCTTGATTATTTCAATTGTAAATAAAAAATTTAGGGGTGCTGCAGTTCCGCAGTGCCTACCGACGAGCCGCCACTGGGCCGCCTCAGCCTCAGCCTCACTCACTCACTCACTCACTCATTACCATCATTATCAGAGTTGGAATGGTTAATATACATATTTTATAGTTAAGGAAAAAATAACAAGAGACTGTTATTCATTAGAATTTTATAAATTGATTTTTAGAAACTTTTATGCTTACAATTACCTGCTATTTTTAGTGACAGTGACAGATGTGGCTGACTCAGCAAATTGACCAGACTGAAGTTTTTTGGTAACAGTGATGTGATCTATCTCATCAGAGTCATCACTATGACTAGACTGCAAGGTTTCAGTTTCAGTGAAAGATGTGCTTGTTTCAACAACTTGACTAGAATTGAGTGTTTCAGCTACAGTAACAGCTGACAGTGTTTCAGTGGCAGGTGTCACTTGACTAGGCTCAGTTATATTTAAAAATGCCTGCATTTCTTGCTTGAGAGAGTCTTCTTCCTGTGTGCGCTGTTTCTTAGCAGCTCTGTTTTGAGCACCAGATTTTTTATTTCTCTTTTTATCCATTGCACATGGACTACATTTAGGCTGACCATATTTCCTTGAGACAAAAACGGGACATTGGGATGGCAAAAAAGGGACGGGGGTTATGTAATATTCTGTATTCATGAAAAAGTAAGTACATAAACATATTGAGCTTACAATTATTCTTCAGTGACAGAACCCATACAGAACCCATAAAAAAAAAGGTACGTATGGTCAGCCTAACTACATTCTATGTTTCAACCAATTAATTTATTTTGGTTTTTGACAGTTTATAATACCAAAAACAAGAAGAAAAATATTTGATGCTGAAATTTTATCTGTAAAATCGAATGTAATTATATTTTCTTATAAAATACATTGATTAATAAAATAAATATAGGCAATATTTAGGCAATATAGGCAATATTTTATTAATTTAAAAATAAATAAATATAGCCAAGGGTTAAAAAAATCAAATTTGTGACTCAAGCAAGACTATAGTATGCATTTTTGACAGCATGCAAAATCGAATTTTAATTCTTGACATTGAATATATATATATATATGAAAAATTATTTCACGAAAGTGACACGTGAAAAGTATTTATGATGAATAAAACCACGAAGGAAAAAGAAACACAAAGGGGTGCTCAAGCGCTTTCGTCTAATGACATCCTCAGGAACACTGGAGTGAAAGGACAGATCAAGGCAATATATAGGTTACAAAAATAAACATACATACATACACATTCACATATATATACATATATATATATACATATATATATATATATATAAATATATACATATATATAGTAAGCATAGAAAAAAATTGTGGGAGGAGCCAACATTTATATGGTCACAGAAGAATAAAGAAATAAAAATAAATATAAATATAAATTGAGAAAAAATTAATTACAAAATAGTGCCTTAGTGATATATATGTCACAGCCTAAATAATCATAAAGAAATAAACAGGCAAATAAAAAAAACCCATAAATACATATACATACATATATATATATATATACATATATATACACATACATATATATATATATATATATATATATAAAGACACTTTTAGCACTTTGGCCGACCTTCCATATAAATTCAAATGGCTTTTTTATGGAACAGGTCACAAAAGAATAAAGAAATAAAAATAAATATAAATATTGTAAGTGGAGTCTACCAATTCAAGCTCAAGAGGGAGGTTTTACAATCGATTTAATAGATGCTGCCAAATTGATATATATGTCACATTATTAAAAAATAAAAATTGAAAGATAAATTTTAAGAGAGGCACACCAATTTA
Source organism: Bathynomus jamesi (assembly GCA_023014485.1). Classification (NCBI taxonomy): domain Eukaryota; kingdom Metazoa; phylum Arthropoda; class Malacostraca; order Isopoda; family Cirolanidae; genus Bathynomus; species Bathynomus jamesi. Next base: position 69,561 of record JAJOZX010000586.1, on the reverse strand, counting down.
TAAGGGAAAAATTACCACATATGCATATTATAGTCACAAACGAATACAAAAGTACAAATAAATATAAATTGGAAAACAAAATGATCCCTAGATGATATATAAAGAACAATAAAATATATATACAACTATTTACGGTATATATACGAAATATAAACGCAATATATACAGAATATATATATATATATATATATATGCATAAGGGAAAAAAAATTACCAAATTTGTTTTTATAATTATTGTCTGAGAAAACGGTAGGTCGCAAAAGAATAAAGAAATAAAAATAAATATAACTTGAAAAAATTACAAATAATACACGTACACATATATACCCGCATACCCAAATATATATATACATATACACACATATATACAAACACACACACACACACACACACATATATATATATATATATATATACAAGCTTGACCTTCACGAAATGAGAAATCATCCCGCAGAACCTTTGTGAGGTTGTAAGGTAAGGTAAGGTACATACACATATACATATATATATTATATATTTAACTGCATACATACATACATACATACATATACACACATACATACATACATATACACACATATACATACAAACACATTTAACTGCAATGACCACACACATACGCACATACACAACATACATACACATACACTCATACAGCAAAAAATTGAAAAATAAAATTGTAAGGGAAACAACAGACAAAAACAAATTTTTTACCAAAGATTTAACAACCTGCCCTTTTTGTTTAAATCCATTCTGAAGGAATTCAGAGCAACGGGATCAAGTTGAAACAGACCTTTACTCATGTTAAGGTTATTTGTAAGTTGAATTATAGCCGACTCAAGAATATTTCTATTAACAATGTTGCTAGAGTGAAACAAAACTGAAACATTATTCCAATCAATACAATGGGATAACTCTGACAAATGGACAAAAAGGGCACTGGACAACTGTCCCGTTCTAACGGAATATTGATGCTGTTTTACACGCGTTTGCAAATCCTTTCCCGTCTGACCTATGTAAAAGGAATCACATTGCTTACACCCAATTTTATAGATAATGCCTAAATTATTGGTAGGGCTATTTTTTACTATGATGTTTTTCACAATATTGTTATATGAAAAAACTACACTGATATCCAAAAGTTTAAGTACATTAGCAATGCCTAAGAAGCCCGGGAAAAATGGAAGTACTAAAATATTCTTTGACAAGGTGCGAGTGTTATTATTCACACGATAGAAGGTTCGTTTAGCCTTATTAAGACAAGATTCCATGAACGCAGATGGGTAACACAACTCACTTCCAATACCGTTGATATTTTCCAATTCGGCATCGATGTATTCAGGACTGGCGATCCTAAGAGCGCGGAGAAACATTGAGGAAAATATGGCCTTTTTAATAGGGGTGTCATGTCCAGAGTAAAAGTGTACGTAGGACAAATTGTTTGTTTTTTTCCGATATATACTAAACTTAAAACCCGGGCTATCCCTATGAACACGCACATCCAAAAACGGGATTGAGTTGTCTTGTTCCACTTCTAAAGTAAATTTAATGGAGGGGACTTGGTCATTTAACTGAAGGAGGAAGTCATCCAGGTCACGATTCATGGGCCAGATACACAAAATATCGTCGACGTACCGCAACCAAGGGATGCCAACCCCCAGGATTCTCGGAATGTAAGTAATTTCAAAAAACTCCATATAAATATTGGAGAGAAGGGGCGACAAAGGGTTGCCCATGGCCATCCCAAAAACTTGTTGATAATGCTCGCCATTGAAAGTGAATTTACAATCCTTGATACTTTTGGATATCAGTGTAGTTTTTTCATATAACAATATTGTGAAAAACATCATAGTAAAAAATAGCCCTACCAATAATTTAGGCATTATCTATAAAATTGGGTGTAAGCAATGTGATTCCTTTTACATAGGTCAGACGGGAAAGGATTTGCAAACGCGTGTAAAACAGCATCAATATTCCGTTAGAACGGGACAGTTGTCCAGTGCCCTTTTTGTCCATTTGTCAGAGTTATCCCATTGTATTGATTGGAATAATGTTTCAGTTTTGTTTCACTCTAGCAACATTGTTAATAGAAATATTCTTGAGTCGGCTATAATTCAACTTACAAATAACCTTAACATGAGTAAAGGTCTGTTTCAACTTGATCCCGTTGCTCTGAATTCCTTCAGAATGGATTTAAACAAAAAGGGCAGGTTGTTAAATCTTTGGTAAAAAATTTGTTTTTGTCTGTTGTTTCCCTTACAATTTTATTTTTCAATTTTTTGCTGTATGAGTGTATGTGTATGTATGTATGTGTATGTGCGTATGTGTGTGGTCATTGCAGTTAAATGTGTTTGTATGTATATGTGTGTATGTATGTATGTATGTGTGTATATGTATGTATGTATGTATGTATGCAGTTAAATATATATATATATATATGTATATGTGTATGTACCTTACCTTACCTTACAACCTCACAAAGGTTCTGCGGGATGATTTCTCATTTCGTGAAGGTCAAGCTTGTATTATATATATATATATATATGTGTGTGTGTGTGTGTGTGTGTTTGTATATATGTGTGTATATGTATATATATATTTGGGTATGCGGGTATATATGTGTACGTGTATTATTTGTAATTTTTTCAAGTTATATTTATTTTTATTTCTTTATTCTTTTGCGACCTACCGTTTTCTCAGACAATAATTATAAAAACAAATTTGGTAATTTTTTTTTCCCTTATGCATATATATATATATATATATATATTCTGTATATATTGCGTTTATATTTCGTATATATACCGTAAATATGTTATATATATTTTATTGTTCTTTATATATCATCTAGGGATCATTTTGTTTTCCAATTTATATTTATTTGTACTTTTGTATTCGTTTGTGACTATAATATGCATATGTGGTAATTTTTTCCCTTATAAATTGGTGTGCCTCTCTTAAAATTTATCTTTCAATTTTTATTTTTTAATAATGTGACATATATATCAATTTGGCAGCATCTATTAAATCGATTGTAAACCTCCCTCTTGAGCTTGAATTGGTAGACTACATTACAATATTTATATTTATTTTTATTTCTTTATTCTTTTGTGACCTGTTCCATAAAAAAGCCATTTGAATTTATATGGAAGGTCGGCCAAAGTGCTAAAAGTGTCTTTATATATATATATATATATATATATATATATGTGTATATATATGTATATATATATATATATATGTATGTATATGTATTTATGGGTTTTTTTTATTTGCCTGTTTATTTCTTTATGATTATTTAGGCTGTGACATATATATCACTAAGGCACTATTTTGTAATTAATTTTTTCTCAATTTATATTTATATTTATTTTTATTTCTTTATTCTTCTGTGACCATATAAATGTTGGCTCCTCCCACAATTTTTTTCTATGCTTACTATATATATGTATATATTTATATATATATATATATGTATATATATATATATGTATATATATGTGAATGTGTATGTATGTATGTTTATTTTTGTTAACCTATATATTGCCTTGATCTGTCCTTTCACTCCAGTGTTCCTGAGGATGTCATTAGACGAAAGCGCTTGAGCACCCCTTTGTGTTTCTTTTTCCTTCGTGGTTTTATTCATCATATATATATATATATATATATATATATACTTTTTTTTTAATTTGACTAAAGATTTCCATACAGTTTTGGTATAAATTTGGGCATAACTCCCCCCCCCTTCAAAAATTTGTAATAATTTGGGGTTTCTATGTTGTAGAGTAAGTCTTCCTTTGTATTCTGTGCAATTTTGAAGAAATTCATAGTCTCCAATTTTTGTTATGAATTTTCTAAAATAGAAAGTTGTTTTTTGAAAAATGGATTTGAAAATTTTTACTTTATGAATGGTTATAGGTCCCCCAAATTTTAAATCATAGCCAAAGATTATGATTAAAAATTTGTATTACTAATTTTAGTAATATGTAGCAGTCATATTACTATTATTGTTCGTTTTATAATTTTAAAATTTTAAAAATTCTAAAATCTGGCCCCTATTGCGGCGCCCTCTGAAACTCTGTTATGGCGCCCTTTGGCTAATCGTCGCTGGTCGGGCCAAACCCGTTTGGCCCATATGGCCACCACACAACTGCCCTCTACGTCAGGTATGCTACATAAGCGTGTAAAACTCTCCACGAACGTGCCGAGTATTAGGCCCTCAGTAAGTTCTGAAAATGCAGCAGAGCCTCAGCCCTCCAAGTCTTACGCCACACCACCCACAGTAGCACCAACTCCGAATTAAGTTGCTTCCACTTATCCCCGCTCAATACCCACTCCCGCTGTACCCTCCGCCTCGTCATCAATACCTCGACCTGCAGACGGAGGTATATCAATCGAACTGGTGCGCAACGTTACCTTCACCACTGCGCTGGCTAGAAACCGCTATAACGTCAGGGCCAATCCGCAAGTCGTGTATAACAACGGTGTTGAACACAGACTGCGCAGCATAGTTCAACGTATCGTAGAGTTTGCCTCTCAGAGGACTGAGGGGTGCGAGTCCAGGGTAAGGTTGGCTCTCGGGTTCGGGTCAAATGATGGATATAAAGATGACTTTTGAATAGTAATACCCTACAGGAGTCTGTCTGTATATGACACTGATTATATTTTGGAGCATATTGCTCAGACCACCCAGAGCGGTACAGAGTTTAACTTGGAGAACTTCACAATCGATATAGATCACGTTTATTGTGTTCTGAGCCATGCGATTACACCCTATACACTTAACTTTAACAGCTATCAAATATACAGAAACCACACTAATCTCGATCGAGGTTGTGGCTTTATAGCAATAATCTTAGCTCACATGTTTACTGTATTAAATGCAGTTGCCAAAAAATTTGGACGCCAACGGTTGTGCAGCGTGTACGTAAACTAGCCACAGATAGCGGGCTTGATTTTAACTGTGATATGGGTCCTGAAGAGCTGAGATTCGGACTTTCTAAGAAAAAAGATTTATCATCACATAATTTACATTCTCTTTCATAGAGAAATTACATAGACAAGCACTGATCCAGAGGCACCTCCAGCTGGCCAGCACTCCTCAGTTTAAGAATTCCCCCGACAACGTAAAGCATGCATGTTTTTTTACTTTCTTTTATGTTACACATTATTTGAAACTATGAAATTATACTCTAGTTGAGTGTCATCCCTGAAAGTGAATGTGTCCATTCGGAAGTTTTGACTCTGGAGAGGTCCCATCAAGCTTCCTGTCTCTACCATTGACGTATCATCTGAGAACTCCAAGTGCTCTGCAACCAGACCCAATCAGTACCTCCAACATTTACTACTGAAGTAAAATCGGGCTAATTCCTATACTAAAGAAAGTAACGTCCCAATTTACCTTCCTTTAATACAAATTTGTTACTAAAATACTTGTCTAACCTATTCTTAAACATATTTACCGAATTACTAGGCAGCACCTCCTCAAAAGGAGGAGATTGTAGATACCAATCGACCAGGGAAGTACTCCGGGGAGGGGGGGACATTAGATCGAAGACAGGGGGTGCTCGAACTCTCGTTTCTCCTGTCACTGTCCTCCTTAGCTGATCTTTTCCGTGTCTTATCAACCCTGTGAGCAGTTCAGAATGCCTCAAACACACACTTCTCTCCTCATTCTTCACTACACATGCATGCATCTTACACGCAACATGATCTAAAAAAAAAACTTCAGGGGCCTTGGAGTTCCTTGCGGATGGGATCATAAATGTCCCCACTTCTGGCTACCCGACTACCGATACCGGGAACGCAAACCCGGGTAGCGGGGCTGGATCTGCTACTATCCATTCGAGATGTTCTAGGCCTCTTCCTGAAACTTCTGCAACATTCGTCGTGTTCCCTTAAATTTTCAATCTGTTGTACACCCGGTGTTGGGAGTAACGGCGTTACTTTTTTAGTAGCTGTAGAGGTAACGCCGTTACTTTGGAGATGATGTAATGAAAATGGTAACGGCACTACTTTTTAGTAGTTTGGTAGAAGTATGTACTGTCACTGCTTCCTGGGTAGAGGCACTAGAAAGATGGAGGGTATGTCAGGAGTGCTCCCGGCACTGAGGCGCAAAAATAATTTTAATAAAAAACGGAAGGAAGGATTATAAAAATTGTCGATATGAATTCTGTATTTTATTGACAACAATTAATAAACTATGTGCAGCAATTATTTGTAAATGCAAAGAGGATTTTTACCCGTAACAACTTGGGTTGTGATATATAAATGTGAAATTAAATAATGTTACCGTTTAGCTAATATATAATAATCTGCAACTAATACTGATACTAATAGCTGTAACTAATACCTGTAACTAATAACCACAATGACAACCTCGTCGCGAAGAAAATTTTGCTTGCTGGCGCCGTGCTTTTTTTTATTGTATATAAACTGGAAAAACTTGGCGTCCCTTGTGTTGTCGTTGCCAATACGTTTTTTCGCTTAACGATTTCACCAACAAGCCAAAAGAATCTCTAAAAGCAAACTGAAATCTAGTCACACCATGCCTCGCAATTTACATTGTTTGTACGGCGCAAAATATATTTTTATATTTGCTTTGAATTTCTTTACTAATTGCACTTTAATTTTTATTTAGAAAAGCACTTAATATACCTAATTATTTTTTTTATTTAAATTTTTTATCACTACCGCAGAATTAATTCACTTGAAAAAGAACACAATTTTTATTTAATTTTCTATTCATTGGCTGCTTAAGAATTAAAATTAATCACTGGACATGTTTAACTGGACATTTAATTTGTATTTATTTATTTAGATTTAAAATATTTCATTCGTGCCAATTTGTGCCAATTTTCATTAATAAAAGATAATCCTGTGGTGCAAGGCACTACAGGTGCAGTCTTTCTCACCAACATTGCCCAGCCCCACCTCTGTGAGGGTCCCATCAGAGTATGATGGGGCAAGGGTAGAGGGGCTCTCTCAGCCTCCTTCGCCAGTACCTGGACACACCCCACTCAGAGATAGAACACTGCAGGAGGAATTCCCTCTTCTTCTAGATGGTCAAAGATCTGTGAGGGGCAGGGTGCAGTCTACTCCCAGATCCATGAATGCAGAGCCCTCTGCGCCTCAGCCTACTTCTGGATCCATATGTGCAGAGCCCTCTGCCTCTCAGCCTCATTCTGGAATAATGAGTACAGAGCCTTCTGCCTCTCAGTCTCATCCTGAATCCTTGAATGCGGAGACTGCTACATCGCCAGCTCAATACCATCTCACACAGGGTACCTCCTAAGGAGCATTGGTGAATCGGGATGCTGGGAATGCAGTCATGGGTCATAATGAGGATGCATCTTGGACAGTGGTGGTATGGAGGGGCCAGAAGCGAGCGACCACTCCGAGAACTGCAACCCCCTCAAGGGGGTCTGGTCCCACTCGTGCACCGGCTAGAGGGAGTCAGCCTGTGGCAAAGGCTGGCAGGAAATGGCGGAGTATCATAGGGGCTGCCAAAACAGATCGTATGATGGCTGTGCCAACGAAGACTGCAAACCGTTTCCTCTCGAGATGTCGACCTCACCTTACGGCCGAAGAGCTGCAGGCATTTTTGGAAGATAAAGTGAACCTTCAGGTTACATGTAGGAAAATTAACTCCAGGTGGACTACGTACAGTTCCTATAGAAAACTGATACGTGTGGGTTGTTGGGAGGTAACGAAAATGGTCCACTGAGTAGGTACGTAGTTAATCTAACAATTATTAAACTCCTTTTATGTCAATAACTGGGTGGATGAAACCAATTGGTTGCTCACCAGAGTTATTCTCCACACTAGTATTTATGTCCTGTGTGATAGAGCGTGCTCGGTAGTAGACATACACTACCGATCAACCAACAAACAAAAAGTAACAAAAAGGACGCTCGTGGAAAAAGCTGGAGGACAAAGGACTTGCATCAAAAACGGCATGGTGAACGAAGGTGCTGGGAAACAGTAAAAGATCCCACCAGGTAGCACGCTGTCAAAAATTAAGCAACTAGAAGAAAGACTCCAAGAAGAAATCAGGACTTATTTAATAACACTCAGTAAGTGAACAATTGTATTTCTAAACCCCAGTTTAGTGATAACATATAAACTAGGTCCAGTTAAATTAGGCCTACATTGTGGTCTAAGGCCTAGCATCAACTCATAGCTTAACAAAGGCTAAGTAAATTACCTTAACCTAATTTGGTGAGGAATCCCAGTGTGGACCTCAATTTACTCTGCCCTTCAAGGCTAGGCTTAACTTTCTCTACAGTTAGATTGGCGATATTAGGGGTGGATTAATTGGGGACCAATTCATACAGAGCATTTTTCACAGTTCCTTTGAAGTTACAGCAGTCTGTGATGATCCAGGGGTATGGCCGGAACGGGTATATGTACGGCGGTTTTATGAGAAGAAGGGAAGAAAAACACCTGCAGCTCCTCTTGTCGTACTGTGGAGGAAAATCCAGCTGGTCTAGTGCTGTAACTGCTGTGCCTGATATAAGTGGAATTCAACATGTAGAGATGGCTGGCAGAACTCCTGCATCTTCCTAATTACAACATTCAAGATAATCTCTTATAACTGTAGAGGTCTAAGCTTGGGCAATAACAACAAACACAGTCGGATCATAATTGATAAGCTGTTAGAAGATGCTGATATTCTCTGTCTGCAGGAAACATGGCTATGGAAACAGGACTTAAAGGACCTGAATAGCCTGTCCAATAACTTTCATGGGATAGGGGAGGTCACCAGAGATAAACAAGATGGTCTCCTTGCAGGCCACCCACCTGGTGAGGTAGCTATTCTATGGAGGTTGGGGTATGGGAAATATATTAGTGAATTAAAACTTGGTTTGAATTGACTAACGGGATAGAAATTTGTGTAGACAATAAAAAATTTGTAGTTCTGTGTATCTATATGCCTTTTCAGGCAGTTGATAATGGAGATGATTACCTCATTACATTGGGGCAGGTTAGTAGTATTATTGATGAGTTGGATACGACATGTGTAGCTATTATTGGTGACTTTAATGCTAATGTGCTTAATGATAATTCTTTGTTTAGCAACCACTAAAAAGCTTTCTGTGAAGATAATAACTTGACCCTTTCATCCATGTGTAGTCTTCCTGGTGATAGCTTTACTTACGTTAGTGATAGTTGGCACACCATTTCATGGTTGGATCATTGTATTGGTACACCTGATGCAAATCAGCAGTTCTGAATATGGCAGGTTTGTACTCCTATGCTAGTTCTGACCATATACCCCTATTAATTGAGTTCGACATTAATTGTATTTCAATGATATCACAGGTAAATAATACACGTAAAGCGAAGTTAGACTGGTCCAAAGTTGATGATGAGGGCAAACAACAGTATTGTAATAAGTCTGATATATTGCTAAGTAACATATCTATTCCTAATGATGCTCTAGCTTGTCAGGATGTAAAATGTAGAATTCGAACACATATTTTAGAATTTAAAGACTTTTTTTTCCTTCTTTAATTTACCGCCGATTCGTATCTGGGAAAAGTAGTACATATCTCGGCGAGACAGTGGGTGGGTGGTGTCACTGAGTTCGGGATGGTAGACTAGGGGAGTGAGTAAGGTTCAGTTGCTGGATAGGCGGTAGGAGAGGTATGGCCTTAGATACGATGAAGCAGATGAGAATGAGTGAGGAAAAGGAAAATCGATTCGGTTGAAAAGTGGGGGCCTTCGGCGAATATGGATTGTAGACGCTCGGGTATGGAAATTCTGGACAAGAGAGGGAAACACCTGCGACGAAGAGCGGAAAGGTTTTGGCATTCGACCAGATGTACGACAGTGATAGTGGTATGGCAGAGGGCTGGCGATTTAGCCATAAGGTGACCATGTGTAATACGTGTGTGTCCTAGGCGGAGACGGGCTAAAATCACTTCTTTATGGCGGGACCGGTGTAATGAGGATGCCCAGTATCCTAATTGTGATTTGAATTTAGAAACATGTATGAACAAATTGTTTCCTCTCTCAATAATGCTAGCCTAGACTTAGGAGAAAAAATTATACATGTAGGCGTAGCTGGAGCGATTATGTGGCTGAACTTTATAATGCATCTAAAGATGCTTTTTTAATGTGGTGTGAACAAGGGAAGCCAAGGGAAGCCAAGGCAAAGTCCTGTATTACAACAAAAACAGAGGGCTAATGCCAGGTTCAAGTATGCATTAAGGTATATAAAAAATCATGAGGATGAGTTAAGCAGGGATGCTCTGGCTTGAAAGCTTGCCAGTAAGAATCCAAGAAACTTTTGGGAAGAATTAAAAACAATGAATAATCGTGCAATGTTTCTCCCTGCTAATATTGGAAATGTAACTGGGACTGAGAATATCGTCAAATTATGGAAGGAACACTACTATGGAAAACTGATACATGTGGGTAGTTGGGAGGTAACGAAAATGGTCCACCGAGTAGGTAGGTAGTTAGTTAATCTAACAATTATTAAACTCCTTTTATGTCAATAACTGGGTAGATGAAACCAATTGGTTGCTCACCAGAGTTATTCTCCACACTAGTATTTGCATACTGTGTGATAGAGCGTGCTTGGGAGTATTAATACACACTACCAATCAACGAACAAACTAAAAGGACGCTGGTGGAAAAAGCCGGAAGGAGAACAGAAGGACCCTGTGGGAAGAACGGCATGGCGGACGAAGAGGCTTGAAGACAATAAAAGATCTCCACCAGCAAGTGCGCTCTCAAAAATTGAGCAAAGAGAAGAGGGACTGTCTAATAACACTCAGTAAGTGAACAGTTGTTTCTAAACCCCAGTTTAGTCATAACATAAACTAGGTCCAGTTAAATTAGGCCTACAGTGTGGTCTAAGGCCTAGTATCAACTCATAGCTTAGCAAAGGCTAAGGTAAATTACCCTAACCTAATTTGGTGAGGAATCCTACTGTGGACCTCAATTTACTCTGCCCGCTCTGGACCATTTCCGGAATCTCTAGGCTGACCCCTACAAGGCTAGGCTTAACCTACTCTACAGTTAGACTGGAGATATTAGGGGTGGGTTAATTGGGGACCAATTCATACAGAGGATTTTTCACACTACAGTGAGTTATTCAACTCTGTACATAAGAACAATAATGTTAATTGTGATGCTACCTATAGTCCAGATATAAGAGTTAGTGTATTTGCGACTCAACGGGCCATAAAATGGTTAGATTGTAACAAATCATGTGGTAGTGATGGTATTTCTGCTGAGCATCTGAAATTTAGTAGTGACAGATTAGTGCCTCTGTTAGCTTTGTGCTTTACAGGTTTACTGAAAGTTAAGCGACATTGGGTCTGGGTAGTAGTTGGATGGGAGACCGTCCTCTGCGCCCAGATTATGTAGCGACCCGTGGTTCAGATCTCACGTAAAGCTGTAGGTCCCCTCCGTCATATGACCTTAGATGTTGCGAAGGAGGTTAAACAACTCCAATTAAAAAAATAAAAAAGGTTTAATGATACATGGTGTTTTGCCGGATACAATGTTATCCGTTGTTTTAGTGCCAGTACTAAAAGATAAAAAGGGTAAAATCAACAGTAAAGATAACTATAGGCCAATAGCCTTGGCCAGTATTATGTCTAAGGTGTTTGACATAAAAGAAAAAAGGTGTTTGACACAAAAAAAGGTGTTTGACAAAAAATATAAATTTACCTGTATACTAGTGATAACCAATTTGGTTTAAAAAAAAACAGTACGGATATGTGTGTGTGTATGCCTTCAAGGAAATAGTCTGTAAATACCAAACTCTAGATGCTAATGTATTTTTGTGTTTCCTGGATGCCTCTAAAGCATTTGATCGTGTTAATCATGACAAATTACTCATGAAACTTGTAAATCGTAATGTACCTAGTTACTTGGTCCGTATATTAATATTCTGGTATAATCACCAAACAATGATTGTAAGATGGGGTTGGGTTAATTCAGAGACATTCTCTATGACCAATGGTGTCAGGCAGGGAGGGATACTATCCCTCTACTTATTCAATGTTTATATGGATAATCTATCTGTTGTGCTGAACACCTATAAAATAGGCTGCTATATTGGTACAATGATTGTTAATCATCTGATGTATGCAGATGATCTAGTTCTTATTTTTCCATCTGTAAAAGAGCTCAGCACACTTTTGTAGGTGTGTGAAAGGTATGGGAAGTATAACGACATAAAATATAATCCTGTTAAAAGTATGTTATGATTATGAGGACCAAGGCCTACAAATATATAAAATTTCCTGAATTTCAATTGAATGGTATGGTGCTGTCAGAAGTAACCCAGACTAAGTATCTTGGCCACATACTAACTGATAGTCTTTCAGATGACTGTGATATTCTAAGGCAATGTGGACAATTATATGCTTAGAGAAATACTTTGGTTAGAAAATTTCATGTGTACATTAGATGTTAAGTTGATTTTGTTCAAAACTTTTTGTGCTCCAATGTATACAGCTCATTTGTAGTACAACTACAGGATGTATAATTTGAGAAAATTATATGGTGCATATAATAATATTTTTAGTTTATTAAGAACTCCAAGATTTATAAATGGTGCTCCTTCTAGTGTCAGTCTGCTGTTTGTAGTCAATAAGGTGCCTAACTGTGCCAATGTCATTCGCAATTTTGTATTTAGATTTATCACTAGGCTTGGTGAGTAAGTCAATAAGATAATAGAAGCCATGGTTAGTAGACTGGTCTCCGATATATTTTAGAAATCTCAAATCTGGAAGCATTGGCGTAGGCAATGTGCTCGTATATTCATTATGCTCAGTGATTCACTGGCTTACTTAGTGAGTGCTCCAGACAACTATCTCTTAATCTTCTATGAACCTCTTGTATAATGTTTGTACCTGATGAGTCTGAAATAGTATTGTTGTTGTTGTTGTTGTTTAGCCGATCAGCCCACCCTGATCGAGCAAGCCGGCGGCACGCAGGTAACCGATCGTCCTCTCCGGAGTGGACCAGAGGTTCAGCGCACTAGTGATGTTGTGTTGTGTTCGTTGTTGTGCTAGAGCGGTACAGTCTGTCATAATGTGTTCAATTGTTTGTGGTGTGTCCTGGCACAGGTGGCAGGTGTCGTCTATGGAGTTGTCTAGTCTGTGTTTATATGTCTGTAAGTTGGGGGTGATGTCCACGTCGGAATCGTGCTAAGTTAACTCGATCCGATCTGCTCAGGCTGATCTCTAACCTGTTAATGGGTGGCGGCTTCGCACCTAGGACCGCATTCGGACCGAGTCGTGTCAGTGCTTTGTGGGTTAGGTGTGTGTGTGTGTTTTTTTTTGTACTGTGTGATGTCTGTGGGGCGTGGTATGGAATGGAGTATTTGGTTATAATGTCTCTCTGGTGTTACCTTAATGGTGCGAGGTGTTGGTGCATGATTGTACATGTAGTGGCAAGGGTGTTGTGGATGAGCTGTCGCTGCTGCCATGAATTGTGTTCCCCTCATGTCTAAATGTTCCCTAACTTTCAGTATTTTTGTTTCTGTGTGCAGGTGTTCTATTGGTGTTGTTTGAGTGCATCCTGTAATGATACGAAGTGCGTTGTTTTGTATTGTCTGTAAGGTGCTTATGTGTGTGTTTGAGATAATGGGTGCCCAGCATGGGCTAGCATAGTCCATAACTGAGCGAATATATTGTTTGTATATGAGTGATGTTGTTTCCTGCTGGTGTCCAAAGTTTGTGCCTGTTAGTACCCTAAGCGTGTTAAGTCTTGACGTACATTTGTTTTTAATGTCCTGAATGTGGTTTGCAAAAGATAATGATGTGTTGTATGTGATCCCAAGTATTTTGTTCCTGTGAGTGTGTGGAATGTTGATGTTGTTTAGTGTAAGCTGTGGAATTACCTGGTGTTCTTTTGTGTTGCTTGTAAGCAAGGTGATGGTTGATTTTGTGGGCGCTACTTTGAGTCTATTGTGTGTGAGCCAGTCTTGTATATTGTTTATGCATGTTTGAAAGGTTATTTGTAGCGGTGTCGATGTTGTTGTGGGTGGATGTTAGAGTGATATCATCTGCATATGATGATAAGGTAAGCTTGTTATCTATGGGTGTTGGAATGTCATGCATGTATAAGTTGAACAGTGTTGGTGAGAGAACAGAGCCTTGAGGGACCCCGTTCGGAAAAAGCTTGTTTTTGGATGACTTGCCATTAAATGTGACATGTGAGTATCTTCCTGAAAGATCGTTGCTCAGCCACCTTTTGGTGTTATTATGCATATTTGTGTTGAGTATTTTGTTTATGAGAGGGAAGCGTGGGATAGCATCAAATGCTTTACTAATGTCTATTGTTGCTAATAGTGTACATTGAGCTGGTCGTCTGTAGTTGATGCCATCCATGATGTGCTGCGTGAGGTTAGTGAGTAATGTCGTGGTTGAGTGGTGAGATCTGAATCCATGTTGAGTAGGCGATAGTGGAATGTGTGGGTTGGTGATTTGTAAGATTAGTCTTTCTGTTACTTTGGAAGGTGTGCATAGTAAAGTAATGGGTCTATAGGAAGCTGGTTCTGTTGGATTTTTGTTTGGTTTGAGTAGTGTAATAATTTTACCTTGTTTCCATATGTCAGGAATAATACAGTGTTGGTATGAATATGTGCTGATATTTGTGAGAGCTAGTATTCCTTGTGGGCCCAAGTGTTTAAGGTGTATGTTAGATATGTTGTCTGGTCCAGTAGCCTTCGAATTCTTAATGTTTTTGATGATCTTGGTGGTCTGGTCTGTATTGAAGGGTGTAATGGTCGTGTCGAGTCTGTAGGTTTTCTTGTGTCTGGCTGTTTGTCTGTCTGCGTGTTTCTGGTTGTTGTCTCTGTTTAAGTGACTTATCTTTGCGTAGTGATTAACTAGAATGTTAGCTTGTTGTGTGTATGTTGGGATATTATTTTGGCTGCGACAGATAGCCGCGTGTGAGGTGTGAATGCCGCTGTTAGAGTGGGTAATGCTGTTTATAGTCTTGTATTGTTAGAAAATCTAGAAGAGGAAGAACCATTGTTGTCCCAAGGCGATACGATGACTAAGCTGATTGATGCAGCATTGCTTGTATATATATTAAGTTAAGGTGTATATACTGTATATCCATCTCATAATTGTAAGGTTAGTGAAAAATTAAATTAATTTAGAACTAGCATTTTTGAGCTCTTGTGGCATCGTTGTTTGGTCACATTGTTGGCATCATTTTGGGATGCTGCGCGTCCTTTCTACTCGTTTGTGGAAGGTCGTACGTAAAGGTGTGGTTTGATAGAGAGCTCTCTTGCAATTCAGTTTGGTTGTTTAGATACATGATTGTTGCATCGTACAATAGTCCAGGTTGCGTTGTTGTTGCAAGGTTCATAAAGAAGACTACAAATAGTACCCTTTTGTTTACCTTTTAAGTTCATGTAATTTAAGGTCTAAGGTAGGCCCGCATCGAGTCAGCAACCCTGAGGTTACCCTGAGGTAGGACCTAATAGGATCTCAAATCCGTAAAGTTTAATTTAGCTTAACTTGGGCTTTAGGTAGAACTTGCCCTTTAGAATTTGGCCGTTCACGGCTCAGCTGGGATTTCGAACCCGACAAATAAATAAAATAACATGGTCCTTCAGAACCGGATTTCTACCCCAAGACTGAGTCAGTGACCATTTTTCGGCAAAGTTCTGATTGTGCAAATTGTATCCCAAGTTAGGCCTAGACGGGTTGAGTATTATTGAGTTAAGGTCCCAGGGTAAAAAGTTTGGTCGCCCAATTGCGAAACTTGGCCAGTCGTCTGTCGTTTTTTGGCCTACTTTTTTCCGGTTTGGTTAATTTTGGGTTATTATTGAGTTAAGGTCCCAGGGTAAAAAGTTTGGTCGCCCAATTGCGAAACTTGGCCAGTCGTCTGTCGTTTTTTGGCCTACTTTTTTTCCGGTTTGGTTAATTTTGGGTTATTATTGAATTAAGGTCCCAGGGTAAAGTTTGGTCGCCCAATTGCGAAACTTGGCCAGTCGTCGGTCGTTTTTTGGCCTATATTTTTTCTGGTTTGGTTAATTTTGGGTCATTATTGAATTAAGGTCCTGGGGTGGAAAATTTGGTATTCCATACTGGTGTTTGGTTAGTACCCCACTCAGCAATTCAGTTTATTTGAAAGTAAAATTTGCGTTTGATCAGTTTGGTTAAGTATTTCTGCCAATTCAGCTCATTTGGTATTGAGCCCAAGGGTTGTTTACATTGAAGATGAGTGCATCTGAATTGAACAAATTTATAAAAAGGAGAAGTGCCTACAAAGGTCTAATTACAAAGGTCATTGCCACTATAGATTCTGCCATAGAGCAAGAGGATTTACGCTTAGTGACTGCGAAGCTTGCCATATTAGAAACTAAAAAGGTTGCTCTAAGTGAGGTAAATGTTAAAATTGAGGCTCTTATAGAAGAGGATGAAATAGAAAATAACATAATTTACTTTGAAGAGATAATTGATGATATGACTAACGTAGGCCTCCGAGCAAAAGAGTTTAGCAGCTCAGTACAGTTAGAGACCAGGTCTAATAATGAAACACAACACTCAACAAATGATGCTTGTGAAGTTAAGGTTAACAGATCTGTAGTTCAATTACCGAGGCTTGTACTCAAAACATTTTCTGGGAGTATTCAGGAATGGCAAGGATGGGCAGACAGTTTTCAATCAGCAGTTCATTCTAGTCAAGTGTTAAGTGCCGTGGAGAAGTTTAATTATTTGCGGTCCCTCTTGGAAGGGGAGGCAGCAAAGACTATAGCAGGATTAGCATTAACAGAGGCTAATTATAATGTGGCTTGGGATATATTAAAGAAACGGTTTGGTAAGCCAGAGATCTTAATTAAAAGTCACCTCCGTGCACTTTTAACTATACCTCCTGTTAATAATCCTAATAGTGTCAAGGAGTTACGGCAGTTATATGATGAATTTGAAATTAGAACTAGGTCTCTGGACAACTTGGGTGTAGGAATGGAAAAGTATGGTATAATGTTGGTTCCTACACTGGAGTCTAAATTGCCTAGCTCAATTTTGCTTGAATTAAGTAGGGGACACTCTGCAGAACATGTGTACATCCCCTTCAGCAGATGTTAAGTCTTTTAGGCACAGAATTAGCAAGACGAGAGGGAGTTGAGTTTGCACAGTGGGATGGTAAACAAGAGGACAAAGGCAGGCACAGCACCAAAGTTTCCACAAAAAGGAATAGCCCAGGTACAGTGTCAGCTCTACATGCCTCCTCTGAGAATAAATTAAAGGGAATCAAGGAATGTATATTTTGCGAAGGCAACCACAAGTCATATAAATGTGAGGTGGCTGAGGCCTTACCCTTTGAGGAGAGAAAGGACAGGGTAACTAAGTCCACAGCATGTTTTAAATGTTTTTTGAAAGGTCATAGAGCAAGGTTTTGTAAGTTTAAAATTTTGTGCAAAAATGTCATGGTAGGCATCAGCCATTATTGTGTGAAAACACTCTTAGTAGGCCTACCCCAGAAGTAGAGACATCAGTGGCACATGCCACTGCTATGCAAGGGAGTAAAAGTAAAGGGGGATTATTGCAAACAACTGCAGCCATATTAATTGGGAATGAGGGAGAAGCTACTGTAAGAGTGTTGTTTGATAGTGGTAGCCAGTGTAGTTTTATTAAGACCAGAATTTCCAGAAAATTGAAGTTTAAAGAACTTAAGAGGGAAATTTAAGAATTTCTGGGTTTGGGGGTTCCGTTCAAAACCGAACCAAATTTAAGAAGGTAGAAGTTCTGGTTAAAGGGTTGTTACCGCAAAGTCCCACTATCAAGGTCCAAGCTGTAGAGATTGAGGAACTTTGTGCTCCAGTCACTACTTGTTTAGATATGGCATGTGTCCAAGAATTGCAAGTTAAAGGAATTAATTTGGGCAATAATAAGTTTGAGGGAACAGAAGATATTAGTCTTTTGATTGGAGCTGACTATTATTGGGACTTCATCACTGGTAATATTGTCCGTACATCTCAAGGCCCAGTAGCTATTGAAAGTAAGCTAGGCTGGATGCTACATGGTAGTTATTGCAATGAAATGGAAGTTAAGGCTCTCTTTGTTAAGATTGAGGAGAACAGCCATGGTCTGGAAAGGCATTTGAAAGCGTTTTGGGAACTTGAATCTATTGGTATAAAGGACAACCAGGCAAGTACAGTGAACAATGATGTTTTAGAGCACTTTGAAAAAGGGATTGGGTTTAGAGATGGTTGCTATGAAGTTGGCGTACCATGGAAGGATTCTTGCAAACCCGGTTCAAACCTTCAGCTAGCTAATCGGAGGTTGGAGACTTCATTGTACAGGCTAAGAAAAAATGAGGAGTTGTTAATTGAATACGATGAGGCCATCCTAAGTTATGTAAGGGAGGGCTATGCTGAAAGGGTGCAAGGTGAGCTGGTGAGCCAGGAGGCACATTATCTGCCACACCATGCAGTGGTACGGCGAGACAAAACTACCACCAAACTGAGGGTAGTTTTTGATGGCTCAGCCAAGGACAAAGGTGGTGTGTCCTTGAATGACTGTTTGGATGCTGGGCCAAATTTAAATGCAGATTTATTTTCCTTGTTACTGAGATTCAGGTTTGGTAGAGTAGCATTGACTGCAGATGTGAAGCAAGCTTTTTTGCGGATAAAGTTAAAACCAGAGGACAGAGATGCAGTAAGGTATCTGTGGGTGGATACGAAAGACTTGTTGGAAAATGAACCTAAGGTTCAAGCATATAGAATGAAGTCAGTGTTGTTTGGCCTCAGCTCTAGTCCATTTCTGTTGGCAGCTACTATGCAGTACCATTTTAAGAAATATTCTGAAGTCTATCCTAACACTATTGAACACATAAGGAAAAATTTTATGTTGATGATTTGCTATGTTCCGTGGATAATACAGAAATGGCTAAACAGATATTCATGGAGGCTAGAGCTATAATGAGGGAGGCTGGCATGGAGCTCAGAAAATGGCAGACCAATCATTCGCAATTACAAGAGTTTATGAGTCATTCCTCTGTAGTACCTGATGCAGCAGAAAGTATTGAGGATTCTGGTATTAAGGAGTTGTGGGCAATAGACGCAAAGGTGCTAGGCATCGTTTGGCAGCAAGATGATGATTTGTTTACCTTCAATGGGAAATCTTTAGTAGAGCTGGCCGAGAATGAGACAAGGTGGACAAAACGTACAGCTCTTAGTTTGGCTTCGAAGGTCTTTGATCCTCTTGGATTCCTGGCTCCATTTGTGATAAAGTCAAAAATTTGGTTTCAGAGCCTCTGGGAAATTGGACTTGGTTGGGACCAAGAGTTACCTGATCATATGGTGGTAAGGTGGAAATATTGGTTCAAAGAATTGGCACATCTTGGAGACATTGAAATCCCAAGATGGTACTTTGGAGAGTTGAACAATAGTCCAGACAATTTGGAGCTGCACATCTTTTGTGATGCAAGTGAGGAAGCCTATGCAACTTGTATTTATATAAGAGGCGCATTGCAAGAAGAAGTAAGTTGCAGGTTGGTTGCTGCAAAGAGTAGAGTAGCACCTTTGAAAAGGCTTTCTGTTCCAAGGTTGGAATTGATGGGTGCCGTTATTGCTAGTCGGCTTGCAATTACAGTGCGAAAGTCTTTGGCCCTCTATGAAATTCCAAGCTATTATTGGACAGACTCCACTATAGTTTGGCACTGGTTAAGAAGTCAGGCAAGGAAATGGAAACCATTTGTTGCCAATAGGGTGGAGGAAATTCAAGCGCACACAGATCCCAAGCAATGGAAGCATTGTCCAGGCATCCAAAACCCCGCTGATTTACCAACACGAGGAATTTCGGTGAAAGATCTTTCACAATCAAGTTTGTGGTGGAATGGGCCAGAGTGGCTAAAACTTGGAAGTGAAAACTGGCCTTCTAATCAGCCTATTGTAGGAGAATGCCAGGCTGAAGAAGCATGGGTGAGTGAGGTGAGAAAATGCGCTGTGAACAGTTGTCAAGTTATGCAGCAGGACCCCATATTGAGGCTTGAGGACATTAGCAGTCTGAAAAGATTGTTAAGAGTGACAGCATGGATATATAGATTTACCAACAACATTAAGGGAGAAACAAGAAGGGAAGGAATTCTGAACAGTAATGAGATTCGGCAAGCCAGGAAATACTGGGTGGTATATGCGCAGAAGGAAAAATTTGGTGAAGAGCGGGAATTGCTCACCAGCCATCCATTACAGGTTCTACCAACACATTCTGCGCTCAAGGGTTTGGATGTGTTTTTGGATCAGGATTTATTGAGAGTAGGAGGTAGACTACAGTTTTCTGGGCTTCCAGAGGAGAAAAGACATCCAATTTTGCTACCTTCTGGGGGGCACTTTGTGGACCTTTTGATCCTGGATACTCATCATAAGCTGTTACATGCTGGAGTTAGAGAAGTGATAATAGAGATTAGACAACAATTTTGGATTCTCAAAATTAGACAAGTAGTGAAAAAGGTCTTGCATAAATGTGTGGTTTGCAAGCGTTGGAGTGCAAAGCCTTATTATGAAAAGGTGGCTCCACTTCCAAGAGAACGGTGTGTCTATACTGCCCCATTTGATGTAGTGGGAGTAGACTTTGCAGGGCCAGTCTATGTGTATGAGCGAGGGGAGTCTAACAAAGGTTATATATGTCTTTTCACCTGTGCTACCACCAGAGCAATCCATTTGGAGTTGGTAAGCAACTTAAGTAGTGATGTATTTCTTTTGGCCTTTAAAAGGTTTGTGAACAGAAGGGGTTTCCCAAATAAAATCATATCGGATAATGCAAAAACCTTCAAAAAGGCTGCAAAGGAACTCCAAGAAATTTGGTCCTTGCTAAAAGAGGAAGGATTCCAATCCTACTTTTCACACCAAGGGGTACAGTGGGAGTTTATTGTTGAGAGAGCACCATGGTGGGGAGGATTTTGGGAAAGGCTAGTGAGAAGTGTAAAGTGTCCATTAAAGAAACTTTTAGCTAATGCTCATTTGAGCAAAGAAGAATTCTCTACTGTTTTATGTGAAGTAGAAGCAATGGTGAACAGTAGGCCTATCACTTTTGTTTACAACAGTAGGCAGGATGCAGAGCCATTGACACCAAATCATTTTCTTTGTGGTAAACGATTAACATCAAACCCCAGTGTGCCAGAAGACTTGCAGCCCATCCAGAGCACTCAAGGAGAGTTAACCAGACGGTTCAGGTACCTTGAAGAGCTACAAGATCAGTTATGGAAGAGGTGGCAGATGGAATACTTGCCAGAACTCAATTATTACCCATCAGGCAAGGTAAAGGGCTCCAATGCAAATTGTATCAAGGTGGGAGAAGTGGTAATGATTGGGGATGAAAGACCAAGGCAATGCTGGAAGCTTGGCATAATTGAAGAGTTGTTTGTTGGCAAAGACAATTTAGTTAGGTCTGCACTGGTAAAGACTTCAGGAGGAAAGTTAAAGAGACCTATACAAAAACTCTATGCTTTAGAAATCAGCAAAAACACAGATAGTCAAGATGAAACATTTGAGTTACAGCCTCATGAAGAAGGCTTGGCTAACCTTGCAGAAGGTAATGACAACAATGCCTCTTCGGTGGGGAGTGTTAGAAAATCTAGAAGAGGAAGAACCATTGTTGTCCCAAGGCGATACGATGACTAAGCTGATTGATGCAGCATTGCTTGTATATATATTAAGTTAAGGTGTATATATATCCATCTCATAATTGTAAGGTTAGTGAAAAATTAAATTAATTTAGAACTAGCATTTTTGAGCTCTTGTGGCATCGTTGTTTGGTCACATTGTTGGCATCATTTTGGGATGCTGCGCGTCCTTTCTACTCGTTTGTGGAAGGTCGTACGTAAAGGTGTGGTTTGATAGAGAGCTCTCTTGCAATTCAGTTTGGTTGTTTAGATACATGATTGTTGCATCGTACAATAGTCCAGGTTGCGTTGTTGTTGCAAGGTTCATAAAGAAGACCACAAATAGTACCCTTTTGTTTACCTTTTATCTTCATGTAATTTAAGGTCTAAGGTAGGCCCGCATCGAGTCAGCAACCCTGAGGTTACCCTGAGGTAGGACCTAATAGGATCTCAAATCCGTAAAGTTTAATTTAGCTTAACTTGGGCTTTAGGTAGAACTTGCCCTTTAGAATTTGGCCGTTCACGGCTCAGCTGGGATTTCGAACCCGACAAATAAATAAAATAACATGTATAGCCTGGATGTGTCTGTGGAGTGGTTTAGTGTTGTTATGAATTCCCTGAATGTTTCTGTTTGTTTTTCTTTGAGTTTGTTGTTTATTTCTGTGTTGAGCTGTTGTACCTGCTGTTTTATGGCTTCTGTGTGTGGTGTTTGTGTGTTATATTTGAGGTTGTTACGTTGCCTTATGAGGTGGGCTATTTCTCTAGTGTAATTTGGGTTGTATTTCCTAATGTTGCCCTTGGGTATGTATTTGTTTGCATTATTGATGATCTCATTAAATGTCTTGAGTGTTGTATTGATGTTTATGATGGGTGTGCTGTTTAATGTGGTGAATTGTTCCTCAGTCTGTATTTTGAACTGTTCCCAATCAGTTTTCTTGTAATTTCTGTAAGTGTGCCTAAGGCTGTTGGGGCAGAGTGTAGAATGTATTGTAATGATGATGGGCAGGTGGTCTGATGACAGTTGTTTTTCTGTTCTCCATTGTGTACGTGTTGCTAGTGACGGGGAACAGAACGTTATGTCTGGGGAGGAGTTTGAGTATCCTGCTTGATGTGGTATGTGTGTATGTTCTTCTGTATTGTTAAGAATGAAGAGGCTGTTTAGTTGTGTGGCTATGTTGGCGCCTCTGGTGTTGTTTTGGTTGTGCAGGTACCAACTAGTGTCTTTGGCGTTGAAGTCTCCTCCTAAGATGACATTAGTGAGAGAGGCAAGATTGTGTAACTGTGGATTGTAATTGGCTGGCACCTGAGGTGAACTATCTGGTGGGATGTAAATGTTGATTAGTGTAGTGTTGTGTTTTGCGGGTGTTTTAATGTTAACTGCCTGTATTTATATCGTGTTATCTGCTTGGATTGTGTTTGTAATGTTTTGGGTAGTTGTTGTTGTTGTTGTTACTCACTACTCGTTACTTTCATAGCTCTTAATACTCCAATCCCATCCACTACAGCCGTCGAACAAGTGTTTTCTCTTAGCAAAGATAACCTTCGACCCGAACGAGGAGGAATATCGGATCCCAATTTTGAAAAAAATCTGCAAGATTAGTTTTTTTTAACAGGGCCTTTTTTTATTTGCGTTCATGTTTTGATTTTTTTGTCATATATAATTTGGTATTATTAAAGCTTTTCTACTCTAGTCTTTTCTTAAAAGTAACGGTAGCGGTAACGCGTTACCTTTTTATCAATGTAACGGTAGCGGTAACGCCGTTACTTATAGAAAGTAACGCGCACACCGCGGCACACCACTGTGTATACCACATCTCTTCCCCTAAACCTCGCCTTCTCATCCTCACTAAAACGACTGACAGCAACACCTTTTCAGTACCCTTTTACTTTCTCTATGCTAAATTTTACTCCAAAAGTGGATGTTGCGTATAGAGTCCTTCGAATTGCGTATAGAGTCCTTCGAATTCTATACCCTCTGGCTACGGCTTACATGCCAATCTCAAACTAAATACATCTCTCCCAATTCTACTAACCATACAAAATTCTTTGACCACCTCACTTCCAAAGTGGAATACATTCTATCCCACTTTTCTTTTGCTGAAATCTCCATTTAAGGAGATTTCAATGTTCACCACCACCTTTGGCTTTCCTCCTATTTCACTAACATCCCTGGTGAACTAGCTTACAACTTTTCTATCGTGAATGACCTTGAGCAGATTGTACAGCACCCTACACATGTCCTCGTCGCCTTGGAGATTGGCCAAACATTCTGGATTTATTTCTTACCTCTCATCCTTTTTCTTACTCTGGCAAACTCTTTTCTTCGCTGGGCTCATCCAACCACAATCTCATATCAGTTTCCTGTCCTGTCGCTCCAATTTGGCCTTTAGATGCTCCCAAGACGAGACGCCTTTGGCACTTCAGCGTCGCTGATAGGGAGTCCCTTAGGTAGTACTTCTGTGATTCCCCCATGGAATGATTACCGCTTCCGTAGGCGGGGCCCTTCTGAGTGTGCTGAGCACATCACGGAGGTGATTCTCTCGGGCATGGAGGCGTAATTCCCATAATCCATTCCTACTACTAATGCAAAATACAACCTTGGTTTAACTTAACTTATTTTAATGCTATCCGCAACAGCGAGTTTTTCAGAAGGGACCCTCGCCATCCAACTCCTGACTCTTACTTAGCCTATACTTCTGTCCGGAATATTGCAAAATCTGTTCTTCGACTCGCCAAAAATTCCTTCATCCGACAAAAATGTGAAAATCTATCCAATTCTAATTTTTCTCGCTCTTTCTGGCATCTAGCTAAGAACCTCCCCCAACAACTTTAATTCCTCTTATTTCCCTTCTCTTTTCCTTTCCGACGGATGAGTTATCCTCTTCTCCTGATAAAGTTGAACTCTTCGCTCAAACTTTCGACTCCAACTTAACCATGGACGATCCCGGTGCTGTTCCTCCATCTCCTCCTCCCTCTGATTCACTTATGTCTGAGATTAGAATCTCTTCCAAAGATGTTTTTTGTTTTTTCTGCCCTATCTGGGCTCAACTCTAGGAAGGCGTACGGTCCTCATGGTGTTCCTCCCGTTGTTCTAAAGAACTGTGCTTCTGTGCTGACACCCTGCCGAAGCAAACTCATTCGTCTTTGCCTTTCATCTAGCACTTTTCCTTCCTACTGGAAGTTCGCGTTCATTCAGCCTGTCCCAGAGAAGGCTTCTTAATACGTTAACAGTGGTGTTCCTCAGGGTTCTGTCCTATCAGCCACTCTTTCCCTTTTATTTATAAATAATTTATTAAGCCGCACTTCCTGTCCTATCCACTCCCATGCCGAAGATTTCATTCTTCACTTCTGCACCCGCTTCACAAAGCGTCCCTCTCAACATTCACTCCATGCTTCGCGTAGGACGGCTATGGTACACGTGACGTCTGATCTTTCTGCTATCTCTGATTGGGGCAGAGAAAACCTCGTGGCTTTCAATACCTCAAAAACTCAGTTCTTCCATCTGTCTACTCGTCACAATTTTCCTCACAACTCTCTCCTTACTTACAACAACACAACTCAATCCTTCATATTTTATTAACATTCTTGGCGTTTCCTTTTCTCGTAATCTTTCCTGGAAAGATCACATATGCTCTCTTTCCAAAACAGTTTCTAATTGGTTAGGTGTGTTATACCAGCTCCGTAGTTTCTTCACCCCGACTCAGTTGCTGTCTCTATACAGGAGTCTTGTCTGCCCCTGTATGAAGTACGCTTCTCATGTGTGGGGTGGCTCAACCCACACAACTGTACTTGACTGGGTGGAATCAAAGACGTTTCGTCTCATCAATTCCCCGCCTCTTACTGACTGTCTTCAATCCCTCTCTCTTTGCCGCAATGTTGCCTCACTCTCTTTACTATCGCTATTATGACGGACACTGCCCTTCTCAACTCTCCAACTGTATGCCTTCTCCTTTAAGAGCACGCAGTACCAGACTTTCGACACATTCTGTCCCAACTCTCTAACGGAAGGGTTAATCGGTATTTTCAATCTTTCATCTACTCAACCGGTCAACTCTGAAACAATCTTCTTCAATCCATCTTTCTCCCCAATCTATGACCTCCAATGTTTCAAACGCAGTGTCTGGGCATCTCAAAAACCGTGGACCTTGATTTTGGCTTTCTTCTTCTTGTATTCGGGGAGGGCGTTTTTGCAGGTATCTGCTCTTGGCCCCACCTTCCTGCATAAATAAAACATTTAGGAAAGGCAATTTCCCCCCCAACTATCTTACATATGAGAAAGAGTCTAGCACCATTTATCTCGAATCTCGACTTGTCAAAGCATTCCACACACTTTCGCATGAAACCTTTTTCAATAAAATTCATATATACGGAATAAAAGGAAACATCCTCGATTAATTCAAATCGTATCTGTCAAATCATCATTAATACGTCAGATTAAGAGAGAATTTATCCGACAAGGAGATACTAACTACTCGAGTACCACAAGGATTATTCTTGGGCAATCACTATTTCTAATTCACGTCAACGATTTTCATCTCTCAACTACATTAAAATGCGGACAATAGGCAGAGGATACCACACTTACTTCTTCCCATCATAATTTAGACTTTCAAATAAATTAAATGAACTGGCAATTAGCGATTGAACCACTGACGGGAAGGCTGCCGCACAACTCACTTCTAACGGCGAGCGAGAGCCGTCAGTGAAGGCAGGGATAGAGTCAGAATGGGTAGAGAAATGGGATAAAAACAATTGACGGAGGGCAAAAGGGTGGAAATTTGACTTTGGTGCAGTAGAGAGGAAAGAGCAGATATGAGGTGGGGAAGAGTCCACGAGGGAAAGGTAGCGGGAGGAGAAGGGAGTACTCGTCCTTCCATCACCAGAGAAGACAAGACGGGGGCCATCCGTACACCGTACGGTCGTACCAAATGGGGACGACAGTCAAAGCAGCCGAAGTGGGATTGGTAGACCGGGTTGGAAGGAAACTGCCGAACGCGACAGAGGTATTTTAAGCCCTCTAATGTGCGGTGGACATCCAGCGGGAAATTGCCACTTTCCGCATAAATACTGACAGTAAGAGAGGACCGAAATGCGCCCGTGATGATGCGTACACCCAGGGAACGGATAGAATTCAGCATGCGCAGGGCGGAGGCAGGAGCGGAGGAATAGGCCTGACAGCCATAGTCTAGCTTACTTTTGACCAAGGAGTGGTAGAGTCGCCAAAGGGTGTGGCGGTCAGCACCCCAATCGGTATGGGAAAGGAACTTCAAAAGGGTGCAGGTCTGAAGTCACGAAGCCTTCAGTGACCTCAGGTGGGGAATCCAGGAGAGGCGGGAATCAAGGAGAAGACCTAAAAATCTAGTTTCGGGGACTACAGGGAGGGGTGATCCATAAAGAGAGAGGGAAGGGACGGCGGAGCAGCGGCGGTGACGCAAAAATGCATCACCACCGTTTTCGAAGGGGAGAAGCGAAACCTGTGGTCTGTGGCCCATCTGGAGACCGAGTCCAGGGCTCGCTGGAGGAGGCGTTCAAGAAAGGTGGATCGGGAACCGGAGCAATAAATGGCAAGGTCGTCAACATAGAGGGTGGCCGTAATTCCCGATGGCAGAGCCGTCACTACATCGTCAATCGCCAAAGCGAAGCAGATGACGCTCAGGACGCTGCCCTGGGGAACCCCTTCATCTTGCGAGTGTACAGAAGAGAAGGAAGTACCCACCTGAACACAAAAGGAACGAGAAGACAAGAAGTTGGAGATGAAGGAAGGGAGAAGACCTCGGAAACCCAAGAGATAGAGTTTACGGCAAATCTACCACCGTCAGGTAGTGTCATATGCTTTCTCTAAATCAAAAAATATTGCGTGGAGATGACGTCGTTCTGCAAAGGAGACACGGACTGCAGTCTCCAACTGAACCAAAATGTCAGTGGTGCTACGGCCCGTGCGAAAGCCGGTCTGTGTAGAAGAGAACAAATTGTGGCGTTCAAGGTGCCACACCAGGCGCCATGACACCATCTTCTCGAGTTTCAAAAGGCAGCTAGTGATGGCTACTGGACGGTAGTTAAGGGGAGATGTCAGGTCCTTGCCGAGCTTAGGAAAGGGGAGCACCACTGCCTCCTTCCAACAGGAAGGAAAGGTGCCCTCCACCAAAACCCAGTTATAGAGGGTGAGCAGATAAAAAAAGAGCCGAAGGGTGTAGTTGGCGAAGCATATCAAAATGAATGCCATCGGGGCCGAGAGCAGATTTGCTGTAAGAGGTCAACGCCGAGCGCAGTTCCGACATGGAAAAAAGACGGTTGTAAGGAAAGTTATTGCTGGTCTGGACTGGAAAAGATGAGGGGAGCGAACAAGCAGAGTCTTACGTCGGAGGAAAGCGGGATCACGGTGGTCGTGTCGGGAGATGGAGGCAATGGTCGAGGCCAAGACCTCGGCCACTGCAATAAGGGACGATACTAAGTTTCCGTCTACCATAAAAACAGGAGACAAATGGGAAGAGGGTTTACCAGAAATCTTTCGGATCTTGTTCCAGGTTCGGGAGGAAGGGGTGCGGGAAGCGGGAGAGGAGACATAAGTTCGCCGGGAAAGGCGGCGGGCTTCACGGACTGTGCGACGGGCCTGAGCTCGCGCACGTTTGAAAGTTATTGTATTGGCAAGAGATGGGTTGCGTTGAAGACGACGAAAGGCTGACTTCTTAGCTCAAACGCGCTAAGGCGCATGTTGGGGTTCACCATGGGACCGAAGGGGCGGAGGTGCAGGGAAATGTTGACTTGGGGATGGAGGACAGGGCGGCACAAGTGACGTGATCGGCAAGGTAGGTGGATGCAGCGTCTATTGTCAGAAAGTTACTCGGAACTGCAAAGATTTGGCTTTCAGATCGGAAAAGGAGCCAGTTAGCTTTCACAAGGGACCATCGGGTAGGAAGAGCAGTGGAGTCAGAAGTCTGGGATGTACGGAGGAGGAGGGGGAAGTGGTCACCACCGTAGAGGTCTGAAGTAACAGATCAGGAGAAATCAAGGAAGGCGGAAGGAGAAACAAGCGAAAGATCTATGGAGGAAAACGTATGAGTCTGGAGGTGAAAAACTGTTGGTTGACGTGTGTTGAGAAGACAGACAGGAGTAGTTGAGAGAACGGAGACCACAATGCCGTCCCTATGGTTGGTGACAGTGTCACCCACAGAGGATGGCGCGCGTTGAAGTCTCCCAATATGAGGAAGAGGGGAAGAAGCTGTAAAAGGAGAGTAGAGAGATCGTTTGCAGAAACTTCCTGGGAAGGGGGGAGATATAGTGAACATATTAAATATAATTGGTCAAGGGAAACCTGGGCCGCAACAGCCTGGAGAGGGGTACGGAGGGGAAGGGGAGTAGACGGCACGTCAGAGCGGACTAAAACGGCCGTACCCCCACGAGGGGCTGCATCAGGGGAAGGGGGGGAGAGGTACGATGTAAACCTCGGAGGGGGCGCAAAGGGCGAACCCCAAGTTGGGTTTCTTGAAGGCAGAGACACACTGGGGAAAAATCTTGGATAAGTAGAAGGAAGTCCTCCCAATTAGGGAGGAGGCCACGACAATTCCATTGGAGGATAATAGTGAGACATTATCAGGTGAGACTTAAAAGAGTGACCAGTGGGACGAGTAGACGAGACTGAGGGGGCAGGTTAAAGAAGAGAAGGTCGAAAAGCGGGTAAAAGGAGGTTGACGGATGTTGGGTTTCGGGGTGAGTCGGGGAATATGAATAGGAGAGCGCAAAGCGGGGCGGGGTGGGGGTGGAGGAGAGAACGCCGGGAGCATCGGGAGGTTGGGTTTCGAGGGGAGTCGGGGAATACGAATAGGAGAGTGCAAAGCGGGGCGGGGTGGGTGGAGGAGAGAACGCCGGGAGCATCGGGAGGTCAAGGAGGGAGCGAGGTGGAGAAGGGAGAATAGGATGAATGTCAGCTTGAACTCGAAGTGCAGAAGCTGCATAATCACCATCAGGAATGGAGGAGGGGAGGGGACGGTCGCGAAGGGAATCGGGGGATCTCAGAGAAGCCGGCAAAACGAGAGAGATTCCTGTCTGTAGACGTGAGGGGTATTGGGGCGGGAGGGGGAGAACTGGTGGTGGGAGAAGTAGAAAGGCGAGGAGACGGGGGACCTAAACAAGTGAGCTTGGCAGAGGGACCCAAACGCCGGGGGCTGGCGATGGGTCGTTTAACAGAAGAGTGCGGAGGGGAGGAGAGACTAGAAGAGGAAGCGATTTTCGATATATATGCTGAAATGGCAGCAATGGTTTCATGAGGGTGAGTAAGCAAGCTAGTCGCGACTGAGGTGGAGCAGATGGGGACAGTGAAATTGAAAGTTCTGGGGGATGGAGGGAGGAATAGTGAACACGGGACATGGAAACGACGAGCAGGTAGAGAACGGGATAGGGGGACGGGTGAATGAGGCCTGATCAGGCCTAGAATGATAGGGTGTGGAAGAGAATGGTACGGAGGTGGTCGAAGTCCGGGGCGGACGGGAGGTAGCCGGGCAGGAGGAGGGCAGTGTTTGGGCAAAGGTAAGGCCTAGACGTGCGAATGGGGACCTAACGCGCGCCCTCGCTTCCTGAAAGCTGACATTGTCAGATTCCCGGACTGCCAGGACCTCTCGTTCGAATAAGTAAGTCGGACAGGAAGGAGGCGGCGGCGTGGTCTTCTCCACAGTTGGCGCAGCGGGGAGGATTCGAACAGGAGGAACCATGTGTCGGGGCCGTGCAGGTGATACAAATACCAGGGGAACATCGGCATGTCTTAGTGACGTCTCCGAACCTCTGGCAAGTAAAACATCGGCGTGGTCTGGGGATATAACGATGGACCGGAAATTGAAGATAACCGGCTCTAATTTTCTCAGGTAACTGGGAACGAGCAAAAGTCAGGATCAATACGGGAGATGGAATCCTTGCCCCATGAACCATACGGGGTGGGTGTTAAACACGGGTCACCTTCTGAGAGGCGGGTGAGAAGATCCGACTCTGAGTGTTCCAAAAGGCGGGGAGCATGCACTATACCCGTAAAAGTGTTAAAGGTAGAGTGAGGGAGACAATCCAAGGGAGAAGAAGCCAGGGTTGAGAGGGACAAAACCTTTTGGTGTTGGGCTCTGGAGGAGAGTTCCACCACAAGAAAGCCATCGTTCTGTGTGCCACATCTGTCTGGGATCGCCACAACGGGAAGTAAAGTCATCGTAGACCTTAAAAACATTCCGCTGAGATGGGGGGGGGGGGAGAGGTGGAAGAACTGAGGACAAGAAACCGAGGGTAATCAGGGTCAGAGTTGTCGGCCCCTACGAAGGGGTCAAAGAGACTTGTGGAAATAAGACGTACGAGAAGTTTCTGAATGAAGAGAGAGGACGCGAGTATTCCGCAGCCCGAGGGGGAGGCAACCCTATCAGGATGCGGTCTTCCAGTGGTAGAGGACTTGAGGGCCTGGTTGCCCACCACCCGAGTGCTAATAGTAGTAGTAGTCCGAGAATTAGAAACAGAGGTCGTAAGCTGAGGAATAGAAACAGCCATAGCAAACAAAAAGGAAGCCTCATCCCCCGCGCGCATCCAGCCACCACCGACTCCAACAAGGGAAAGGCGAAAAGTGGGCACACTCGGTCCTACCGTTAATACATGTCACGCAGGGTAGATACACCCATACCCAGTCCCCGTGCCGAAAAGGCGGCTAATCTCATCCAACGCGCATTGAGAAATGGCCGGGACAGGGCTTGGGTTTGGTTTAAGAGCGACAAGGGTGAAGGACAATCACCTCCCTCGCCTAAGGTCCAAAACAAAACCAAATACGAGGGAAAAAAAAAAGAGCCAGAAGTTGGGGAAAGAAAGAGAAAGAAACACAAGTAGATCAGATGGGTCCAATGGTCCACGACGGCAGAGAGAGCCCTCACATCGAAGGAAGATGCATTCCCACATTGGCCACAGAGTGACGCGCCCTATAGCTCCGGACAAAGCAAAGGGTTTCTCGTAATGTTCCTATAGTCTCTCGTCAAAGTACAAGAAGAAAGTTTATGATTTCCATTGGCCAAACAATTTAAAATTTTAAACACCCACTTTCGAGTGAATATAAATCCAACTCTTCGAATCTGTCTTCGTATGGTTTATTACGTAATGACTAAATAAGCTTTGTTGCATGGTGCTGAACCCTTTCTATAAATTTGCTCATATATGTCGAACAAAAGTATAGAGCATATTCTAAATAAGGCTTAATGAGCGACTTATACAGTATAATGGCACGACATACCAATGAACATTAATTATGCCTTGTTACGCTAATTTGGTCATGTTTCATTTATACACTTATGGTTCAGGCTTTACTTTCCAAACTTTTTGTCAAATTGCAATTTAATACATTCTCTCCAGCTTCCCATCGCTATCTGCCTGTTGCACCTTCAATACCCATCATAACTTAATGTTTAATATCTATTCGTATCTCAACTGTTCAGAACTCGGACAATCTCCCTTAAAACAATGAAACGTCTTCGTAAATCACTATTTCACTTTATTAATTAATTAATTAATTACAGGGATACATTGGCATGTATAATGATTGCTTAACATGATAATAGTATTAAAGATAATTGCTGAATAAGAATTACTCACCATACTAAACATAATTCTCTCCTAATTACAACTGCTCAAATGAAACACTAAGCAGTTTCCATCATCTAAATCATACTACAATATAACTTTAATAAAAATTGTTTTGGCAAAACGAAAGCCTCGTCTCCTTTTTCAGACCTTTGAACTGTTTGGTGTTATCATCATGACTTTCATTGACCAAATAAGGGTAACAAACTATGAATTAAAGCTCGTTTTCCATTTGTGAAGATTGTCTACATTCTTTGCTCTATTCAAGACGACCCATTTCCTAAAACAAAACAGAAATAGTTTCCTTAAATTCACCGAACATCCATCTTCAATTTTCCTTTTCAAATTGTTCTCACAAACTGACACTAGAAACCAATTATTGCACAAATTAAATATCTCCTCTAATAGTTCGTCAAGTGAGATATTTAAGGAATTCAATTCAGACCCACAGATATATATATATATATATATATATATATATATATATATATATATATATATATATATATATATATATATATATATATATATATATATATATATATATATATATATATACAGGGTGTCCGGGCTTAAATGGCAATAAAATACATTTATAATGTTTTATTTTATTGCCACTGAAGCCCGGACACCCTGTATATATGTATATATTACAACTCACAATGGTCCCCTGAGAAACTTTCGTTAAGCACAGACAGTGCATGTACCAAGGGAACTCTTCTGAGAAAATTAAATCCACTATAGTCCAAATAAGTGATGGTAAATGACAAATATTATAGTTTTTCTTTTTCATGATGGAACCCCAACGTGTGCAACGGGTCACTAGCAAAGAGGCCCCAAAATATAGCTTCCCTCACCAGCTATCTCCTAAGCACATAAGACCCAGCTTTGGAAGAGGGTCGAGGGTTTAAAGTTTCCCAGATTGCTACATTAAGAACCTCAGTATACGCAAGAAACTTCTTGCATTTACGTCGGATCGAATATATCAAAGAAGAACGGGTATCTATTGTATTTTTAGCCAAAAAACAAAACTTAAACCTCAACCGGAAAATTTGAGCGTCCATTTTTCAAAGCACGTAACACGTCCATTTAATGTGTTACAACTCAGAATGTTCTGCTGAGAAACTTTTATGTTAGACACACAGACAATGCATGGAATAAGGAACTCTTCTGGGAAAATTAAATCCACTATAGTCCGAATAAATAATGGTAAATGACAAACACCATAGGTTTTTCTTTTTCAAGATAGGATCCAACTTTGGGACAGGATCTAGGGGTTACAGCTACACCTAGCCTAATATATCCAGAACCTCAATATAAGCAAAAGACTCGTTGCATTCGCGTCGGATTGAATAAATCAAAGAAAAAGGGGTAACTATTGTATTTTTAGCCAAAAACCAAAACTTAACCCCCATGAAACATCATGAAATCCATCGTAAAACGGACATGCTATGTGCCTTGAAAAGTGGACGCTCAATTTTGCCAGTTGAAGTTTAAGTTTTGGTTTTTGGCTAAAAATACAATAGTTATCCTTTTTTCTTTGATGTATTCAATCAGACCGAATGCAACGAGTGTTTTGCTTATATTGAGGTTCTGGATATAGTAGGCTAGGTGTAGCTGTAACCCCTTGATCCTGTCCCAAAACTGGATCCTATCCGCTTTGCAGATAGCTGGTGAGGGAAGCTATATTTTTGGGGCCTCTTTGCGAGTGACCCGTTGCCCACGTCGGGCTAACATCATGAAAAAGAAAAAAACTATAGTGTTTGTCATTTACTATTACTTATTCGGACTACAGTGGGTTTAATTTTCTCAGAAGAGTTCCTTGGTACATGCACTGTCTGTGTGTATCATGAAAGAACCTCAGGGGAAAAAAAATAAAAAATAAAAATAAAAAAAAAATAAAAAAAATTATATATATATATATATATATATTATATATATATATAATATTATAATATATATATATATATATATATATATATATTATATATATATATATATATATATATATTATATATATATATATATAAAACTTTCGGTATCAATACTACATTTTCATCTTTATTTTCCGACTGAAAAAATGTATGGACTTACAAATACACTAAAAAATTTCATTTGTGGGATCTACTTTTATCCCAAAATCATGTCAGTGATGATCACGTTTCTTTTGTTGCTTTAGTGGACGTTCAATGCAAGTTTATTGCTCGTACCAAACATGGGCACTTTTAGGATCTGGAGTTGATTTGAGTTTTTCACCAAACTCCCCACATCACAGCATTGACCTTCATCACTCTGGGGCTTAACCCCTAGGCCGAAATCGGTTAAGTCTGTCTTCTTGCTCCAGTATTATCGAAAGGCAGTTCACGGTCCGTCTAACTGGGGAGTCTCTGCATCACTCGATTCGGACGATGACAGAGCAGCTATTGCTTGTTCCTGCTGAACATTTCTCGAGAGGCCCAGGGAAGAAGTGACAGACGGAAGGGGTTTCTCTCTGCTCTTCCTAAAGTTCCTCCTTGGACTCCCTTGTCTAGTCTCCTTGAACCACCGTCGAGTCGAGTCGTAAACTGGCTTGGTTCGCGCATCGCTGCGAGACGGAGGTTCCGTCCTCGATATTAGTGAATCGCCCTCTTCTGGTCTGCAGTGATGGTTTGATATTTCTGCTGCCGAGAAAAAAAAAACAATTACAGTTTCTTGAAATTAAAGGGAAATTTATCCTTTCATATAATGAGAGAATGTACTGTAAGTGGACCACTTTAAAATACACACAACAGGGGTAGAAATTCACCATTTTTTCAAGTCGCCAGCTGGGCTAGTAGAACTGAAAATTTACTAGCCCTTCCCAAATTTTACTAGACCTTGAAAATTTTTTTAAAATTATGAACATTGGCATTTACTGGGTATATAGAAAGTTCTGTTTACTTTGTCATTTTTATTAACAGTAGAAGACATGATATTAATGTTCAAATTGCAAACATTGGCATTCACTAAATATATGGATAATCTGTTTACATTTTTACTGCAATTAGTAGCAGAAACTATATAAAACTTAACCACTTTAATAGGTCATCATCAAAACAACCAATTGCATGTAACTGAGACTAAATTAATAGTAGAAGCCATGATATTAATGTTCAAATTGCAAGTCGCTAGTCGCCCGCCGGGCGATCAAAAAACAGCAAAATCTTAAGATCTACTCGCCCTTCTGATATTTTGGTCGCCTCGGGCGACCGGGCGTATGTGAATTTCTACCCCTGCACAAGTTGCGAACCTCTGACTCCAGCTGAATGTCTCAGCAACTACCGCGTTCCTTTCTCCATCATTTTACTTTCACATCCAAATTTACTCTATTATCCTATAATGAACGTCCCGTAGCTTGATCAGTTAGGGCGCCGCTCGGCAGTGCTAGACTCCTGAGTCGTGGGTTCAAACCGCAGTGATGCCCAGAGCTTGGAGTTTGTCTTTTCTGTTTCTTACGTCGAGGCAGCGGGCCGGCCACCCCCTTTAATTGACTCTATCTAAGGGGGCCCTGGCCCGCGACTCTAAATCCCAACTTCCTGGTGATGGGACATTGGATGTTACCTTTTTTACTCTACTACACTTTCAGCTTCACAACACTGTACCTAAGAGCTCTCTCACTTCCTGTTTGATGGGGTTGTTCAACTTCCTTCGCAACATCTTAAGTTATGTGACGGAAGGGATTTACAGCTTTACGTGCCATTCGAACCACGAGTCGCTATATAATTTGGATGCAGAGAACAGTCTCCCATCCAACTACTTCCCAGACCCAATGTCGTTTAACTTCGCTGATCGATGGGAAGCGGTGTCATGACATTGGCCACGGCGTAGCCGATGTCTCTCATTTCCATGTCAAACTGACTACTGATATGAACTACATCTGGTATCATCCCATTCAATGTCATTCCCGTTTCATTCCGCGCACAAGAGTGGGCAAGCCGAGACTGAGAATATCAAAGGAGATACTTTCAAATCGGTCTATTCCTAATCCATGCCATTCTCATTCACGGCTTTCTCACTTTAGTTCAGGTTAGATTACGATAGGTTACGTTGGGTTGGGCTAATGTTCGGTTAAAATGTTAGGAAACAATAGCCATTCCCTTTTGATGCCTTTACCACGAATGGAAATGGAGTGACATTGTTTCTCAAATCAAGAAACTTTTCTCAAATGCAGATTTTTTCACTGAGCGTTTTCATTTGCAGACCGCGGATGGAAATGGGAATGACACTGATTGGGAAGTAATCACTATATCTTTCTAAACTCCGTTTCAATTAGACAAAAACTTTTATTTGTACGAGTGAAATACTAAACAAAGTGACTAGGTCATCCTCCTCTCGGGATTTCGGTGAAACCTTTGCTGTTCTCCTAAAGCTATTAATAGTGGTGTTCCTCAGGGTTCTGTCCTGTCACCCAACCTCTTCTTTTTATTTATTAATCGTCTTTTAAGTCGCACTTACTGTTCTATGCACTCCTATGACGATGATTTCACCTCTCACTTCTCCACCAGTTTCACAATGCATCCCTCTCAACAGTCACTCCATGCTTCGCGAGAGACGGCTATGGTGCACCTGACCACTAATCTTCTTTCTCTCTGATTGGGGCAGAGAAAATCTCGTGGCTTTCAATGCCTCAAAAACTCAGTTCCTCCATCTGTCTACTCATCACAATCTCCCACACGACTATTCCCTCATCTTCAACAACGCACAACTCAATCCTTCCTCTTCTCTTAATATTCTTGGCGTTTCCTTTTCTCGTGATGCTTCCGTGAAAGATCACATATGCTCTCTTTCTAAACAGCTTCTAAAAGGTTAGGGGTGTTGTATCGGCTCCACAGTTTCTTCACCTCCACTCAGTTGCTGTCTATGTACAGGGGTCTTGTCCGCCCCTGTATGGAGTACGCTTCTCATATGTGTGGTGGCTCAACCCACACAGCCAAACTTGACCGGGTGGAATCAAAGACTTCTCGTCTCATCAATTCCCCGCCATTTACGGAATGTCTTCCATCCTTCTCTCTTCGCCGCAATGTTGCCTCTCTCGCTTTCTCTCTTCACTATCGCTATTATAACGGACACTGCTCTTCTGAACACTCTAACTGCATGCCAACGCTTCCTTTAAGGAGAACTTGCAGTTCCCATCACACACCAAATTCATTCCTTTTCAAAGCATTCGCAGTTTCACCTCTCATCACCCCATCCATAAACAGATTAAACAGCCATAGAGACATCACATATCCTTGACGCGCACCAACCCTTATATCGAACCATTCACTCAATTCTTTATTTATTCTCACACATGCAGTACTTCCATCATAGAGACTCTCCACCGCATTCATGAGTCTACCGTGAACCCCATACATACTCAAGACCTGCCAGTGTGTTTCTCTGTTCTCTCGATCATATGCTTTCTCGAGATCTATAAAAGCCATGTATACAACTTCCATTTATCCATACACTCTGACATATGCATCACAACTACTCTAACCCTTTCAATTCCACATACTTAATCATTTTCACATATATTCCATCTACACCTGCCATTTTTTCACTTTTTAATTGCGAACCGCCTTTTTCACATGTCCTCCAACCGCCACCAAATCCTTCTATATTTATATTTGCACACCTCTCATCTCCCCGACCCCATCCATCAAACCTTCAAAATATTCATTCCATCAATTCCGATGATCTGCATCCACTGTGAGCATTCTTCCATTTTCATCCTTTAGCCTCAGACTTTCTTTGTTTCATTTCTGCACTTCCCCACTTCCTTCCACAACAACTTTCTATTCTCTACATAATTCTCATTCATCTTCCTTCCAAACGCATTATTTTCACTGTTTTTCCTGTCGCACCAGTCTCCTCACACTTCTCTTGCTCTTTCTATATGCCCGTTTTCTTCTTTCTTCTCCTATCACAATTACCCCGCGCACAACATCGACTTCCTCCTTTTATCCTCAGCCGCTGCTACAACCACGGTATCCCACCACGTTGTTGTCCTCTTCTTCGCACCTGTCCTTGCAACCCCACACACTTTCCTTCCATTCCTAATCAGACATTCCTGGTACACATTCCACATCTCACTCATATCCACTTGTTCTGCGTAATTTACATTCAGTTCCTCATGCACTCGTTTGCTGTACTCATCCGCTACCTCTCTCACCATTAACTTTGCCATTGTAATCCTTTCGTGACCTACTCATTTTTCATCTTCCACACAACCTCACTTTACGCAGGACTATTATGTTGTCAGAAAGACTACCATTCATACCTCGCACTACACGTGTCACATACCTGTTTTCACAAGCACATAGTCTGTCAAACTTTTCGCACCGTGTACGAGTATATTATTTGTTCTATACCAGGAATACTTATGTATTCCCTTATGTTCATAAAAGGAATTCGTTACACAAAGCTTTCTCTAACTGCATAACCAGCCTACATCCATTATCACACCTAATGATAGGTTACATTGGATTGGTGGGGGCGTTTTGCTGTACATTCGTAATTTCCTTAGGGCTATCGCGGTTAAGATAGATTTTCCGGCAGCAATTAATGCGATATACGTTGAAGTTAGGGCGCGTAGTCTTAGTTTCAATTTTGTTGTTGTTTATAGACCTCCCGTTCAACCCCTCGATACCGATACTAGATATTACACACTTCTTGGTAACTTTATTAATAATCGGGATAGTATAGTTGCCGGAGACTTTAACTGCCCGAACGTTAATTACGAGACTTTTACTGGTAACGATGAGGGTTTAAGATTGATTGAGTTCATGGAAGATAATTTTTTACGACAGATGGTTACCGAACCAACGCGCGGTGACAATATTTTAGACGTGGTGATGACGAACGGCGAAAATATAGTCGAAGGTTTAGAAGTAGGCGAGAGTTTAGGATGTAGTGATCATCAAATTATTAGGTTTAAGCTATTGATAGAAAACACTAAGGATAGTAACGTAAGAGAAGTCCCGATTTTCGTAGGGCCAATTTTGATAGTTTTGCAGATAGGATGAGAGTAGTGGACTGGGATAACTTATTTATGGGTAATGACGCAAATTTGCATTGGGAGGCGTTTAAAGATAGTTTCTTGACTATCGAAAGGGAGTTTATTCCTCGTAGGCCCAAGCGCGCTAGAAATCATGGTAGGCCCAAGTGGTGGACAAGGGAAATAGGCGAGTTCATAAACGAGCGTAATAGAGCGTATAGAATTAATAAGCGCAATGGCACGGTAGCTAACGTTAATAGATATATCGAGCTGTGACGTCAGGTTAAAAGATCAGTTAGGAATGCTAAGCGTAATTCAGAGATACTTATAGCTGCGGATAGTAAACATAACCCAAAAAGTTTTTCGATTACGTGAATAATCGTAAGCCGATAAAAGATAATATAGGCCCTCTCGTGGACGCTAATGGCGCTTTGGCTTCCGACGCTCAGGCGATGGCAGGTATTTTTAATAACTTTTTTGCGACAGTTTTTACCGTAGAAGACGTCAATAATGTCCCCGATGTGGACGATATCGTTCCATTTAGCAGCGAGACTACTTTGGATGAAATAACTGTTTACGAGGGTGAGATTGCGCATTATATCGATAGGCTAAAAGTTAGCAAGGCTCCAGGCCCTGACGCATTTTATCCTAGACATCTGAAAGATTTGAAAGACGTTATCGTAGGCCCCTTAACGAAGAGTTTTAATCAGTCACTGGAAACGGGGATTATTCCTGAAGACTTCAAATTAGCTAACGTCACGCCCATTTTTAAAAAAGGCGACCACACAGTTGCTAGCAATTATAGACCCATTAGCTTAACGTCAATAGTCGGTGTCGGTGAACTTTTGGAATCCGTAGTTAGGGATCGTATCATCGATCACTTAGAAAGTCGCGATTTGATCAATAGTAGTCAGCATGGGTTTCGACGCCATAGATCTTGTTTAACTCATGTGTTAGAATTTTATAACGAAATAGCGCGCGAATACGATAGGCATAGAGCGGCTGACGTTATTTATTTAGATTTTAAAAAAGCGTTCGATACAGTTCCGCATAGAAGGTTAATTACGAAGGTTAAAGCGCACGGTATACGCGGTCAGGTAGCTAACTGGTTAGAGGAATGGTTTCGTGCTAGGAGACAGAGGGTCGTTGTTAATGGTAGTGAATCGGGGTGGTTGGATGTAGGCAGCGGTGTCCCACAGGGTTCAGTGTTAGGCCCATTGCTATTCGTAATTTACATTAACGACATAGATGTAGGATTGACGTATAGGTTCACGGATAAGTGGCAGATGCAATTTAACGTTGAAAATGTAAAGTTTTGCATATAGGTTCTCGTAACAATAATTACACGTACATGATGGATTTTAGAGAGTTAGAGAGTTAGCGAGCGTTGACGAGGAAGTAGATTTAGGCGTACGCGTATCTAAGGACTTAAAAGTTAGGAACCAGTGGCTGGAATCTTGCGCAAAAGCTAATAGGATGTTAGGCTTCATAGCGCGTAATTTCGAATTTAAATCGACGAATATTATATTGCCCCTTTACAAGGCCCTAGTGAGGCTCATTTAGAATATGCCCTTCAGTTTTGGTGCCCGTACTTGCGTGAGGATATTGATAGGTTAGAAAGGGTTCAGCGTCGCGCCAAGAAACTAATTCCGTCATTGCGCAACAAGCCTTATGAAGATAGGATTAAAGAGTTAGACTTGCATTCACTCGAAACTAGGAGATTAAGGGAGAAGCTTATTGAAGTTTTCAAAATCGTTAATAAAATCGATAACGTAAATTTTGATAAACTGTTCACTTTCGATAATAGCAATACTCGTAATAACGGATTTAAATTGGGTGGCAGACGTTTCATTACTAATATCGCTAAAAACTTCTTTACGTTTAAAGTAATTGATAAATGGAATAATCTTCCCGCGTCAGTCGTGAACTCTACCAGCGTTAATGTGTTTAAGAACTGTTTAGATTGGCATTTTAAAAATATTAACGTTGTTTAATATAATAATAAAACAATTAGTACAGGAGCTCTGGAGGTGGTGATCGGGGATGAGTCTGAAAAAAAAAAATAGACTAACACGAACTTAGATGTAGCTCGTAGCGTAAACTAACCCACTTTTTGTTATTTTTTTCTCGCTCGCTCTCTCTCTCCTTATTTGCATGTCTGTAACTCTCTTCATTGCATGGTATGATAGTGTTCGAGTTAAGACTGTGTTGCATGGTTTGTAATGCGTCCTTATTTTACTTCTTTTTACCTTCCACCCCTTTCCGGCAGGGTGGGCTGCATTCTCTACCTCCCTATGGAGTGGAGGACCGGTCTGCAACTGCTGGGGGTATGTGTTGCTTTGAGTTAAGAATGTGTTGTTCTTGGAGTTGAGAATGTGTTGCATGGTTTGTAATGCGTTCTTATTTTACTTCTTTTTATCTTTCACCCCTTTCCGGCAGAGTGGGCTGCATCCTCTACCTTCCTATGGAGTGGAGGACCGGTCTGCAACAGCTGGAAGTATTCTCTTCGACTATTTTTTCGACTTGTCGGCAGTGGCCGACGGATGATGATGATGTCCTTCTTTCTCTTTTTCTGAATGAATTTTAACCCACGAGTGATAGGTTTTGCTACTTACTTAACCCCATATTCTCTTCTTTTAACCCCTTACTTTCTTCTTTCGCTCGGGCTAACCTTTTGAGTGGATCTTAGGGTCTTTGTTAGCCTTAGCTTCTGTAGATCATGACTCTCAACACTCCATCCTCCGGACCCATACCAACTTTCCCATTCATGTCTACTATCACAAATATTTTGTCACATTCAGGCACCCTTCCGATTACACTATCAAACTCTTCAGAAACTTGCTTTCTCATCCTCACTTATCATTACACGAGGCATATCCAACTACAATCACCACTTTCATTCTCGCAAACCTAAATTTCACACACACACGATCCGAAAACTCACACACAAGAAGTATCTCATCGCATCAAACCATACATCATTCATCAACAGGTTCACGCCTTCTTTTCCTCTTGCCCTCTCGCTCACACCGCCTTCATGCACATAACATTCCCTCATTCACACTCTTCCAGTGCCAGATTTAAGGGTGGGAAACATGGGCCCCCACACAAAATGGGGCTGGGGCCACAAAGTACCTTAAGCTTTTTTGTCTTATCGACATAAAAAAACACTGCGAAGGAATGTTTTGGTTTCTTTCAGTATCCACATAAAATTTATTGCTTAGTCTAAATTAATTTTGCGTAAAAATATCAACAAATTTATGGTTTTGTATAATTCATCTCAATATCTTCGGAAAATAATTCATATTTTTAAATAATGCTGCAAAAATAACAAGTCGCTAAAATATCGCTAAGTCGCTCGATTCCAACATTTGTCGTTAACTGGATCACAAAGTCGCTAAATCTAGCGACAAAATCTCTAAATTGGCAACGTTGGCTCGTAATCCCGTAATGTTCGTAACTTCGTGCGCTGCTATTGTGCCGCGTCGTTTGTTCAGCACCTTTTGTGGTGAGTACCAACAGAATATTTTTTATATTTTAGGTATAAATAGATTAGTTAAAAAAGAAAAGATAAATAGTATAAATAGATTTATATTTTTAAACATAATTTACTTGTTTCCGTATGTTTTG
This sequence comes from Bathynomus jamesi, assembly GCA_023014485.1. NCBI lineage: Eukaryota > Metazoa > Arthropoda > Malacostraca > Isopoda > Cirolanidae > Bathynomus > Bathynomus jamesi. Next base: position 26,756 of record JAJOZX010000586.1, on the reverse strand, counting down.
AGTGTATGTAATTAAGTGTGTATTGTTTGAGTAGGTTTCATGCATAATAGAGGCTACCCAGGGCCCCCACATTGCTAAATCCGGCACTGCACTCTTAATCTACCAGAACAATCCTAGAGCATCAAGCCATCCACTCTTTAACATCCGCACCACTTCTGTTCTCATTTGCTCATCATATCTTACTAGATAAGTTAAACAAATATGACATAAGGAGAAATTTGCTAAATTGGTTCAAGTCATATCTCTAATCGTCACCGTCTCTCTAATCGTCCTCTAAACCTCATCTTTTCCTCACTGAAACTTAGGAGTCTGGGACGACTGACAGCAACCCCTTTTCTGTACCCTCTTACTTTCTCTATATGTACCCAATTTCACTCCAAAGGTGGATGTTGCGTATATGTACGCAATGACCTAACGTGTTCTCGTATTACCGAACTCCAATCTTCTAAACTGTATACCCGATGACTACGGCTTACATGCCAATCTCAAACTAAATACATCTGCGGTGTTTACCTTTCTTCCAATTCTACTGACTGTACAAAATCTTTGACTACATCACTTCCAAAGTGGAATACATTCTTTCCCATTCTCCCTTTGGTGAAATCTCAATTTTAGGAGATTTCAATGTTTACCACCGCCTTTGGCTTTCCTCCCATTTCACTAACATCCCTGGTGAACTAACTTACAACTTTTGTATCCTAAATGACCACAGCATATTGTACAGCCAGTAGCGGATTATAATGGGGGCAAAGGGGGCATTTGCCCCCGGCCCCAGATGCTGACCGACCCCAAGAAACTATCTAAACGCTATAATCTACCGTTGAAATAATTGGTCCACCGTGAGGAAGAAAAAAAATTCTAGATTCCGCTTCTACAAAACCTAGTTTAGTATCCCATTTATGTGAACAAAGTATACATTTTCTGTAATCACATCTTTGTTTTTGTTTCGTTTTCTCTTGATCGATCCCAGTCAGCTGATCACATCACTCATGTATGATGTATCAGGTAAAGAATTGTGTTTTTCTAGTGACACCAGCCCGAAAATATTCATTGCCCCCGGCCCTAACAATGCTTCATCCGGCCCTGTCTACAGCACCCTACTCGTATCCCCGATCGCATTGGAGATGGACCCAACATTCTGGATTTATTTCTTACATCTCATCCTTCTTACTCTGTCAAACTTTTTCTCCGTTGCGCTCCTCCGATCACAATCTTATGTCTGTTTCCTGTCCGATCGCCCCAATTCGGCATTTGGATCCTCCCAAGAGGAGGCGCCTTTGGCATTTTGACGCCTCTGATTGGAAGGCTTGTGCAGTACTTCTCTGATTTCCCATGGAATGATTGATGCATCCGTGGCCAGGGCCGTTGCGACTGTGCTTAGCGCATCACGGAAGTGAATCTTTCAGGCATGGAGGCGTAAATTCCATATTCTATTCCTACAACTAATGCATAAAAAACCTTCGTTTAACTTTAGTTGTTCTAATGCTATCCGCAACAGAGAGGAGACTTTCACAAGGTACCGTCGCTACCCAACTCCTAACTCTCACTCAGCTTATATTTCTGCTCGGAATCGTGCAAAATCTGTTCTTCGACGAACCAAAAATTCCTTCATCCGACAAAAATGTGAAAACCTATCCAACTCTAATTCTTCTCGCCCTTTCTGGCATCTAGCTAAGAACCTTTTCAACAACTATACTTCCTCTTATTTACCTCCTCTTTTCCATTCCGACGGCTCAGTTGCTGTCTCTTCTCCTTACAAAGCTAAACTCTTCGCTCAAACTTTCGGTTACAACTCAACCCTGGACGACTCCGGTGCTGTTCCTCCATCTTCCCCCCCCCTTGACTTTATTATGACTGAAATTAGAATCTGTTCAATCTGTCCTAAAGATGTTTTTTCTGCCCTACCTAGGCTCAACTCTAGGAAGGCGTATGGTCGTGATAGTGTTCCTCCTGTTGTTCTTAACAACTGTGCTTCTGTGCTGACACCCTGCCTAGGCAAACTTTTTCGTCTTTCTCATCTGATATTTTCCTTCCTGCTGGAAGTTCGCTTTCATTCAGCATGTCCCAAAGAAGGGTGACCGCTCTCAACCCTCCAATTACCGTCGAATTGCTTTGATTTCTTGCCTTTCCAAAGTTTTTTAATGTATCCTTCACAAAGCGTCCCTCATGGAAGTCTCTCCATGAATCGCGTAGGACGGCTATGGGACACTCTGACCTCTGGATCTCTGATCTTTCTGCTATCTCTGATTGAGATAGAGAAAACCTTGTTGCTTTCAATGCCTCAAAAACTCAGCTCCTCCATCTGTCTACTCGTCACAATCTTCCAAAAGACTATCCCCTTACCTTCAACAACACACATCTCAATCCTTCCTCTTCTCTTAATATTCTTGGCGTTTCATTTTCTCGTGACCTTTCCTGGAAAGTTCACATATACTCTCTTTCCAAAACAGCTTCTAAGTGGTTAGGTGTGTTGCACCGCCTCCGCAGTTTCTTCATTCCCACTCAGGTGCTGTCTCTGTACAAGGGTTTTGTTCGCTCCTGTATGGAGTATGCTTCTCATGTGTGGGGTGGTTGAACCCACACAGCCGTACTTGACCGGGTAGAATCAAAGGGCTTTTCGTCTTATCAATTCCCCGTCTCATGCTGACTGTCTTCAATCTCTCTTCCTTCTCCGCAATGTTACCTTACTCTCTTTACTATCGCTATTATAACGGACATTACTCTTCTGAACACTAACTGCATGCCCTCTCCTTTGAGGAGAGCAAGCAATACCAGACTTTCTCGTTCCTTTTGTCCAACTCTCTAATGCAAGGATTAATCAGTATTTACAATCTTTCATCAACTCAACCGGTCAACTCTGGAACAATCTTCCTCAATCCATCTTTCCTCCTGTCTATGACCTACCATCTTTCAAACGCACAGTGTCTAGGCATTTCGAAAACACCGGACCTTGATTTTGGCTCTTCTTCTATCGGGGTGGGGGATTGGGGATGGGCGCTTTTGCGGGCATTCGCCCTTGGCCCCTTTTTCCTGCATAAAAAAAAATGAAGATCCTGAAACACCTCTTCTCATAATCATCAGATCGTCAGTTTGGGTTCCGCAAAGGACACTCTAGTGGCGATCTTCTTGCATATCTCTCTGACTCTTGGTCATCCTCCTTTCGGGATTTCGATGAAACTTTTGCTACTGCGCTAGACATATCGAAAGCTTTGGATAGAGTCTGGCACAAAATCTTTAATTTACAAACTGCCCTCCTGCGGTTTCTATCCTTCTATCTGTGCCTTAATCTCTAATTTCCTTTCTGGCCGATCTATAGCTGCAGTTGTAGATGGCCACCGTTCTCCTAAAGCTATCAACAGTGGTGTTCCTCGGGGTTCTCTCCTGTCACCCACTCTTATCCTTTTATTTATTAATGGTCTTTTAATTCGCAGTTCTTGTCCTATTCACGTATATGCCGATAATTCCACTCTTCACTTCTCCACCCGCTTCCCAAAACTTCTCTCACAGCAGTCACTCCATGATTCGCGTAGAACGGCTACGGAACATCTGACCTCCGATCTTTCTTACGAACTCTCTCAAACAATAACAGACGATCTCATACTTCTCCAATGATCAGAAATTTAAATATTCTAAAACTAAATGACCTGTATAAATTTACTGTCGGTGTCAGTATTTAGAAAAGTTGCTAACAATAAAAACTATACTTCACCCATTCACAGGGCGATTATCCCCCATCAGACCACAACCAGAATACAGTACAAAGCTTCCCAATGATTTCATACATAAACCAAATTATTCCATGCAAATTGCACGAAATACACGAAATATTCTCTCCTACAAAGGGGCAGATATCTGGAACGCTGTACCTATAAATATCAAACAAACACCATCGTTAATTTCGTTTCGCAACTCGCTAACGAAACACTTTATTAACGCCTATTAATGTGTGTGTGTGTGTGTGTGTGTGTGTGTATATATATACATATATATTACAACTTGTAAATGTTACTAAACAATGAAAATTACTTATTATAGTACAGGGTGTCCCAGAAGTCGCGCACCATTGACTAATGTAGCTTCATTCAATTTAATTATTTTAAGATACTACGTACAGTTAATCAAAAAGCTATTGATTTTAATATTCGAACATTGTCGAACATACAGGGGTTGGACAAAATAATATGAACACCCACCGATTTCACCGGTTATCTTTACGGACTGCTCAGAGACAAAGTAAACGGTCAAATGACTGGCAAACCTATTTAAATGCGTAACAGAGTGTATACGTCATGTTATAACCCTCACGTTGTTTTTACAGATCTGAGTGAATTATGAATTAGCAGTTATGAAAGACCTGTCAGACTTCCAAAGAGGGCAAATTGTCGGAGCGCGGATGGCTGGTGCATCGGTGACGAAAACCGCTCAGATGTTCAATGTATCCAGAGGAACTGTCTCTATGGTCATGCCTGCATACCAAAACCATGGAAAGACAAGCACCGACAAATGCAATAGTGGACGCAAGAAGAAGCTGTGTGATCGAGACCGCCTGGTGCTAAAGCGCATTGTGACAAAGAACCATAAGACCACAGCTCCAAAAGTGACTGCAGAGCTTAACCAGCATCTTGCAAGCCCGGTATCGACCAGAACTGTACGTCGCGAGCTCCATGGAGCTGGATACCATGGGAGGGCTGCAATTGACAAACCCTTCCTTTCGCACATCAACATTGAGCGGCGCAGAAAATGGTGTAATGACCATAAGAATTGGTCAATGGACCGGTGGAAGAATGTAGTCTACTCCGACGAATCCTCCTTTACGCTATTTCCATGTTCCGGTCGAGTTTACGTCTGGAGACAGCCTAAAGATGCTTATGACCCCGACTGCCTGACCCCAACCGTTAAGCATGGAGGCGGATCTGTGATGGTTTGGGCAGCAATATCGTGGAATACTCTTGGCCCAGCTGTAGTACTGCATGGTAGGGTTAACGCCCAGGTCTATCTGTCAATATTGGCTGACCAGGTCCATCCCATGGTCCAAACGCTGTTTCCCAATGGCGGCGCCGTCTTCCAGGATGATAATGCACCAATCCACACCGCTGGGGTCGTTAAAAACTGGTTTGAAGAGCATGTTAGTGAAGTAGAACGCTTGGATTGGCCTCCACAATCCCCGGATCTTAACATTATCGAGCATCTGTGGTGTCAGTTGGAGCAGCAGGTCAGAAGCCGATTCCCACCGCCGGCGTCTTTGGAGGAACTGGAGCAGGGTTTGCTCGAAAAATGGCTCAGGATTCCTCTAGCCACTGTCCAAAAGCTGTATGAATCAATTCCCCGACGCATTGCAGCTGTTATTGCCGCTAAAGGAGGACCAACTCCATATTAAGAATAAAAACCGCCATTTATCAAAGTGTTCATATTATTTTGTCCAACCCCTGTATATTGTAATTAAATATCACTTATAAAACAATTCGACTCGTAAAACTCGTAAATCCGAATAAAGCCTATGGTGCGCGTAAACTTCGTAAATCTGAATAAAGCCTATGGTGCACGATTTTAATTTATAATAGCTTGTGATTGCACCCAATTTATGTTAAAAGATTCCAATATATCACGTCATAGTTATGATATGCCTTATTTATCTGTATTTTTGTAACTTTAAGATTGTATCATTATTTATAACTTGTATTTTTAGAAATTAATTATTATCGCTATTTCAACACGTTCTATCGTTCTATTTACTGTACAATATTGTTTACCATTTTCTATTATTATTTCTATCATCATACCGTATTGTTTACTTCTTCCTTTTCTATTATTTCAATTTTCATTTGTAATGACAGAGTTAACTAAATGCAACTATTTTATTTTCCACTAATTCTATTCATATTTCTTAGTTTCCTTTGTAAAAAATAAAAATGAATCTCAAAGGTTTTTGCCTCAAAAGCTGTCATGCTTCCCAACGACATATTCAGATAAGAATGCTGTAATTAAACTACTCGTCTCTAAAAAAATACAAAATTAAATGTTAATTCCAACATTGTGTAAATTTATATGGCTGTAGTCTACTAGGGGCACTCAATATATTTTGTCCCACCGCTTTTTCTTAGCTAAATAATAGGCCATGGGGCTGAAAAGTCTTTTGGGCCGTAAGTTTCAACTTTCTGCGCTTCACATAACCAGATTTTTCCAGTTTCAACCTCCCCTCCTTGTATAAAACCACTTTTAAACGCCGTTGTATAAAACCGGTAGTTAACGCAGTTTCGAAAATGGCGTCTGACAGTGATGTGCGTCGTAAACAGAGAGCTGTTATCGAGTTCTTAACCGCAGAGAAGGAAATAGTTGGAAATATTCACAAACGTCTACAAAACATTTATGGAGATGCTGTTGTTGAACGAAGCACAGTTAGACGCTGGTCTAAACGTGAGATATCATCGGAGAGAGGGAGAGCCAGCCTCGATGATGAGCCACGCAGAGGTCGCCTGGCATTGGCTGTGACATCTCACACTGTGGAACGTGCTAACAGCATCATTCGATCAAATCGGCGCGTCACATACAAGGAGCTATCACTGGAGCTAGGAAATAGTGAAGAAGTGTGAATACGATAATTCAGCAACTGGGATACTCAAAAGTGTGTTCACGGTTTGTTCCTCGCCAACTGACTGAAGATCACAAAGTCCAAAGAAAAGAAATTGCTTCCGAGTCGTTGGTTCGATACGAGACAGAAGGGGATGACTTCCTTTCACGAATTGTGACTGGAGATGAGACTTGGGTACACCACTTTGAACCTGAAACAAAACGCCAATCCATGGTGTGGCATCACGCAGAGACTCCTCACGCAAGAAAAAAGTTCAAAATGGCTCCCTCTGCAGGAAAGGTTATGGCCACCATCTTCTGGGACATGAAAGGGGTGATTCTGGTGGACATTATGAAGAAAGGACAAACAATCAACTCGGAGGCATATATTGCTACCCTAGAGAGACTCCAGAGACATATAAAGCGAGTTCGACCGGAGAGAAAACTGGAAGACGTCCTTCTTTTGCACGATAACGCAAGACCACACAACAGTTTGCAAACAAAAGAGGCCATCACAAAAGTGCGCTTAACTGTGTTACCCTACCCTCCATATAGCCCGGATCTGGCACCTTCAGACTTCCATTTGTTTGGGGCCAATGAAGGATACTATTCGTGGAAGAAAGTTTCAGAGTGACGATGAGGTTGTTGAGGAAGTTAAGAGGTGGCTCCAGCGAAACCCAGCGGACTTTTACCAGCAAGGAATAAAGGCCCTTGTTTCGAGGTGGAGGAAAGCCGTAGAAAAGGATGGAGACTATGTGGAAAAATAAAAATTTGTGAAAAAGGAATGTAGGTAACTACTTGTGTACAAAATTTCTGGAACTTACGAGGAAACTTGGAAAGATAAAAAAAAGGTGGGTCAAAAAATATTGAGTGGCCCTCGTATGTCTTACGTACAGTGTTCTCTCTGAATAAAGATTATTATTATTATTTTTTTTTTTTTTATTCCCTTTATAAGGTAAACCAATTATACCATCAACTTTTTAAATAAACTGCGAGACATTTGTATTTCTACACAAAAAGTGATTATACTCGACACGTCAAATTTTAAAAAGTGTTGAACCAAATTTGTGACGAATGTTGAGTCCCCTGCAATAGTCGCGCTCCACCCCTATATAGCCCTCTCCGAGATATGACAGCAACGCAGTCCCTTTCTCCCCACCCTCACTCTCTCAGGTGTTGTCATAGTAATACTTTTATTTTTTGAAAACCAATGACTGAATAAATATACTTCTCACTAGTTTTGGTGGTAATGCTTGGACGACTAAGTATTTTATTCGTGCATTAGTCCTAAATTTTGGGAATAGAGTAGTTAGGTTATTTCACAAATGTGGGATACTTTAAAAACTTTCAATCATGGGATTTTGATGTGGTTATGTTATAGTTAAAGTTTAAGATAAGTTGTAGTATCAACTTTTTCTCCAGGCAATAACATTTCTGTTTAAAGTCCATGCATCATCAAAAAATGATTATCCAGAAAAAGGTCTATCCATGGAGAGATAATAACAACATAGTTCAATTTTTTATTACAAAAATAAACATGAATCAAGTAAATTTAGGGATTTTCTTAAAAACATACAAAACAATGTTCAAATTATAAGGAACTGACAAGTGTTCAAGTAATTAAATATATATTTACTACATCACAACCATAACATTATTATACACAATTACTCAATACTTGGCCCATCCTCCATTATTATTAATGACCTCTTGTAGCCTATTTGGAACAGATGCCATGTGATTGTAGATGACTTGTGGGTTAGTGCGGAAAAGTTTCCACTCTACCATTGTGTTTTCCAGCAGGTGACGAGATGTCCGCTCCTGCCCAGGCTCCTAAGCGTTAATCACATTTGCCCACACATTTTCAATGAGGTTTAGGTCACATCCCTTGGTGGGCCAGTTCAGTAGCTCGATATCTCGTTGTTCCTGAAACCACCGTCTAATGATCCTAGTTGTATGAACAGGGCAGTTATCCTGTAAAAAGAAATTAGCAAAATTTGAGAGTTCACATTTCAGCCATACTTTTTTGAAGTTGCCTTAAGAAGACGCAAAAATAAATAAATAAATAAATAAATATAAATAAAAATAAAGATATTTAAAATTACGTTTAAAACTACATTTACTAATGTCCTGCTTTAATCATGTTACCTTAAAATATACACTGCTTGACCTTAATCAACTCATTTTCTTGAAAGCATATTCTGTGTAATGAAAATAATTTAGTTATGTTACTTACCCGCATAAATATAATCCACTCAGGATGGGGGAAAAGCGTATGTCCTTACGGTTGGCAGCATCACCTCCAGTACCTCCAAATACTGGTCGGCTGTAAACCTCCCGTTAATTTCTGCGAGCTCTCCAATGTCATACAGGTGCACCCATCCCAACACGTTGCAGGTCACGTGTCCACTCCTTGCTAGTTCATGTGTGTGTTGGCGGGCATTCCTCATTATTGTCTGGGTTGGGCCGTCCAAGTTACGTCACTACCACATACGAGCTGTAAGTCGTTTCCCTTTTACCCTACTTTTACCCATTTCTTATATTTAGTTATACCATAATAACTAATACAATCGTGATTTCTTTTTTATTTACTAATACAAGAGTGTCCCTTTCCTTTTCTGTATAAATTATAGTCGATTGCAACAATATTACTATAACATACTTTGTATAACAATCGTTAATCATATTACTCTTTTCTCTATTTAACACTATTATCTATTTCATACGTTGCATTGAAAACTGATGGAAAGCATGTGATAGCGGTATACAGAGCAGTGTTTCAGGGATAAAAAATAAAGTGTGGGAGTATTTTCACACACACACACACACACACCATCTCTCGCTCTGACCCCAGTATAGGCCGTTCCTCATGTCCCCACCACTTCTTTCCTTCTGCTTTCCCTCTCCCACCACTCATCTCGGAGAGGGGTATACAGGGGTGGAGCGCGACTATTGCAGGGGACTGTACCTGTTTTTAAGTTTTCACTTTACCACACATTAAATTAATTCTTTGTCCCAAAATCTGAGCTAAAAAAGTTTAAATTGCAAAAATTACATCATCTTCAATTTTTAAAATAATTTGCACAAATAATCTTTCAAAAAATATTAAAAAAAAAATATTTAATACAGTTTACTTGAAGTTTACGACGATAACGACGACGTAAAATTCGACAGATAGTTTGACTCGACCTTCGGTCATTTCAGATAAAAGACCATATATTGGCATTGCAGGTGACGCTTGTCACATTATTATTATTATTAAAATTAAGTGTATAAAGTCTGTTAACCATTGTTATTGCTCCAACAAAATTGTAAACGTGCCAAGAATAGTTAAAATCTCGCCAAATAATCTACATTACTTAACTTAAATAAAAAAATCTTCAAATTTTTCTAGCGACATCCGGCACTACTTTCTTAGTCCTACAGAGCTACACGCGATACCCGTAACCCTGAACTGGCGAACATACGAACGATCAAACGGGCGATCTTGTAGACATACGAACAAACGACTAAGTTTTAACTACACGAGTAAATAAAAACTTAATGTAAAGCAAGAACGTTCTCTAAAAATCGGGTCAAATTCTCTCATTAAGACTTCCAAACACTATCAACAAATATATAGATTTAAAATGAATAAATTTTACAAAAATGGCAATGTTTGTTTAACCTCCTTCGCAACATCTAAGGTCATATGACGGAGGGGACCTACAGCTATAGTAAGAGGAAAAAAACCAACAACAGTCATCCCCCATTTCCTCATCTCCACGAAGGAACAAGAGAGAGGTATGTCTTTCCACCACGCCTCCGACACCAAGCACTGCTTCCCTCACCTCCGGAGAGATCTCGCTCCGTCAAAGGATCGAGGAATTCAAAACTCGATTGTAGCCCATATGCCTAACGGAAGGGATTAACTTTGTGGCCCTTGCCTGGACTCGCTCCAGCTTGTCAATATCTTTCCTGAGGGTGGGCGATCAGAACTGCACAGCATACTCCAGGTGCGGCCGAACCAGAGAATTGTACAGAGAGAGCACAATCTCCTTGTTCCGAAATCGAGTGCGCCTACCGATATAACCAAACAGCTTCTGGGCTTTCTTTTTCACCTCTACACACTGTTTGGTAAACTGAAGGTCGCTGCTAATTAGCACACCCAAGTCCTTTTCCAAATCAGTGGCCTCGATATTACTCCCGAACATGTAGTAGTCCGACTTGGGATTGGCGTAGCCAATATGCATAACCTTGCATTTACCCAAGTTAAACGGCATTTTCCATTTTTCGGACCACTCTCCTATCCTACGTAGGTCCGCACGCAGTTGCTCGATCGCCTCGGGCGTCCCAACATTGGACCCAAGCTTGGGGTCATCAGCGAATTTGGCGATCCTACTGATTCTAATGATAAACAACAGTGGCCCTAAAACGGACGGAACCCTGAGGAACTCCGCTAGTGACCGAGGCCCAATCCGAGCTAGCCCTTTTAATTACAACCCTCTGCCGTCTATTCTTCAGCCAGTTTTCAATTCAGCTACCTACTTCCCCACCGATACCCAGCGCGCGGACTTTCGCCATTAGCCGGCGGTGAGGTACCTTATCAAAGGCTTTCTGAAAGTCGAGATAAAGTATATCAATCCACCTACTCATATCGTACTCACTCCACATGACGTGGAAAAACTCGAGCAGGTTGGTGAGACACGACCTATGCTGTCTAAACCCATGTTGGGAGTCCCCAAGCAGCTTGTAGGAATCCAAATGGTCAACGATCCTATCCGCTATTATCCCCTCTAATAATTTACCCACAACTGAAGTGAGACAAATGGGACGATAGTTCCCTGGACTTTCGTGAGCTCCTTTCTTAAAGATAGGGGTCACGTTGGCTTCCCTCCAGTCACCAGGCACCTGGCCCGTCTCCAACGATTTGTTGAAGACTGTAGCCAGGTGGGGAACCACCTGGTGGCGCACTTCCCGCAACAGTTTGGGGAGGAACTGGTCTGGCCCAGGAGCTTTAAACGCGCTGTCTATTCTATCGGCAACGACTGTCGCGGTACACCGAACACTATCCAGGCCAGCACCTTCGCGCTTGACGCCTGGCTCGGGAATGACGCAGGTGTCCTTCGTGGTGAATACACCCGCAAAGTACTCATTCAGCACATTGGCGATGTCCGCGTCGGAGGTCCGAAGCGCGCCGCTAGTTGATGCTTCTAATGGGCTTTCTACTATTAACATAACTGAAGAACTCCTTAGGATTCCCCTTGCAGAGGCTTGCCACCTGGAGTTCTTCGTTACGTTTGGCTAGCCTAACCTTCGCCTTCACTTCCCTGCACAGGCGGACATACGCCTCAGTGTTCTCATGGGAACGATTGGCCTTCGCCCTCCTATACGCAGCTTTCCTATTTCGGATAGCCGAAGCAATGTCACGACTGAACCACTTAGGCTGCGTTGAAGCAGGGGTGACGGTTTTGAGGGTATGGCAGCAGACTGCAGCACCATAAACTCGTCCCGGAATGCACTCCACACTCCCTCAACATCGCCGCCAACCTCTAACCCCACCTTACCTACGCCATCCCGGAAGCCAACGAAGTCCGCCCGCCGTAGATCGAGCTTACTGCCTCTCGAATTACTACGCTTCACCCGAGGGACGCAGACACAGTACCTAATCAGACCATGATCACTTCCGGCCAACGATTCGTCAATGGTGAGGCCAGTGATGAGGTTGTCTTCGGTCGTGAATACTAAGTCTAAAATGCTTTCGCCTCGTGTAGGCCCGTTGACCCACTGAGTCAAGAAGTTCTTATCAGCAAAGTCAACTAGCCTCCTCCCTTCGGCATCAGTAGTCCTGTCTTCCCAGTTTATGCCGCGACAGTTGAAGTCTCCTAAAACTACATACACCCTGTCCCCCTAGCAAGCTACGGAATTCGGTGTAGAGGGCTGTATCATCCTCGAGGAGGAGATGCGGAGGTCTGTACACCAAAATTAACCTATAGTTCGTCCCTCCCAGGTTCAGATCGACGCCAAGCAGTTCCCGTTCCGATCGGAACTGGCAGTTAACCGGACTCAACGTGTCCCTAACGTATATTAGTACCCCTCCCCACTCCCCACGGGTGCGGTCCTTGCGAAACACACTATACCCGGGAATCTCGAACTCCCCAACGTAGTCCCAACGATCAGTATGAATTCAAGACTCGGTGATAGCAACGATATCCTGGTATTCTGATGCTAAGAGCGCCCGTAGATCCCAAACTCATTCCTAATCGACCTAGCATTAAAAAGCAATGCACGGAGGGAGCCTTCCCTATTCTGACCGCCCCCTAGCACGATCCTTTCCCGAACAGCCAGGGCTGTCGGGAGTGGAAGAGCCCCTCACCAACGAGGGGGCAACTTCCGCAGGAGCCTGAGCCCCCTCCAACGGGGAAGGAAGGTCACCCACCTGTATATGGACGCACCCTTCAATTGAAGGTACGTCCGCCACCGGATCAAGATCATCCCCCGGTGAGGCCCGTCATCAATCCCCGGGCATGACCTCACCATACGGTATAGGTGCCAGTCGAGCAGCGTGCCTGGCACACCTTTACCCTTGTCAATGAGGTGGACACCATCTCTCTGATAAAGGTCCCACCTACCCGAAAACGCATCGAAGGGGTCAACAAACCTCACGCCCAGTGGAACGCACAAGTCTTGCACCCTCTCGTTGATGTCAATGACCTTACTGAGCGCGTGGTCACTGGCATTCATCCGCGGTAAAATACCCGTCAACATTCCCCTGTCTCTCTTAAGTTTTCGATCATCCGCAAGAGACATGATCTCGGTGATGATCCCTTCCATCGAACCTACCCTACCGCCTTTGAGGAACAGGTCGTTGTCACCAGCGTGGACAACGATCGCAGTCCTCCGACTAGCCACGCGCAGCTTCTCTAACTCCTTCCTTAAATGCGCCGTTCCCCGCCCGGGTAAGCACCTTCCCTTCCTCCTGTCCCGGTTTGCAGAAGCAAAGTACTTCTCCTGGTCCCTGATCTGCGAGTCCCCAATCAAAACGGTGTCTTCCTCCTTCGCGTATAGGAGACTAAAGCGGTTGAAGGTCCTGACAGTAGCAACCGGGGTCTCAGGCTTCGGCTTCCCAGCCTTCTTGCCCGATACCTTTCGATACCCGTAGACTCAGCGGCACTTACAGCACCCGACCAACCCCGACCAGCAGCTACATCCTTCGGCTTCTTTGGGCCATCAGTGAGCCCCTTCCCACCCTTTTTCTTTATCGGCCCGTTTCCCACCCTTCTCTATCAGCCCTTTCTTTGTGCCCTCCCTTCCCTCTACCTTGCGTCGTGGTTCTGTGCATTGGACGTGGGTCGCTGGCGACTCCCGACACTAATTTTGCACCTCGGACCCCGGTTGCACCTCTACCATTTCTTCGCGGTCTCGAGCTCTGTCCAGTCCGCCGCTGGACCGCCTTTCTAGGGCGGCTATCCTATCAATAAGCTCCGGGGTAGAGGGCGCAGCCGCGTCAGCGACCGCCGCGCCTCCAACAGCCCATCTGGACCACTCGAACCGCCGGACCCTCTCCTCTAGCTTCTCGCACAACTGCACGAGTTCGCAAAAGCGGCACATGCTGGAGTGGGTGATCTTTTCGAAGCAAGCTTCTTTGAAGTTCGTCACCCATTGGTTTACTCCACACCTCGCACACTCAGCCTTCAGTTCCTGCAGTCTAATCATTGTAATTTATTTTTCTAACTCCGAATACACTGAATAAGACAAAGCGTTCTAGCAACGAAAACTATCGAAAACGTTCTGACCAGTACATAAAAATAGAGGGGGTTGGTGAATTCTTCCCGCGCAAGCCGCATCCGCCAGTGACGTTCATCCCATCCAAAAGGCTACACCTCTCGCTACTGCCGCACCGACCAAGGGTGACAAACACTCGCGACGCAGGCGTCACGGATTTCCAGCCAGGAGCGACAGCGAAATGCAGCTCCTTACTAAGTCTTACGGTAAAACTTTACAAGACACCCGCATTGCCATGAAACATGCTACAGTAACGAAGCATGTATCAATCGATAGAGCAGAAAAAAATGGTGGTTAATTATTCGTTTTAGTGCTTTTTCTCCTTTCTGAACCAAAACACACTTTTCTGGTGTTTTTTGTCCAAATCTGAACTTCGTTTCTTTGGGAAATGAGCCGTTTTTGAGAAATTTTAAAATTGAAAATTTCTCAAAAACGGCTCATTTCCCAAAGAAACGAAGTTGAGATTTGAACAAATCACACCAAAAAACACCAGAAAAATGTGTTTTGGTTCAGACCTAACAACCTAACCTAACCTAACCGGCGTTTTTTCGCAATTTCTTACCTTAAATAGCAGCGTTGGGGTGTTTGTACAAATCAGCGGCGACCAACAGGAATTTGTGGAGACGTTGTTGAGAGGGATATTCACGGTTAAACAAGTACCATGCAAAATACTTTGAATAGGATTGAGTTTTGTTGCCAGACCGTAATATCCAGCTCTTCACGTCTTTCCAACAACACTCAAAATTTTGCCACAGTTTGAGGTGGGGTTTTTCAACTCACGTGCCCTTTCGACGGGAAACAGAGAAGGAACACTTTTTTTTTCCTGCCGCGCTCGTCCCTAGTCAATCTTCTGCAATAATATTGGTCAGCAACTTCTCTATAATTACACTCATGACCACACTGCGGACAAATAACACGAGTAGGTAAAACACCGTGACTGGTAAAGAAAACTTCAGCACCGTCTTCTTTTTTATAAGTAATCCAAATCACACCCCAGACAAACCATAGCGAAAACCGAACTGAATAAGGATTTTGGAATGAGTATGCATTATTGGAGATTCAAAATGCATGTCTCTGATTGGTCGGATAAGGTAACATGAAACAAAAACCAGATTTAATTGGCTGATTTGACCTATGTTTTCTAATTTTGCCACGAGATGTCCCCATAAAACTGGAGAGGACGAAGACCGGCAAAATTTTAACAGCGGAAAAAGGTAAACACTCGGTCAATGGCCTATAATGGCTGCTTTTTACGTCTAAATTTTTTTTTTTCCGTAAAAAATAATTATTATATTTCCTTGATTTTTATCAGTTTCCCTGAGGTTTCAAGGTGTCCTGAATACGAATTTATATGTTAAATTGTCATAAAATGTCTCCTCCTATCGAAAACGAACAAAGCATTAAAACGAATATTAACCAAATGGTGCAAGCAGCTATGTATCATTTTGAAAATATTAGAAAATAACAAAGTTATGATACTTTCAAGCAATGTCATTTTTAGCGACATTTAGCGACAGTTTGAGATATATCTAGCGACATCTGCATTTTTAGCAATTATTAGTATATCTAGCGACATTTGGCAACCCCTTAGTTGCCACACCGTTCAATTACTCCATTAGGTCAGATCTGGTCAGTTTGTGTTTTGTTGTGCAGATATGTATCATTTTGAAAATATTAGAAAATAAAGTTATGAAGCTATGAAGGAGCTATTTAAGGATAAGGAGCTATTTAAATTTTGTGTGCAGATATGTATCATTTTGAAAATATTAGAAAATAAAGTTATGAAGCTATGAAGGAGCTATTTAAATTTTGTGTGCAGATATGTATCATTTTGAAAATATTAGAAAATAAAGTTATGAAGCTATGAAGATGTTACTAGGCCTATCATAGCTTACACCATTTGGATCTTTTCCGTTTCATGTACTGTTTCCGATTTTGTTGAAAATAAGATATTTAATGTAGGTTAACTGAATGCCCGGTTAGTTCAACTGTACGCCCTTGATGATTGGGTTAGGTTAAGTCGTGATATTTTCGTTAGTTTTAACGAAAATATCACAACTTACCCTAACCAATTGTCAAGGGCGTACAGTTGACCTAACCGGGCATTCAGTTGACCTACATTAAATATCTTATTTTCAACAAAATCGGAAACAGTACATGAAACGGGAAAGATCCAAATGGTGTAAGCTATGATAGGCCTAGTAACATTTTTATAGTGTCATAACTTTGTTATTTTCTAATATTTTCAAAATGATACATAGCTGCTTGCACCATTTTTTTCTGCTCTATCGATTGATATATGTTTCGTTACTGTAGCATGTTTCATGGCAATGCGGGTGTCTTGTAAAGTTTTACCAGTCTTACTAGACACTCACAAACGGCCAGACTCCTAGAATGCAGTGTTCAATGGATATCCCACCAGACCCAGCAGCTACGCCCTAGACTTTCCGCTGGCCTGGCAGCCAGCTGAACAGTAAAGCTCTCGAGACCACCTAAGAGCAGTACAGCCAACCATCAATTGGTCACCAAAGAACGGATGCAGGGGACTGTAGGGTGTATCATGCTCAGGTCGAATATTGAAAAACTTGGAATTTCAATATTGGCAGTATGTATTCCTATGTAAAACTGAATTTTAAGAGGGGTTCGTCTTCTGCAACTTTTGTGAAAAATCGCATTTAAGTGTTCAAAATCGCACTTTGTCGAAAAATGGGATTTTTGGGCAATTTCAGACTTGGTAGCCTCAAATGACCTCCATATGTTCCATATTGTTCACATACACCCTTAAGCATTTCTAGGGGCAGGCTTGGACCCATTTAAGATAAGCCAAAGTGGCTCATAACCCCTAAAACAGCGGTTCTCAAACTTTTTCTTTTTCTGTACCCCTTGAATTCTTTCACGTGATTTTCTGGGTTTTCAAGAGAGATAGACGATTTTTATTTTCTTTACGACCGTGTGACTCGTGGCCGTTTGTTAATCGTATATAAAATTAAAAGGGTTATATTTTCAGGACCCCTTCGCGTACCACAGTTTGAGAATCATTGCCCTAAAATAACCAAAATCACCCAAAATGTCCCAAAACTAAGGAACTATGATTTTTAGTCTCTTGTACACCACATTTCGCGGCTGTTCTCTTCATCAGACAAAATCTTTTTGTTCTTCTTTCTTGGTCTTGCATTTTCTTTTTTTAGAAACGCCTCCACCAATTTTTCTTTTTCTTTTTGGCATCACAGTGTGATGGCAGCTGCCCCCACATTTCCACAAGCTGCTGTGACGTTCAACCTTTTTTTTGCAATTGCAATTCTTCTTTAATATTTGTACAAGTCCCTCCTCCACCCCCAACTTGTAATAATATGCTGGTCAACTGAATGTTTTGAGATTTTTTCTTCTGAAAGCATCTTGATTTGTCTAGCAGGTGTTGTAGAGATCTAAAACATGTTCATAATGTCTTGCTTTGACTTGAAAACTGCAGCTGAAACTTCCTGGACTGCTCTTTCACAGCTTTGAGTGTGAACTGAGAAGTTCTCAACTTCAAGTGGAGACCTGAGAAGCTCCTCAACTTCTCCGTTTGACATCTTACAAGTGAAGAGTGGCTCATATAGTTTCTCCTTATCCCAATTAATCAGAGTAATTGGAGAAGTGGCATCAAAATTCAGTTTAGGGTTTCTACGAGTTCTCAGACTCATGTCTCCATACTCACACTTACCTCTGATCTTCTTGATCATCTCAAGCCCCCATGTCCTCTCCTCCTCATCCTCACTGCACAGGAGAGAGGCAATGAGGTTCTCACTGTGAGCATGATATGCTCCACGAACTATCACACGAGTGATTATGTTCCTGACTTCAGAGGTCTGGCTTCTCAGCAGTCCCAGAGCGGTCACAATATGGTAAGGTTCATACCTCATGTGGTGCTTCACCTTGATCTCAAAATACATCTTGAAGTAGAAGTCCAGGCAGAACTTCAGCAGCACCTCCAGCTTCTTCAACATCTCCCCTTCAGACCATGCTGCCTCATCCACAGCATCAACAGAGCCTCACCTGTAGTCAGCCAGCGTGACTGATTCAGTGGGCCACACTTCAGACCAGCAACTTCCTTGCTCAAATCTCCTGTCTTGAGAGCTTTGATCAGTAGGTAGCAGTTCTTCTGGTCAGTGCTGAGGTTCTGTACAATGTCTTCTGGCAGTTCAATTACATCTTCTTTTGGCAGAGCCTTGACGCTAAAGTTGACAGGTATGTCATTGATCTTCTCCAAAAGTTTTCCTGTTGGGCCACTGAACCCAGACTTGTGCGTGTAGGGACCATCACGCTTGAATATCATGTGCCTGAGGCTGAGTTCATTAATATGCAACTGGCATATCAGCCAGTGACACTTGTGACCTAGCAGTCTCTCCAAGTGAGTGATGGCTCCTCCATCAGGTCCTGTGTTTGTGGAGTCACCACCAAGGACCAAATAGTATCTTTAGCACCATGAGCACTAATCCACTCAAACAGAGCCTGAGCTATCTTCAGTGCAGTTTTCTCATTTCCTTCAGGTTCTTCTGGTGTACAATGGAAGATACTTCCCCTCAGGTTCCCAGGTAACACTATAGTGCTCTTCAGTTGTAATATCAGGATGGAAGCGGCCAGCTTCTTCATTGTACCTCATGATCTTTGTCTTCTTATCTTGTTTTCCATCAAAGAAAATTCCCTTGATCTCCTCTCCTTCTGTCCTTTTCTCCAGGGCCTCCACCGAGGCACCTATTACATACTCCTTGCCCCTCCACATCTTCATCCTGTCAACAGCTAGATATGCCTTATCAGCAGATAGATGACCAGCTTTGATGAGATCTTGCAAGAAACCAGTTGCAATGGCTGCTGCAGGAGTGTCTGCCACCTTGAACCTGACAGCAGGGCATCAGTGTTTGAGATATCCATGTAGTTCCTCCTGGCAGAGGTGGAGACTTTGCCAGTGTTGACACTGAAGCTTGTGCCTGGTGCAGTACTGGAAAAATCTGTGTCAGCAGTAGGAGCTGCTCTGCCTGGATACTCTTGCAAGGAAGTCACCTCATCTTCATCATCATCACCATCATCATCAGCTCTAAGCAGTAGCTCCTTTTCTTCTTCCTCTTTTCTGTTTCTCTTCTCAGCTGCCTCCTGTTCTTCCTCTTCCTCTTAGCAGCCTTCACCTGCTTCACTGTTTCCTTCACATCAACAGATGCCATCCGGAAGCCAGAAACTTCTAAGGTTTTGAACCTCTGGTAATGGAGCCACTCTACCTCTAGCTTTGGAATCTTCTGAGGCAGAGGAAAGTCACAGTTGACATGAACTCTAGCAGCACAGCCAGATGCTTCAGTTCCACAGAGAGTGATATCATGTCTGCAGGTTATGATGTCAATGTATCAAGTTCAGATATTCTCTTCTCTCTCTTTGCAGCCTTCACTCTGCCATTCACTAGGTCAATCATTTCATTCCACTTGACAAGAATCTTCCTGGCAATGGATCTCTCTTGAATGATCACAGGAGGAGTGAACTTGGCATTTCTTTTGCGCCACTATGCCAGTAACAGTGATGCCAAGTCCATAGCCAAATCTTGCAGAAGGTACTGAGCTCTCTTCATATCATCCAGAAGCAGCTTCTCTTCCTGGAGGATGATTCCTCTCTGAAACACAGCTCTCCAGGTTGGAACTTCTGTGGGAAATAACTGCTTGCCTGGACCCACCAGATCACTCAACTTTGAACCAGAACTTTTTCTGGTATTTCGTCCTTGCTTAGCCATGCTGGCTACACAATCTTCACCAAGCTTTGTATCTACTGTAAAACATAGAAAATTATCACAGTGAAACTCTATTAGCCTATAACAGCTGCTACAATGGTTTTGTTTGGTAAGAAACCAGTCTGTTACATTTGTACTACAGTGAATGTCCTGTACAGCTGTTCTGTACATAACCAGAAAACGAAAAAGTGGAAATTTGAATACTTAAACGTGATTTTTAGCAAAAGTTCAAGAAAACAAACCCCTCCTAAAATTTAATTTTACATAGGAATACATACTACCAATCTTGAAATTCGCGCTTCAATGAGCATGATACACCCTAGGGGGCTGGTCAGGGCATTACGCGTTAGGAATGGGCTTAACGGGGCACTAACCACACTCCATTCATCGCGCCCCAACGCCTGGGACCCATCCATTCCAGTCTCTCAAGACCTACGAGCGTTAAATGGTGTTATTTATAGATGTTCCAAAGCCTCTCTTCTCACGCATGAGGTAGCAGTAGGGTCCTTAGAGTAAAAGTAGGGAAAAAAGACAATACTAAAAGAATTTTTTTTTTTTGAGAGAGAGAGAGAGAGAGAGAGAGAGAGAGAGAGAGAGTTACAAGGAAAAGAAGTACCTCAAAGGGCCTTGCGGCCCATACCGAGAAGGTACCAATGGCAACGGTTGCCACGGAAAAATTCCTACACCCTCAAATAGTGTGCAAGATTCGGTCCAACCTTTTCTTGAACAGATCCACAGAAGAATTGTTCACAACTTCTGAAGGTAGCCTGTTCCACGTGTCACAGATCTTATAGGTAAAGTAATTCCCACACACTACTGCTAAACCGTTTCAAATCCAACTTCCAACCATTGTTGCGAGTTGGGTTATCATTTAAACTAAACATGCTTCTAAAATCGACATCGTTGAACCCGCGTAAGAGCTTGAAAATTTCGATGAGTTGACCGCGCAGCCTCCGAGTTTCCAGCGAAAACAAATTCAGGGCGTGTAAGCGTCGATTGTAGCCCATATGCTTAACGAAAGGGATTAACTTGTGGCCCTCGCCTGACTCGCTGCAGCCTCTCAATATCTTCCCTGAGGGTGGGCGACCAGAACTGCACAGCATACTCCAGGTGCGGCCGAACCTCTTCCTAGGGGCGGGTACGAGGAAACTGTCCGCGGAGGAAGAAACGGCGGCGAAGGTAGAAGCTAGGTGGTTTGCCACCGATTTGGGCTCGTATAGAAGTCTGTCATTAGTCCGGAGGACCGGGGGTTGGGAGGGGACATGTTGCCTCTCGACACCCCGTACATTCTTCCAGATGATAGCCTTAGGTGTGGTGGTGGTGGTGACACCGGACACAAAGGCACGCCAAGAAGCTCGGCGCGCTTTCTTCATCGTACGGCGGGCGATGGCCCTGCCCCGCTGCATCTCCGTGCGATGGATGGGGAGTCGCGTACGGTAGAAGCGTCGAGTAGCCGCCTTCTTGGCGCGTATGGCCTCCGTGCACTCTGGGGTCCACCAAGGTATCCGTCGGATGCGGGGGTAAGCGGAGGATCGTAGAATGTTAGTGCACGCAGCCGCTACAACGACTGATTCGAAGTATGCGATGCACTCGTCGGAGGATGGGAAGTGGGCAGTCGTCGTAAGGGTTGTAGATGTATTGTCGTGAAAGCGGGACCAGTTAGCTCTGGCAATAATCCATTTTTCCGGTACCCGAACGGTCTGGTCGGGCCAATTTAGCCTGAGTTAAACCGGAAAATGGTCACTACCATAGTCCTCTTGAAGGACTTGCCATGTGAAATCTAGGAGGGCATCGGTCGAGACGAATTACAGGTCTATACAGGATGGAGTGCAGGTGGTGGCATGGTAGAATGTAGGCGAGCCATCATTGAGGCACTCGGAGAGCTCGGTCATGATAGTAACCAGGGTCGGGGGTCAGGGTGGAGTGTGTGTCTCCCCACAAGGGGTGGCGACTATTGAAATCGCCCAGTAATAGAAAGGGCCTGGGTAGTTGTTTTACCACATCCACCAGGTCATCATGGGAGACTGAGTGTGGGGGAGGGAGGTATATTGAACAGACGGTGTACTGTCTATCCAGGGAAAGCCGGGTAGCAATCGCCTGTAACGGGAATCGGATAGAGATTGTGGAAGGGGACTGCGTGGTGTACGAGAATGGCAGCCCCCCTTCGAGTGCAGGTAGGAGACGGGGTTATGATGTAGGAATATCCAGTAGGGCAGGGCATGGGCCTGGTTCCCAGGATTAGCTCCTGAAGACAGAGACACACGGGACGGGAGGTGGCAATCAAAGAATTAAGACCTTCGTAGTTTGCGAATATTTCTCTGCAGTTCCAATGTAATGTTGTAGTTTTTGGGGGGTCCATTATTCGATGATGAGGGATGGGTAAAGGTGTAGGTGCTAGGAGGTTGGGGTGTGAAGGGAGATCTGGGGTTCGCGAAGGCGAAGGATGGGTCAGGAGCATGGCTGATTATCTGCCGTCCATCAGAGAAAGAATCAGTCGGCCAGTCGACCTCAGCAATATTGCGGGGTCGAGTCGACCGAGCGAGACCGGAGGCGTCACGGCAGCTAGGAGAACGTCGTGGGCTCAGAGGGTGAGGAGTTTCTTGGTGGGCTTCTGTGTTCAGGCCAGGAGGGGGCGCTTTATTTTCCAAAGTGGCACCTCCCAGCCTGTCTGGGGTCTCACGGCGGACCCTGGGTGGCGATAGGGGGTACCAGAAGGATCGTGCAGGTGAGGGAGGACGTGCTCAGGGTGGCTAATAGGGATGGGGCCGGGGGTGTTGGGGGGGCAGGTACTGTAGGGGGGTCGAAAAAATGGCACCAGGCGGCAAGGGCAAATCCATAAGACTCGTGGGCTCGGCCGAGCTACCGTTGGCCACACCATGTAGTTGCGCCAGAGCTGCATCCACTGGATCCTCGTGGGGGAGGATGTTGTCCAGATTGGATCTCGTCGTGGGAGGCGGGTCATGTAACTCGGCTACTATTGTCAGAGTCTGTAAAGGTAGATTGGAGGGACTTCTGCGGTGGGGCGATATGGTCCTCATAGACGAGGTGGGGGGTGGGTGTGAGACTCCGAGCCGTCTTCTTAGATCTGGGGGAAGAGGGAGAGGCATATTGAAAGGCCGGTGGGTCTGGCGACTCGCTCCGGCGTCTCCGCCTCGTCAGCTTGCTCCGGGCGTTAGGTTCGGGTGTGTGCAGAGAGTGCTGGGGGGGCAGGGTTCGAGGTGGACGGGGCCTGGGTGTCCTGGTCCCAGATTCCTGGGGAATCTGTGGCAGGTGAAGTGTGTGAAGAGGAAGGTTGGTGGGGAGACAAGAGGTCGTCGGGTCCAGCGAGGACTCCCTTTGGGAGGAATGGGGAGCAGTGGTCGAGGTGGGTTTGAGCGGCAGACCAGGGTGGCGTGCCGAGAGGACAGAGCCGAGGGCAGCGGCGTAAGATACCCCCGACCTCACCTCCCGACCCTACACCCTGTCTCGCGACTCTCGGAGACTAAGGAAGTCCGCTACCTGCAGGCCTCAGACCTCTTCGAACTTGAAGAAAAGGCATTCGCGGGATGAAGAGGGGTGTGCGCCTTCGCAACTGGAGCATTTGGGTGTGTTGGGGCACTTGTCTGGGTGAGCGATTTCTCCGCAACGCACACACAGTTGGTGCAGTTGTCAGCAAACTGAACTGACGTGTTCGAACTTGTTGCATTTAAAACAACGGGTCGGGTCTGGGATGTATGGGCGGACAGTGAACTCGCACGACGTGTGGTCTCCCATACCCCACACAATACAGTCGGGAGGGACTAAGGTGTTGAAGGTAAGAAAAGTAGGCGCGGAGTGGGGGAGGGGGTGCCTCCCTGTCGGGATGTGAAGCGGTGAATCTTAGTGACACCCTGGAGTGCGAGGTCCTACAGAAGCTCGTTCACTGTGATCGATAATAGGCGGGTGGCATAAATAGTGCCCTGATTGGTTCAGGCGAGGGTGTGGGGAGACGGACACCGAGCATCCAAGGACCTCAGTGAGGGAGAGTAGGGCTTTCGTTTCTGCGGCTGAGCGTGATCTGATGAGGAGGGAGCCATCCCTCTGTGGTCGCACATCATAGCGGCTGGAGTTGCTGCGGGCTCGGATCGCCTGAAACGTCCGTTCACAGTTGGTCGGAAGGGACCCAGAGGTAGGCCGGATCACTAGGAATTTGTGGATACTTGGAAGGGATCGGGAGGCTGTAGAATCGAAGTGGACTGGGATATCCAGCGGTCGATAGGATGAACGTGAATCCCGACTTCCCCGTCCACCCTGGGATCTCTCCGTGGGGAGACGGGCCGACGGCGGGTGAGGGGGGCACACGGGGAGAGCAAGAAACCGGGTTTTGGAGGCAAGTCTTGGGTGGAACTTGACTTGCCTGTAGGCGGCTGAGGTGGGCTGGGGCGAGACCACTGCTCCAGAGGGTGTATGTCCAAGGTACAGGCTGGGGTCGGTAGCGGAAGAGGAGAGTGCAAGTGTTCCGCTGCTGGAGGGGATGGGGGGGGGCCACCTCCTCAAGACGTGGTCTTCCAGTGGTAGAGGACTCGGGGGCCTGGTTGCCCACCACCCGAGTTCTAGGACAAGAAATAATAGTTTCCAAATGTTATTAATGTTGTAGAACGTCTCAGGGGACGCGAGAAACTGCCTACCGGTGAGAAAGGGAGGCCGAGCGCAAACCGCAGGGGGCGGGGTACCTCGTCCCCAAGGGAGACACAGTCGGTTTAAAAACGGGGCCCGGTGATGCGAAACTTTGCCCCCAAACGGCGCAAAGACCCCAGCCCCCCAATCCCACCGGCCCAGACACCCAACCATCCAACACATTGACGCCCTAAGGGCGTCACCTCCGGAGGACAGCACTGGAGACCCGTAGTGGGAGCCAAAGACTTTAGTGGCTCTTAGCCCAGTCTCCCCAGTAGCCTGTCTGGCATGGGTGACCCTTCCGGTGGCTAAGCCCCCGCCGACGTAGCCCACTGGGTCAACGCGGGAGCCCACCCACCACAACAAGGTGGCCACAGGCCACTCAGTAATTGCAATACCATTCAGTATGCTAATGAATGAATCAGTAACACTAGGTAATTTTGGGTGGGTCAAAAGTTTTTTTTGGCTTTTTTAAAAAAGACACTATGTGAGGGTTTTCATTTGGGTTAACAAATAACTTATCAAAAGTTGAGCTATGTGCAACCCCCTGTACCCCTCACACATAGTCCCTCCTTTCCCCCCCTCTTCTAGCTGAGATTTCACAAAAAGCTTTGAACCTATTCTGAACATCAATTTAAGATATGTTAAAAATAAGTTAGAAGACTTTATATGCCCTTATTTAAATCAAATGGCTATCTTCTTATTTATGGATACTTTTTTTTTGTTTTATGCAGGGTTGCCAGATTGGCCACTTCTGTGGCCAAATTTCACAAATGTGCAAAAAGGTCTGGCAACCCTAATTTTTTTAATACTTTTTGCAAAAAATTAAATTTTATTATTTTTGTTTCATATTATTGATTAAGTAAAATTATTATTGATTATTGGTTATTGTTTGAAACTATTGGTTTTTAAGTTAAATTATTGGTTAAGTCAAATTAATCATGACACGAAAAAAGTCGTTAAATGCAGCCTTTGGACATCCTTCCGAGTTTCCATCAGCTATGACACCAACAAAAGCAGATGTTGTGAGGCACTACAACTTTGTGTGACGATGAGAAGAGGCTGAATCAAATCGATTACTTTTAATGAATGTTGTAACATAGTCGCAATAGACATTGAAACCATATGGAGAAGGTTATCTTTCCCTACAATAAGTACTTGTGGAATCTTTCAGAAAGTTGTTAGAGTGACAGAAGCAGCCTCAAAGTTGAACAAGGTTCCTATAAACCAAAAAGATGAGATATTTAAACAAAAAGTTTCTGAGTATGATGCTGTGTTTCATGTATGTACCTGTGATTGCTACGATAAAGGGATTGATAGAAATGCCTGCCGGTGCAAGGATAAATAAAATAACAATTGCTGAGTGGGATTTTTTTGTAGGACAAAAGCAAAGATTAAACCAACTGGGGCCAATTGATACAAAAGCTGCTTTGATGAGGAAAAGGTCTATTGCTAGAACTCAAAAAGAACACGAATGCCGAATGAGATCACAAGCAGAACTGACTGACAAGCTATCAGAGTTGTCTCTTCAACATAAGAGGAATCGCAGAATGCAGCCAGTGCTGAGAGCATGAAGTGGAGACCGACCAAGAGGATGAAGACTTCATGCCTGATATAGAATTAATAGAGAATGAGCAGAACAGATATACCTATGAAGAGTTGGCAGTGACCGCAGATCATTACAGAGTGAGTTGCACAGCAACATGATTGATAAAAGAAGCTGGAGAGGGAAAAAGCACGAGGAGGTAAAAAATTGAGTACCAGGGTTAAATTGGAGAATATAGGAATAGAATGTATTGGCTTTGATAGAAGAGAGGACACATTAACATGGTAAAAATTTGTATAGTGGGCACACAAGGGGCCCTTCGGCCCATCTGGGTGGCTTCACTGTTAATATAAACAAACCACAAATAGTTACATGCAAAATTAAGATACAATTGATCTCTGCAAATTGCAGGTTGTCACACATCTACTAGCTGTACATTAACTTTAAATCTTGGAACCTGTGGATCATTCTTCAATACCATACCGTACTACGAGG